>BSBK01004656.1:832500-1364744 GCA_027943335.1 Chamaecyparis obtusa
TCAATTAATTCGCGCCGCTTGAAAATCGAAAACCTTAACGTCTGCGGAGCAGTATTTAAAAAATAAATTATCCTAGCAAAAACCTAATTTCCTATTGGCCAAAACGAATTTTCCTGGGTGTTAAATTATTTTTCAGAATCCGAAAATAGGGAAAATCACAGTCGGAGCGAGTGATGGCAGTGGGATGAAGCCGAGTCGCCGACCGCCGGGAATCCAGAATGTTCCACAGATAAAGCTACCGTGACAGTGACAGCCATATGCTTTTTTTTTTTAATAATTGCTGGTATGCTTGTTTCGAATGACGACAGCCCATACCTCATTAGTTGCTTCTTCACATTTAACATTTATCACACGTCATTAACTTTTCTTCACAGTCGTGGCGGATTTTAAACGATATTTTACTTCGAAGGATATATTTTCGAGGTTACTCCTTTCTGAATTGACTTGTTGAAACAGAACACGTCCTACAAGGGACCCTACCACAAAATAAAAAGAAAACGATGAGGATTAAACAGCGAGTAATAGTGGCAATTTTTGTTTTTTAATTATTAGGTATCTTCAAATTTGAAATTTGGGTTATTAGTGCTTGCAATATATTATAATAAAAAAAAACAATTCATAATTTCTTTTATTTGCGGTTTAGTTTTAGTTTTAGATAAAAAATATTTTTATATATTTAAACGTTTATAAACTATTATAGTTCAGTTATTTGAAAGGATTATAATACTTGTTTCTTACTGTTTTTTTTTAATTTTTAAACATATAACATAAATGTAATGTTTGTTTACTTTCATTTCTTAATATCTTATTAATTTAAAAAGATTATATTAATTATTGCTTCATTTCTATTTTAAAACATATGGCATAATTGTCATTGTCTTATTAAAATTGTAAAAACAATATTATTTCTTTTATTTATTTTTGGAAGAAGTTGTTTTATTTATTTATCATATTATTCATTTGTAAGGTATAGATACTAATTTTAAATATTTGTTTGTCTTAAAATTTAAAATAGTTAAATAATTTGATTATAATAATATGTGCAATTTACTTTAAACAAAACCTCATCACAAAGGTAGGAAACTATTGGAATCCATGAAAGGCGGCAACAGGCAGATCACAAATGATGAAAAATATTACATAGGAGGGCAGCGCCGCCCATGGGGGAAGTATCCACAACTTTGTGCCATTTGTACCCTGCAACCCAACGCTGATTTGTACCCTGCAACGCTGCCTCTGCAATCCATACGCCATTTCACACTTATATCTATTCCTTTCCCAAATCAATCATCCATACCTGGAACCGCTCTCTTTTGTTTTTCTAATCGTCTTTTCTGCTTCCAAATTCAGACGTCTCCCCATAGATCAGATTACTGGACTGTTACATCGGGGTTTATCTGCGGCCAGCATTAATGTCAACGCGAGTTAAATGTTACCCTACCCAGTGGCGGTGACTGTTTATGTTACTTTTTTAAAAATTATTTTAATATTACTGTTTTCTATGAGTTTATACTATATATTCATATCCATCTAATAATATTTATTAGATTTAGATTAACTTGTAGTATATCATTAGAGATTTAGATTTTATATGTATAAAATTATATTATCATAAAATAATATTTCATATACTGTATAATGGTGTAAAACAATTCGATATAATTACAGTTAATAGATTGTATTTTATTAATATTAACAATAGATTTATATGTGTATACTATTTATTATTTTTATTATCATTTATTATGTGATTTTATATTATATTTTTATATTAATATAAAATAATATAATATTTAAATTAACTATATAATATTATGATAGATTTAATAACATAATATTTAGATAAATTGTTATTATATTATGGTAGATTTATATTCTATATTATCCAATTTTGTTTCTCTTTACTTTATATAAAATTAAAAATATCATATTTAATGTATTCTTTGTTAATTGAAGCTTAATTATACATATATTTAGCTTTTATTTTCTATTTTATCTATTTTACATTTAATTTAAATTCAAAATTAAACTTTATTTAATTACTTATATATTTTTAATAATAAACTCTTAATGATAATTACAAATTATTTTCACGTTTGGCTTGTTACTTTTGAGACTGCAAAGGCCGCTGCTCTTGCATATGACTTTGTCGCTTATAGAATTAGAGGATCCAGAGCTCTGCTAAACTTTCCACTAAATGTTTCATCCTGCAGGGTCTTAGCCTCAGGTTGTTGTAAGATGCACTCCAAAAAGAGAGCTCCACAGGAAAAGGAAGTGGATCCAGAACGGCTCACGTTAGACTTCAACTTAAATCGAGCTCATTATAACAATCACAGGCAACAAAATTTTGTTCTGTTACTTTATGTCCTTTGAGCAAATGTTCAGTAATTGAAAACTTTTTAGTCTTTTATGCAATTGGCTTGGTGCAAAATTAAAATCTAGTAGCGTAAGAAGGGGATTTTATTTTGATTTTTTTAATACTTTTATCTTTTTTTCATTCCAGATTTTTTTATTCTAACCTAAGGGCCAAGCACATTAACTAAAGGCAGGGACTATAGCTCACCCTGAGCTCTTGTTTAAAATATTTTTTCTAATTCATCCTCGAGGAAGAAATGTCTCCGCTTAACAGATTATACCATTTTAGAGCTTCAACTTCTAAGTAGAAATAAAAAATGGAATCGTGGCTTTTGGTTAGCTGCTCGTTTATATAGGAGCTACCATTTTAATGCATTATTACTTCTATGAAATGTATTTTTTTCTAGAAATTATTTTTGAATGATATTTGAAAATAAAATAGTAATATATATATATATATATATATATATATATATATATATATATATATATATATATATATATATATATATATATATATATATATATATATATATATATATATATATATATATATATATATATATATATATATATATATATATATATATATATATATATATAATTATTTTTATTCATTTCGAAATGAAGTTTTATATGAATTATAATATATGATTTGTATGGTCAATTTTAAAACAAAATACTTCCCTTCATACTAATTTCAATATTTAATGTAACTATTTTTACAAAAATATCTCAAAGTCCTCTTTTGAATGAATATCTGAAATAAATTCCTACCTCAATGAAAAAAATAAGAACACAATTTTTTTTCCAACGTTTCCTTGGATAGAGCTTGGGCTCCAAATATTTTATATATTCCATAAAAAAATCATACATATGTATAAGTATATGTATACATACATACTATATGTATGTATGTATGCATGTATGTAGAGACACACATACATATGTGTGTGTGTGTGTGTATGTGTCTACATATAGATATACATGCAAATCCTATGAAATGTCTTTATAGTACTTCATGTGAGCCATATGGCTTGTGGGAGGTTGCTAGGAGTGCACATAAATCACAACATAGGTAGTATCTACACAAGGCAATCATCAAAACATTTAATTATTGCACAAGATGAAATACTAATGTGGAGCTTATATTTCATGTGAGCAGAAGGATACAATTTTTTTGGGGATGTAAATGGAATGGTGGGAACATCTCAATACTATTTATAATTGTAACAGTGAAAGGTGACTCATATCCCCCACCCTTTTCCAAGTATAGTGCAATATCAATGATGGAGTCTTCTATTCTTTTGGGGTCTTCCGAGTGCCAAATAGCTTCTCTAAGGAAGAAATTATAAAAGACTAGTAGTGGCGTTAAAATTGGGCCACTCCTTGATTTTGCATGCAGTCAGTGCCATTTTCGGCCAGGAGTTTGTAATGGTCTACCATAGATACTAGGTGAATAATTGTATCAGCTTGATGTTCTTGGCATTGGCACTGTATTTGGGGCTCTCTAAGGCTAAGGCCAAGAAACTATGCCAAGTATTATTCAAACATTCTTTCTTAGTAGAGATTGATGTGGTCCTAGACAACGTGGATATAAATTCTCTAGTGCCACTACTGCAAAATTACTACCTAAACAATTGCCAAGGTGGAGTGGTGAAGAAATACCCCATTGTTAATGTTGGTTCTTTTTTATGCTGTGATAAAAATGATAGCAACCTTCTCACTTTGCAATGGATCTTTAAGAGCAGCCAACTCCAAGTATTTAACAAATGATGAAAAGGACCAATTAACAAGGACGTGGATCCATCCTTCTACGCTTCTGGTTCTGCATAACCAAGGTGGGTGTACCCTTCAACACCTTTAGATATTCAATAAGGCATTAATCGACAGACATCTCACAAAGGCTCAACAAATCTGGGAGATACTAGATTAATGGCTAATCAATCCATTGAACATCGACCATAAATTGGAGCATGAGATTAGTACAACACCACAAACTACATAAAACACAAGATATTTTGAATTTTATTTTCAATTTGTAGAACATAGCTAAGACTGATATGTGATGCATCAACAAGGAATATATTGATTTCTGACCAGTGCCTTGTCCATTGGGCAATACTTCTAGTTCAGGAGAAGCATACAGAAACAAACTACTGTCATAGACTCAAAGCCATAAATACAATGATATCAGACCATACGCTACTTGCAATGAAAGCCTTATGCAGAACAATATGAATTAATGTCATATCCATAACTTCATTTAATTTGATCCTAGATCAGAACTAGGAACTAATAACACATACACAAATGAATCCATGCAATGAATTAGAAGATTCATAATCCAACTAAACAACACTTAGGAGAGACTTGAATCTGAGATAAAACTGTATTAAGTGTAATGAATCTTGCTTCTGTATCAATCTGATCTACAACATTTACCTCTTCAATAGTATGCAAAAGATCTGGAAACACTTCTATTCTATTTGATCTAACAAAACTGAAACAATCAGAAAGCTACATCCTAATGGAACTAGGAAATGACTGAAACTCCAGGAGTTAAGCTCAGCTTCAAACTCTCTGTGGAGACCAAGATTTCAGAACCCTTACAATAATGAGAAGATCTTTCATATATCCCCCAGAAAAAGACCTAAACATATTTCTGCTATGACAACTGTTACTTCCAGAAAGACAATTCTGCAAACAACTTCTTTACCCACCAAAATTGGCCTCGGAGTTAAAATCACTTACTGCTCTTTCTCGCTTGTCTGAAACTAATTCTAACCGCTGCCATTCAATTTGTCATTTCACGGCATTTCCAACGATATATTATCCTCATATGTTTGGGTAAAAACTCAACCTCTAGCACCATTTTCAAATCCTAGCTTCATCAACAACTTACAGATTTAAAATTTTGAAAATATGCATAGTTTGAACTTAACGAAATTGTTTTATTTCCTTCTGCACATTTAAATCTTTGACGGGCCCACAAGTGCCACGTGGTGCCATTAGATTGGTCTGATAAATTACTCATCGCCATCTCACCATCCAGATGACCACCACATGTCGCTCTGTCATTACTTCATGCCAAGTGTCACTTCCTCATTGGCTAGCTACTCCAACCAGTCATCTAACCACAACATCACTGTCACATCATTAGGGTGCCAAATGTCAGCCTGTCGCATGTTCGCAAGGGCCAAATTCGGCCCTTGCGAACATGCGACCACCGTCAGATGATGGCATGAATCTCGAGGCTATTGCATTCAACACAATCACACACAGTCAAAATTACTTACCCTTCATGTGTGGGGCCGCCTGCCATGTCACTACCAACTCACCACCAAATGTTAACCTCAAAACATGTGCAAGCGCATAGGAGGGCCCTCCAGATGGGCGTCCACTTTGGACACTATGCTATTGTCAGTTTTGGTATTTGAATAGCTTCGGAGGCGTTCACACATCAAATGTGGGATAATCTTCCCTTTTGAATATAATAACTTTCGTATCAAAATTTTAACTTGGCCTTCATGCCCAGCTGGGCCCACCAAATCTGGCCAGCTTGTCCACACAACCTCTTCCTCTCTTTTCTCTTTACCATATATTATGAAAATGTTTCTTTTAAATATTTGTAAAACCCCCAACTACATACATGTGGGATAATTGCCCCAAATGCACAATCCACCATTTTCTCCTCAAACACACAGACCTGCAAATATTTTTGTTGACTCTTTGTTTGTCTTCTTCAAACGTCCTTGGCATCCTCTTCTTGATGTTCTCATGCATCTATCTAATGCTATTTGCATTATGTTTGCAAACATGGTGTAATATCCCCACGAGGGAACCCATAAGGAATCAGGTCTTATGACCAAAAAATTGCAACTAACAAATTTTTTTCCTAACATTACATCATTACTATTTCACATTTACATTCCTTAACGTTCCCTTAAGGAATTCATTTACTTACATCTTTACATTACTTATCCAAATTGAATTTCATTTCCTTTCTTTACTTTCACATTTTAGAACTTAAGAGATAGGGTAAGAAAATAACATTTCACTTGCAAATATATTTCTTACTTTATATACTAATCTCATTTCTCCTTCCTACACATTGAATAACTATTCCTTACAAAATTACAGCTTAGCATAATAAACATTTTCTTTCATTGCAACATAGGAGAGATAGAAAAGACCATTCAACATTACATTATACATTTACAACTTTAATCTTCCAAATAACAACCCTTGAAACAAAGCCTACAACTATCCCTCCAAATTACATTGCTTTTCTTTTCAATTACATATTTCTGATAATAGATCTCATAATAAAAGGTACATGAATGGCCCAAAGGCATTACAACATATCTTGTCATCTTTCCTTTCAAAATACATAATACAAAATACAAATATCTGCATCAATACATAAATTTGAATGCATCCAAGTCACAAACCATGAACAGGACCTCGAAAGATTTTTGCCACCCAACCATGTGAAACTGGTGAAGTTCCACCCCCCATGCTAGGAGATAGAACCAAGATACTCACAAGGCCCTAAGCAATCTATGGCTCAGAAGATAAAGAAGGCCAAGACTCAAAAAGAACATAAAATATCATCATACTATAACATAGAGGTCAAGGTTCTAGGATACCACCTAAGTGAGTGTCATCACACAACCTTTATATTGGGATCCTTCCCGGCAACCATGTAACCCCAGTCCCGCCTTTATGAATAGGGATCCATCTTGGCAGTTATCCCTAGTCCCAGTACTCCAATCAAGTCTATGTGGCCATTATTATATACTCTTTCATTATCTTTTGAATCCCCCCTTCCTAGGTTAATTTTTAAGGTTATCACTTTTTACAAACCCATCCATAGGATCATCTAGCAACCACTTTAGGGTTCCAACACCTATGGTGAGCCACTCACTTAAGGTTCCTATTCCCTTACCCCACACACACACAATCCATGAAAACTTCAAGTAATCTCAAAATGATCCATCTCATAGGTCTAGGGAACCTTCCGGTGCACTCAGGCCACCCAAACAAGTTATGACCTTATATTATGGACTCTACCAAAAGCCAAGTATGAACAAAAGCTTAAAATCAAAACCATGTATAGAAATTCATTAAACACAACATAAAACTTCCCACATGCATTTAAACAACATTTCACAGCTTATTTCAAAAGTCTAAGGAAATCTCATATGGCCGAAATTTGGCTAAGTCTGAATTTTTAAGAAATCTCAAAATTAGAAGTTGCATCTTGACTTCTATGAATCTAAGACCTATCCCAATCATCCCGGAAGGTACCTGAACCCTTTATACAAGTATAACTTAAAGTATAAGAAATTAAAGTTTAAAGTACATAAACTTATGTTATACTTGTATAAAGCCTGTTTTACCTATCTAGCTCGGTTGATACAATTTTGGTCAGTTGACACTACTTGGCTCGGTTAACACTGGTATGGTCGGTTATCACTACTTTGGTCGGTTAACACTGCTTTGGTCAGTTAACATTACTTTTCTCGGTTAACACTGCCTTGGTCGGTTAACACATAAACTGACCTATCTTGCTTAACACTAAATCGACCTGGTTCGGTCAAAACTACACCGACCTCGCTCTACAAAAATACAACTGTCAACTATGTCTTGTAGGTAAAACTGGGCATTATGGGGACTATGGTTCCTAATCTGAGCATGACCCATTTGAGATCTCCCAGTTTCCCTTTAGAAATGGCTCATCAATCCATCCTATCTATCTAACAAATCTGTTGTAGATCTGGACAAGAAAAGTGGTGCACAAACTGACATGGACCAGTAAGGTTGAAATAATAGTTCTAAATTTTGGAAGCACTCAAGAATATTCTGGAAAGAAGGGAGATAAAAAGGAGAATACTAAGGATCCTTCAAACTAAATTAATCCAAATAAAAACATCAATTTCACAGAGAAGTCTGCTAGATGAAAATAGTTGGAAAATGATTGCATTTCAATCCTACACCTTCATGACCCTTCTTATTCCTTACTAGACTTCCCTATTTAATTCAATATAAGATAAGCTCATCCTTTCACATGACCATAAAAACTATATAATCATACACAGTTTTATTATCATATCATATACAAACACACTCACACACAAAGAGGAAGAATGAAGATTCTTCCCAGTTTAGACCATACCTTGGTTCCTGTAGAGAATCCTCTTCCCTTGACTAGATAATCTTTGCAAAGCTTCAATCCTTGAGTAGATGTCCTTCTAGAAATCTTCCTCTGGCAATCAACTCCCATCAATCCAAAAACTCTCAAACTCACATAAACTTTCACCAAAATTTTTTGGAGAAATCAATTACAGACAACTCAAAAGAAAACAAATCTTCCAAAAATTAACATCCTCCTTGCACACAAAAATCTTCAAATATTTATCCTCCAACTATGTGGTTGGAGGAGTTGCTTTACAGGAAGCAACTTCTCCAACTTCCATAGTTGGTTGGAGGAACAACCAAATAATTTCCTATAAACACTTAATCAAGGTTTTTAATAAATTTGATTAAAATATGTTTTAAAAGAAAGCATAACAAGAATAATAGACAAATACCTTTCAAGAAAAACACATAGCACAATAGGAAAACAAGTAGCCTAACTTCTAGGAGATCTTGAGTTCAAATCCCTCCTAGATAGCTAATTTTACTCCAAGGAGCATTTTCCTTTTATTATTATTATTATTATTATGTTTACTCTTTGTTAAATACATTCATTAAATATACTTTATTTCACTCACTTTATTTACTTATTATAAACACCATATCATTAACACAATTAATGAAAACATACAATTATTATTATTTATATAAGCATGGATATATGCATGTGCACCCACATATACACATACCTATATAAAATACAAACAATTATAACATAATTATTTATTATACATATAAAACAGATTAATTCTAAATCATAACATACACTCAGACCAACATCAAATCAAGTCCATAACATAAACTACATTCTACTTCCCCAACTAGGATAACTTCCTAACTAGAATTCTAAGTCCATGGGTAACCTTGAGAATATCTTGGTTAAATCTCCACACATCAACAGTTCAAGGATTTTGAAGGCATGCTCAGACCTATGTAGACAGGTGGAGACGATGCCTAGTACCTACATCCTGCATCACCAACTGATATGCATATACAAATATATAAATATAAATAGATAGTGGCAAACAAGAAGGGAGAGTGCGACATCGTGTGGATCTCCCCTGGGAGTAACGATGATTGCCCCTCCTCATCCTACACTCACATCAACCAGCGAACATTAAACCATAATAGGGACAGTAGGGTTAGATCATTATAAAACATCATAACACAAATTAATGTAAAACATTTTACTGATAGTTCATTTCTAGCCATTCATCATTAAATTATAACTCATTTAATATTTCCAAATAAACTATAGCAACCAAATATATATGCTCAAATGTCTCATAAAATGCTAACTAAATAATAATCATAGTCCATCATAAAATCCAAAGTGTCAAAGCAATAGTCCTGTCAGTCTAACATAGGAAGATGCTAGGGTGGGCATTACATCCTCTCCCCCTAGGATTAGGCTTACTCCTGGAAGCCTACAAATAAGTATGGATATGCAGATCTGAGTCTGCTAGCATCCTCCCAAGTAGTAGAGGTATCATCACTGGGGTCCCATTAGACCCTTACATGGTCTATATTGTGACCCTTGAGGGTCAAAGTCTATTGCTGGAGTATAAGTACTGGCTCCAAAGCTAGCTACTTGTCCTCTACATGTAAAGTGTTCCAATCCAAAACATGAGTCAAATCAAGAATATACTGTTTAAGTAATTATACGTGAAACACATCATGCACACGTGCAAGGCTGGGTGGTAGGGCGAGTTGGTAAGTAACTGGTCCTATCCTCTCAAGGATCTCAAATGGACCTATAAATCTTGGTGCCAACTTAGAACCTTTTCCATAATGGATAGGGGTCTTACATGGGCGGACTCTCAAAAACACCTTATCTCCAACAGAGAATTGTCTATCAATCCCATGAGCATCAACATACTTCTTTTGCCTATCTTGAGCTATCAAAAGATGTTCTCTGATCCTTTGAACCTGTTGCTCCATATCTTGTAACATCTTAGGGCCAAGTAATACTCTATCCTTTAAGCAATCCCAACTCAGAGGAGTACGACAAGGATGACCATAAAGAGCCTGAAATGGTGACATCCCCAAAGAACTGTGATAGCCATTGTTGTAGGCATACTCCACTAGGTACAAGTAATCTTCCCAATGATTTTGTCTGTCCATCACATACATCCTAAGAATGTCCTCAAGAACCTGATTAACTCTCTTTGTCTAACCATCGGTCTCTGGGTGGTATGCAGAACTAAAATTCAGCTGAGTCCCTAAGGCATGCTACAAAGAGGTCCAGAACTCTGAAGTGAATACTAGATCTCTATCAGAGATAACCTTTCTAGGAACACCATGAAACCTGACTATATCCTTCATGAAGACTTTGGCTACTAAAGTAGCGGTATAGGATGATTGCATAGGCGAGAAATGTGCTACCTTGGTTACCTTATCCACTGTGACCATGATAGTATCATGTCTCCAATACGTGACTAGTAGTCCCAAAATAAAATCCATAGATATCATATCCCATTTCCATTTGGGAATCAAATGTGGTTGAAGGAGGCCTGCTGGGTGATGATGCTCGGCCTTGACCCTCTAACATTCTAGACACCTAGCCACAAAAGCGACTATATCCCTCTTTATGCCTGACCAAAAATATAGTTGTCTCAGATCTGAATACATCTTCTTAACACCTGGATGAGCTAAATAGGGAGCACGGTGTGCTTCCACCATGATGACTCTCTAAAAATCACCTAAAAGTGGCACGTAAATTCTGCCTTGATGTCTCAATAGTCCATCTAACTCTAAGGAATACCCTGAGAACCTTCCTTCTAAGGTCCTCCCTGTCTCAATTTTAGCCTTAGCTTCTAGATACAAGGTATCTGAAGAAAGTGCTTGCAAGATCTAACCACTCAACTCAGTTGAAAGGGGGAGCATGGATATCTCATGTCTCCTTCTGCTTAAAGCATCTGCCACCACATTTTCCTTACCTTGGATATATCTGACTTGAAAGTCATATTCACATAGGAACTCCATCCATCGACGTTGCCTGGCTTTGAGATTAGGTTGAGTAAATGTGTATTGAAAGGTTCAATGATCAGTTTGTAACTCAAACTGATGTCCCAATAAAAAGTGTCTCCAAGGATCCAAGGCATGAACTACAACTGCTAACTCCAAATCATTGGTGGGATAGTTAAGCTCATGGTCCTTAAGCTTTCTAGAATCATAAGCAATAACTCTTCCCTCTTGCATCAATACTACCCCTATGCCTTCCAAGGAGGCATTAGTACAAACTACAAAAATTTTAGCAGGGTCAGGTACCACCAAAATTGGGCCACCATTCAACTTGTCCTTTAGGATCTGAAAAGATTCTGAACATTTCTTAGTCCAAATGAACTACTTCCCTTTCCTTTGCAAGGAAGTGATGGGATGAGCTATTTTGGAGAATCCTTGGATGAAACGTCTGTAATATCCAGCTAAACCAATGAAACTATGAACCTCTGAGATGTTGGCCGGGGTTGGCCATTCAACTATAGCTTGTATGTTGGAGGGATCAACTGCTATACCTTCTCCTGAGATAACATGGCCAAGATACTTAACTTCCATTTGAAAGAAATCACACTTCTCCAAGTTTGCAAATAACTGATTCTCACTAAGGCATCGTAATACTTGTCAAAGATGTTGTTCACATTTTTCCATTGTCTTTGAATACACAAAAATATCATCTAGGAAAATTATGACAAATTTGTCCAAGAAGGTTCTAAATACCCCATTCATAACACTCATGAATACTGATGGTGCATTTGTGAGACCAAAAGTTACTATGGTAAATTCATAGTGTCCATAATGAGTACAAAAATTTGTATGATGAATGTCAGCTTCATGAATCCTTAATTGATGATAACCCAATTTCAAATCAATCTTGGAAAACACCTTGGCTCCTTTCATCTGATCAAACAAGTCATCAATTATTGGCAAAGGGTACTGATTCTTAATGGTTACTTTGTTGAGTTGACGATAGTCAATACACAACTATAGTGAACCATCCTTCTTTTTAACAAAGATAACTAGAGCTCCCCAAGGTGACACACTTGGTCGGATAAAGCCTTTTTCTAAGAGTTCTTCTAATTGAACTTTTAATTCACTTAACTACTAAATGGTCATGCGGTAGGGAGCTTTAGAGTTAGGCTTAGCTCCTGGCACCAGTTCTATGCAGAAGTCAATATCCCTTTTGGGAGGCATTCCTAGAATCTCAGTTGGATATACATCTGCAAACTCTTGAAGCAAAGGGTGCTCGAGTAAAATTTCTCTATCTTCCTTTTCTGTCAACTCATTAACTAAGACTGCAAAAAGTTGGCATCCTTTCCTCATGCATTTCTTTAGTTGCATAGCTGATATCATCTGGAATGAAATGGGTTGTTGAATTGCCAAAATTGTGTTGGGCTTACCTAAATCATCCAAGCAATGAGTGAGCTTTTTTCTGCAATCTATCTTAGCTTCATGTGTTGTCAACCAATCCATTCCTAGGACAACTCTGTATGATCCAAGAGGAATGACTCAAAGATCAACATTGTTTGAAAAGGGTCCTAATCCCAAGTTGCAACCTTAAACACACAAGTCTATGGTCATTTCAGCCCCTGAGGCTAGCTCTACCTGCCACTTAACTCCTTGCCCTACTACCGCTAGCCCGCACTTTTCTATCAAAGAAGAAGATATGAAGGAGTCAGTTGCTCCTGAGTCAAAGAGAATAGAAATAGTTTTACCCTTCAACAAACCTAAGGTTTCTATAACCATGTTTTGGTGATTAGCTTGTCTGTGTTCCACTGCGGCGAACACCCTGTGAGACCAGCCAACATCTCCTACTATTGGTTTTGAAACTGCTTGATTCTGATTGGTGAGATTCATGCGTTGAGGGCAAAGAGCCACAATATGTCCTTGTTGTCCATAAGAGTAACACCCAATATTTCTTCCCAAGCTCTTTGTAGGAGGTGCACTGGATTGTTGATAACCTCCTCTATTGAAATTTTGAGAATTCTGGGATTGTGGAGGAGGAAACCTTTGTTGTGCTCGAAAGTTGTTACGGTTTTGAGGTTGTTGAAATTTCCCATTTATTTTGTTATTATTATGAAACTTTTTCTTAGGAAAGTTTTGTCCACCTTTGAAAGATGACTGTTGGTTCTTAGAGTTGGAATTTCCTTGATCAAAGTTCCCCTTAGAACCTGATCCAGCATTGAATGTTTGGCCACTAGCATAGCCACCTCTTCCTTTATCCTTCCTTTCAACAAGGTATGCCTTAGTGATGGCATCCCAGAGATTCTGGGGTTCTAAGACTGCTACCTATCCTAATATTCAGTCATTCAGACCTCTAATGAAATGTTGTACAAGTATGGGTCCATCATCTCTAAAAACTAAGAAAGGATTAAGTTCGTAGAACTTTCTTTCGTACTCTTCCACCGACATGTTGGCTTGCTTGAGGTGGTGGAATTATTCTATCCTACCTTGCCTCCATTGATCAGACATGAACCGATCCTTAAAGCTTTCTAGGAATAGTTCCCATGACATAGTGTTGATGGTGACCTGAAGCTTGTCTTCCTCCATATGCCACCATGTAGATGCAATCTTCTTTAGATTCATAATAGCGCATCTGGCCTTGACATTGCTGCTAAAAGGGTGCATAGAAAAACACATCTCAAGGTCAAACAACTAGGTTTCTATTGAAGATCCCCCTTTGTTGCCATAGAAGAGGGGTACCTTGACCTTGAGAAAGTCCCTCATATGAGTGGTATCCCTATCTTTAGATTCTTACCTAACTTTCCTTCTCCTAGGGCTTCTCTCTCTTTCCCTATCTTGATGTTCAGCTTGGTCTCCTTCTTTGAAATTGACTCTATTTTCAAGGTTATCGAGTCTAAGAAGAAGTTGTTGCATAAGTTGTCTAAGTTGGGCTTCTTTAGAGTCATTACTCTGACTCTCATTCCTATGGGTATCTTGATTTTTTTCTCCCTCGCATTCCCCATGGGAACTCTCTAGGTGAGATCTAGAGGAAGACTGCTGAGTCTTGTCCCTAGCTCTTCCATGGGTAACGGGAGGCATCCTGGGAGAGTGGTGCAATATTAGTTTTAAGTGCACATTTAAAAGTAGCATTAAATGTGTTGAAAATTTTTGAGTTTCAAATGTAAGTAGACCTTGAGCTCCCAGTGTATAAACTAGTGCTTTGATACCAAATCTAATGTCCCCGCTAGGGAACCCATAAGGAATTAGGTCTTATGACCAAAAAATTGCAACTAAAAAATTCTTTTCCTAACATTACATCATTACTATTTCACATTTACATTCCTTAAGGTTCCCTTAATGAATTCATTTGCTTACATCTTTACATTACTTATCCAAATTGAATTTCATTTCCTTTCTTTACTTAAAAAAATTAGAACTTAAGAGATAGGGTAAGAAAATAACATTTCGCTTGCAAATATATTTCTTACTTTATATACTAATCTCATTTCTCCTTCCTACACATTGAATAACTATTCCTTACAAAATTACATGTCAGCATAATAAACATTTTCTTTCATTGCAACATAGGAGAGATAGAAAAGATCATTCAACATTACATTATACATTTACAACTTTAATCTTCCAAATAACAACCCTTGAAACAAAGCCTAGAACTATCCCTCCTAATTACATTGCTTTTCTTTTCAATTACATATTTCTGATAATAGATCTCATAATAAAAGGTACATGAATGGCCCAAAGGCATTACAACATATCTTGTCATCTTTCCTTTCAAAATACATGATACAAAATAAAAATATCTGCATCAAGACATAAATTTGAATGCATCCAAGTCATGAACAATGAACAGGACCTCGAAAGATTTTTGCCACCCAACCATGTGAAACTGGTGAAGTTCCACCCCCGTGCTAGGAGATAGAACCAAGATACTCACAAGGCCCTAAGAAATCTATGGCTCAAAAGATAAAGAATTCCAAGACTCAAAAAGAACATAAAATATCATCATACTATAACATAGAGGTCAAGGTTCTAGGATACCACCTAAGTGAGTGTCATCACACAACCTGTATATTGGGATCCTTCCTGGCAACCATGGAACCCCGGTCCCCCCTTTATGAATAGGGATCCATCCTGGTAGTTATCCCTGGTCCTGGTACTCCAATCAGGTCTCTGTGGCCATTATTATATTCTCTTTCATTATCTTTTGAATCCCCCCTTCCCAGGTTAATTTTTAAGGTTATCACTTTTAACAAACCCCCCATAGGATCATCTGGAAACCACTTTAGGGTTCCAACACCTATGGTGAGCCACTCACTTAAGGTTCCTATTCCCTTACCCCACACACACACAATCCATGAAAACCTCAAGTAATCTCAAAATGATCCATCTCATAGGTCCAAGGAACCTTTTGGTGCACTCAGGCCACCTGAACAAGTTCTGACCTTATATTATGGACTCTACCAAAAGCCAAGTATGAACAAAAGCTTAAAATCAAAACCTTGTATAGAAATTCATTAAACACAACATAAAACTTCCCACATGCATTTAAACAATATTTCATAGATTATTTCAAAAGTCTAAGGAAATCTCATGTGGTTGAAATTTGGCTAAGTCTGAATTTTTAGGAAATCTCAAAATTAGAAGTTGCATCTTAACTCCTATGAATCTAAGACCTATTCCAATCATCTCGAAAGGTACCTGAGCCCTTTATATAAGTATAACTTAAAGTATAAGAATCTAGCTCGGTTGATACAGTTTTGGTCGGTTGACACTGCTTGGCTCGGTTAACACTGGTTTGGTTAGTTATCACTACTTTGGTCGGTTAACACTACTTTGGTTAGTTAACATTACTTTGCTCAGTTAACACTGCTTTGCTTGGTTAACACTTCCTTGGTTGGTTAACACATAAACCAACCTGTCTTGGTTAACGCTAAACTGACATGGCTCGGTCAACACTAAATCGACCTGTCTATACAAAAATACGACTGTCAACTATGTCTTGCGGGTAAAACTAGGCATTATGGGGACTATGGTTGCCTAATTTGAGCATGACCCATTTGAGATCTCCCAGCTTCCCTTTAGAAATGGTTCATCAATCCATTCTATCTATCTAACAAATCTATTCTAGATCTAGACAAGAAAATTGGTGCACAAACCGACATGGACCAATAAGGTTGAAATAATAGTTCTAAATTCTGGAAGCACTCAAGAATATTCTAGAAAGAAGGGAGATAAAAAGGAGAATACTAAGGATCCTACAGACTAAATTAATCCAAATAAAAACATCAATTTCACAGAGAAGTCTGCCGGAGGAAAATAGTAAGAAAATGATTGCATTTCAATCCTACACCTTCATGACCCTTCCTATTCCTTACTAGACTTCCCTATTTAATTCAATATAATATTAGCTCATCCTTCCACATGACCATAAAAACTATATAATCATACATAGTTTTATTATCATATCATATACAAACACATTCACACACAAAGAGGAAGAACAGAGATTCTTCCCAGTTTAGACCATACCTCCCATGGATAATCCTCTTCCCTTGACTAGATAATCTCTGCAAAGCTTCAATCCTTGAGTAGATATCCTTCTGGAAATCTTCCTCTGGCAAATCAACTCCCAGCAATCCAAAAACTCTCAAACTCACATAAACTTTCACCAAAAATTTCTGGACAAATCAATTACAGACAACTCAAAAGAAACAAATCTTCCAAAAATTAACATCCTCCTAGCACACAAAAATCTTCAAATATTTATCCTCCAACTATGTGGTTGGAGGAGTTGCTTTACAAGAAGCAACCTCTCCAACTTCCATAGTTGGTTGGAGGAACAACCAAATAATTTCCCGTAAACACTTAATCAAGGTTTTTAATAAATTTAATTAAAATATCTTTTAAAAGAAAGCATAACAAGAATAATAGACAAATACTTTTCAAGAAAAACACATAGCACAATAGGAAAATAAGTAGCCTAACTTCTAGGAGGTCTTGAGTTCAACTCCCTCCTAGATAGCTAATTTTACTACAAGGAGCATTTTCCTTTTATTATTATTATTATGTTTACTCTTTGTTAAATACATTGATTAAATATAATTTATTTAACTCACTTTATTTACTTATTATAAACAGCATATCATTAACACAATTAATGAAAACATACAATTATTATTATTTATATAAGCATGGATATATGTGTGTGCACTCACATATACACATACCTATATAAAATAATAATAATTATAACATAATTATTTATTATACATATAAAATAGATTAATTCTAACTCATAACATACACTCAGACCAACATCAAATTAAGTCCATAAGATAAACTGCATTCTACTTCCCTAACTAGGTTAACTTCCTAACCAGAATTCTAAGTCCATGGGTAACCTTGAGAATAGCTTGGTTAAATCTCCACACATCAACAGTTCAAAGATTTTGAAGGCACGCTCAGACCTATGTAGCTAGGCGGAGATGATGCCTGGTACCTACATCCTACATCACCAACTGATATGCATATACAAATATATAAATATAAATAGATAATGGGAAACAATGACAGAGAGTGTGACATCGTGTGTCTCTCCCATGGGAGTAACTACAACTGCCCCTCCTCATCGTACACTCACATCAACCAGTGAACATTAAACCATAATAGGGTCAGTAGGGTTAGATCATAATAAAACATCTTAACACAAATTAATGTAAAACATTTTACTGATATTTCATTTCTAGCCGTTCATCATTAAATTATAACTCATTTAATATTTCCAAATAAACTTTAGTAACCAAATATATATGCTCAAATGTCTCATAAAATGCTAACTAAATAATAATCATAGTCCATCATAAAATCCAAAGTGTCAAAGTAATAGTCTTGTCAGTTTAACATAGGAAGATGCTAGGGTGGGCATTACACATGGGAAGGTCTACAACATTGAGGAGAACCTCACGTAGGCCTCCCCCTTTATTTTTATTTGTGTTGTGCACAACCCTTACCAAATGGATGACTCACGTAGGTTTATGTAAGCCCACATAGCTTCCATACATCTCGAAAATCCCCCATGCTAGTAGATTTGGTGTGCGACACCCATTAAAAGGTGTATGTAGAGTGCACACTCTCACAACGAACATTCACACAATCCTCCATTTTACATTTGTGATGCTTCTTTATCTCATGCTCTTTCTATTAATCATGCTGACACTATGTTCATTTAGCATGTTCCTACTTTCATTTTGTTTGTATGGTATGAAAACAACCATATCACATTTGCATTTTGTATCTAAGTAAGTAGCATCAAAAGAAAACATGTGCCTGGTGCCAACACATAAACACTGCAATCTTCCTTGCTTGGCTGGCATCCTCTTTGAATGTTAACGTTGGCTTGTTCCCTTTCAAATCTCTTGCCTCATACAATGCTTGCAATCTCAAATATTGGCTTTTTAACTATTGGCTTATATTTAAAACGTTAGCAGCCGCAAATCTGCAATCTCCATTTTGTCGCACACAACATTTCATTTGAAGGCTCACACAACCCTTCATTTGTTTCATGTGCCTCTTGTCTGCATGCTATTCCTCATTGAAACTCACGTGCCCCTTTGACATCATTATTTTCTTTATATCAAAGGCACTATTTAAATGGTGTGTGCTGCTCCATTTGGATGCTTGGTCTGCCTATGGTGTGCATAGCATTTTAATTACGGGAGTTGCTCCCACGTCAATTAAATGGTGAATGTCAGGATCAGCATACAAAACATGCTTGTGATATTTTAGTAACTCCCAGATGGATAGAATAATACCATTCACAAAGAAATCCAAATGCTTCACATTTTATTTTATTATGTTGTCTTTGGAGTCATTTCTCTCAAAATGTCACACAATCATCTGCGAGAAACCGACAGAGGCCTCTTTAAAATAATGGGACAGGCTAGACCCCAAGCGGGTCCTGCCTAAAAAAAATTTGAATTCAAACACCCGGCCCCAAAATTATTCAAAATGACTTTCACTTGCAACTGGATCGCATTAGATCAACCAAACACCTCTAAAAAACTTCAATTTCCATCATTTTGCCAGTCGGCAAATTTGAATAAAACGTCTCTAGTTGTGCCATTAAAAGACCAATCAAAACATACCACTAAACGCTAAAACTTAGCAGACACAAACTTTGTAATATAGATAAGCACCCTATAAAATGGATTCATCTAGAAATGAATAGGGCAAGAGATTTTAAAATTTGAAAACACCTATTCAGAATTGCCGGCAAATCGCAAACTGAAAACACTGCCGACTACCTCGAAAGGAGATGATTTAAAAATATCAAACGATGAGCTGAGGGCATGCCACTGAAACTGGAAGAAGCCTGATATACAAGGAATACAAAAAAACAACCCTCAACTTGAAATGATTATCTAGAAAAAATATATGAATTTATGAAAATGGTTACTTTGCAGAGTTATTCTATCCGCACTTTTTATCATTATTGAACACCCTTTTTCTTGACCTTGCAATCTGATCAAATGGAACTCTTAGGGTTTGAAACCTTGGATGATTGATCTCTCTTACACATAGAGAACAAGTCTATAATCAGATTTTTGGGATGATAAAATGATTATCCAGAAATAAACTTCAAAGTCAACCACTTAGAACATCCCGAACTAAAAGGTAGTGAAACAATAGAAGTTGCATCCGAAACTGAATGAGCAAATGGGTCAAATGGATTGGTCATGATCTGAAACTTATCAAGGATAATCACTTCCATGTCTATATTATGAAACAACCATCAATTATGTTTGACCTTGAACTGGGTGCAAATGGCAAGACCCTGAAGTAAGCCACTCAGGAAACTGAACAATGCACTTCTGGCAAAACTTAATAAATTGCAAATGAAATGGCTTTGGCAAATAGGTCAAACGGGCACATGGGGGGCTGAAAATTGGCATGAACCCTCTCTCTCATGTGTACAACATGATGCAACAACCCACATGTTATGACTAATTAGAGGGCAATAAATGCACTTCCTCAAAGTGGGCTTCTTAGTAAAAATCAGGAAACACGCATTATGCAGATTTTAGGGAATGCCTCCAAAAGACCACTTCAAAAACTTATCAGATCTAAAAGTTAGGACCTCAAGTCTATTAAATATGTCAAATGATAGGTGATGAACACTCTATCCAAGTGACGTATCATGAAAGTCAATAGGCTCCTTTATTCGTGCACCCGAAGACAAGCATCTTTTGAAAACTTTTAAAGCACTGATCTGACACTTAGAGAAAATTTTAGAAATATGGAGTCAAAAATACAACTTGGATTTTTGAGCTCCAATAGTGGCTCTGTCTAGGGATGCCTGCCCCTTGTGGGCAAGCAGAGAATTCAGAATCATTGGTAGAGTAGACCACCCAAAAGGAAAATCAGATTTCTCTCTTCTCAAAACTAGGATACCTTATTTAAAGAAACACTCCACACAATTGAAAACAAAGCAACTATATAATGAGCACACCATGTAAAAATGGCCTAAAGCCATCAAATTGAAATCACTTCCTACCTCTATCAAACAATTTATTTTCATCTTCATTGATCAGAGGTAGACTGAAATTATTACTCCTATCTGTCTGATCAAATATATTGCCATATATTTTGAACATTTCAAATGAACAATAATCAAGATCCTCACCATTATTAGGTGCCTTGGAATCATTAGAGTACTAAAAATGTTGAGCATTATGCAGCAACAATTCGTTGCCCTTTTTTCATTGTTAACAGGGTGAGAAGGAAGATATCTCAATTCACTCAAATAGCCAGAAACATCAGGCCTATCTTGCTCATTAGTTTGCAAAGAAAATATATGGTCAATTACAACATTGGTTTGCAAACTAGAAGGAAACATCTCCTCATCTTGATGACAACTCCTATCAATACTTTGCACATGTAAACATGTATCATCAGACAATGGTTCCTTTAAAACTTGCAGGGCTAAAAAGACATATTCAAATTTATTACTTTCCTCAGCATCCTGATCTATACAAGAATCCTTGTTATCAAGCTCATAAAAAATGGAATCCACACCAACACATGAATCTTCATATTCATCATACATGACACTATTATGTTCATTACATCCACATGCATTATTTTCTTGCAAAATATCCAATCCAAGCATAGAAAAAGAATCGACATGGGATGTATCATACTCCATACCTTTACTGCTATCATCATTATCAAAACATATGTCGATTGGGCATGGAATCATAGAGTCATATTCAGATGCATATTTTTGAAAATCAGTAGTCAAGAGTTTTGAAATTTCATCACTGCTTATTGAACATTGAACTTCATGTTTACCTTCTTTTGGTTCCTACTTGATGTTGCAACCATCTTCTTTGTTGGAAACAGGAGTCAAGATCTCTTGGCTTGTAACATTTACTTCTGAGAAGTCACTACAACAACTTTCATCTACCTCATAATCATCTCCTTGTTTTTTACACAAGTATTTTTTATACTGAAACAAGAAGGTTGCCCTCTTATGCTGATAAAAGGAAGGATCTACAAACTTAATACAAACATTATTAATTGTAGATTCATCTTCAATATCGTTATATTCACTGACTTCACTATTAGCATCATAATCAACATCACAAGCACAAATAGAAACAACACTATCATCATTATATTCTTCATCATTAAAATGAAGAACAACCATTGCTTGTAACCTCTGCTCTTCTTGTAGCTGCCAACACACATCATCATTCTCAACAAGTTTCTTCTTGAGAGTAGCAATTTTGATGAGAAGATTTTCATAATCAGAATCATGGAAGGTGGGATCAACAGAGACACTAATGTCTTGTATCTGATCTTTACCTTTTATTTCACACACATCCAAACTAGCTCTTTTATCAAAATGTTCTATGAATGTTGATCTTAATAGCTCCCAAGAAGGGATTGAACATGAAGGAAGGGATAAGAACCAATCCCTTCCATTATGTGAAAGAGACTGCACAATCAACCTCATGGCAACATCTTCATGCTCAACGTCCATCTCATCAAATAAATCCATGAGATTATCCACATGTTGGCTTGTCAAAATTGATCCATCAGCCATAAAACTTGGCCAGCCTTCCCCATCCTGAGTAGAAAACTCATGGGGGGCACCTTCAATGCCATCAAAATAAAAGGGCCTGTATTACTCCATAAGGAATTGCCCACTTACTTTCATCCCTTTACACTAGTTCTAAACACTTGATAGGGAACATTCTTTACTACTGATTTTCATAAAAGCAAGGTACATGATAATCAAAATACCTGAAAGTACTGAATTGAAAATTAGCTTGATGATTGAGAAGCAGGGTAGATCTAGAGCTTTCTTTGTAGCTCCATCAGGTTCTTTGCTTTGTAGAGTCACCACCTTCTTGAAGAGGAAAATATTTCACTTGCTTTTTGTATTTCCTTCCAATCAACACCAAACTTTACCAGGACTTACACACTGTTTATCAGATCTAGATACATCATACCTTTTATTCTAAATTTGCATTGATCAAACAGAGAACTCTAAGAGTCACCACTCACAACTTGGTGAGATAATATTTAAAACTTTTTAGATCTGACTCTAAACTTCAATGGTAACCTCTGGATAGATAAATAAGCCAACCAGGAATCTAGCTCTACTCATACCCACATTATTAAAATTTTCTTATAACACTAGAGATATCAAACTAGATTTAGCAGGACTATTGCATCTCTATTCCCCAGTAGAGTCACCATTTTGTTGGTTCTTTTTTATGCTATGATAAAAATGATAGCAACCTTCTCACTTTGCAATGGATCTTTAAGAGCAGCCAACTCCAAGTATTTAACAAATGATGAAAAGGACCAATTAACATGGACTTGGATCCATCCTTCTATGCTTATGGTTCTGGATAACCAAGGTGGGTATACCCTTCAACACATTTAGATATTCAATAAGGTGTGAATCAAAAGAGATCTCACAAAGGCTCAAAAAATCTGGGAGATACTAGATTAATGGCTAATCAATCCATTGAACATTGACCATAGACTAGAGCATGAGATTAGTACAACACCACAAACTACATAAAACACAACATATTTTAGATTTTATTTTCAATTTTCAGAACATAGCTAAGATTGATCTGTGATGCATCAACAAGGAATATATTGATTTCTGACCAGTGCCTTGTCCATTGGGCAATACTTCTAGTTCAGGAGCAGCATACAGAAACAAACTATTGTCATAGACTCAAAGCCATAAATACAATGATATCAGATCATATACTACTTGCAATGAAATCCTTATGCAGAACAATATGAATTAATGTCATATCCATAGCTTCATTTAATCTAATCCTAGATCAGAACTAGGAACTAATACCACATACATAGATGAATCCATGCAATGATTTAGAAGATTCATAATCCAACTGAACAACACTTAGGAGAGACTTGAATCTGAGATAAAACTGTATTAAGTGTAATGAATCTTTCTTCTGTATCAATCTGATCTACAACATTTACCACTTCAACAATACAAAAAAGATCTGGAAACACTTCTATTCTATCTGATCTAACAAAATTGAAACAATCAGAAAGCTACATTCTAATGGAACCAGGAAATGACTGAAACTCCAGGGGTTAAGCTCAGCTTCAAACTCTCTGTGGAGACCAAGATTTTAGAACCCTTACAATAATGAGAAGATCTTTCATATATCTCCTAGGAAAAGACCTAAAAGATATTTCTACTATGACACCTGTTACTTCCAGAAAGACAATTCTGCAAACAACTTCTTTTCCCACCAAAATTGGCCTCAGAGTTAAAAGCTCTTACTGCTCTTTCCTACTTATCCAAAACTGATTCTAACCCACGCCATTCAATCTATTGTTTCGCATCGTTTCCAATGATATATTATTCTCATATGTTTGGGTAAAATTTCAACCTCCAACACCATTTTCAATTCCCAGCTTCATCAGCAACTTACAGATTTAAAATTTTAAAAATATGCATAGTTTGAACTTCACAAAATTATTTTATTTGCTTCTGCACATTTAAATCTTTGACGGGCCCACAAGTGCCATGTGGCACCATTAGATTGGTCTGATAAATTACTCATCACCACCTCACCTTCCAGCTGACCGCCACATGTTGCTTTGTCATTACTTCATGCCAAGTGTGAGTTTCTCATTGGCTAGCTACTCCAACCAGGCATCTAACCACAACATCATTGCCATGTCATTAGGGTGCCACGTGTTGACCTGTTGCATGTTTGCAAGGGCCAAATTCAGCCCTTGTGAACATGCGACCACCATTGGATGATGACATGAATCTCGAGGTCATTGGATCCTGCACAATCACACATAGCTAAAATTACTTACCCTTCATGTGAGGGGCTTGCCTGCCACATCACCGCCAACTCACCACCAAATGTTAACCTCAAAACACATGCACATGCATAGGAGGGCTCTCCAGCTGGGCATCCACTTTGGACACTATACTATTGTGGGTTTTGGTATTTGAATAGCTTCAGAGGCGTTCACACAACAAATGTGGGATAATCTTCCCTTTTGAATATAATAACTTTCGTATCAAAATTTTAACTTGGCATTCACGCCCAGCTGGGCCCACCAAATCTGGCCAGCTCTTCCACATAGCCTCTTCCTCTCTTTTGTCTATACCATATATTATGGCAATGTTTCTTTTAAATATTTATAAAACCCCTAGCTGCGTACATGTGGGATAATTGCCCCAAATGCACAATCCACCATTTTCTCCTTCTCAAATACACAGACCTGTAAACATTTTCGTTGACTCTTTGTTTGTCTACTTCAAACATCCTTGGCATCCTCTTCTTGATGTTCTCATGCATCTATCTAATGCTATTTTCATTATGTTTGCAAACATGGGAAGGTCTGTAGCATTGAGGAGAACCTCACGCAGGCCTCCCCCTTTATTTTTATTTGTGTTGTGCACAACGCTTGCCAAATGGAGGGCTCATGTAGGTTTATGAAAGCCCACACAACCTCCATGCATCCAGCAAATCACCCATGCTAGCAGATTTGGTTTGTAGCACCCATTCAATGGTGTATGCACAGTGCACACTCTCACAACAAACATTCACGTAATCCTCCATTTTACATTTGTGTTGCTACTTTCTTTCATGCTCCTTCTATTAATCATGCTGACACTATGTTCATTTAGCATGTTCCTACTTTCAGTTTGTTTTTATGGTATGCAAACAACCATATCACATATGCATTTTGTATCTAAGTAAGTAGCATCAAAAGAAAACATGTGCCTGGTGCTAGCATGTAAACACTGCAATCTTCCTTGCTTGGATGACATCCTCTTTGAATGTTAACGCTGGCTTGTTCCCTTTCAAATCTCTTGCCTCACACAATTCTTGAAATCTCAAACATTGGCTTTTTAAATGCTGGCTTATATTTAAAACGTTAGCAGCCGCAAATCTGCAATCTCCATTTTGTCGCACACAACATTTCATTTGAAGGCTCACACAACACTTCATTTGTTTCATGTGCCTCTTGTTTGCATGCTATTCCTCATTGAAACTCACGTGCCTCTTTCTCATCATTATTTTCTTTATATCAAAGGCACTATTAAAATGGTGTGTGCTGCTCCATTTGGATAGTTGGTCTGCCTTTGGTGTGCATAGCATTTTAATTACAGGAGCTGCTCCCATGTCAATTAAATGGTGAATGTCGGCATCAACATACAAAACATGCTTGTGATATTTTAGTAACTCCCAGATGGATAGAATAATACCATTCACAAAGAACTCCAAATGCTTCACATCTTATTTTATTATGTTGTCTCTGGAGTCATTTCTCTCAATATGTCACACAATCATCCGCGAGAAACCGACGAGGCCTCTTTAAAATAATGGGATAGGCTAGACCCCCAGCGGGTCCGGCCTAAAAAAAATTCAAATTCAAACACCTTGCCCCAAAATCATTCAAAATGACTTTCGCTTGCAACCAGATCGCATCAGATCAACCAAACACCTCTAAAAAACTTCAATTTCCATCATTTTGCTAGTGGACAAATTTGAATAAAATGCCTCCAGTTGCGCCATTCAAAGACCAATCAAAACATACCACTGAACACTGAAACTTGGAAAACACGAACTTTGTAATATAGATAATCACCCTATAAAATGGCTTCGTCTAGAAATGAACAAGGCAGGAGATTTTAAAATTTGAAAATGCCTATTCAGAATTGTTGGCAAATTGCAAACTGAAATTACCGCTGACTTCCTCGGAAGTAGATAATTTAAAAATATCAAACGATGAGCTGAGGGTATGCCACTGAAACTGGAAGAAGCCTCATATACAAGGAACACAAAAAAATAACCCTCAACTAGAAATGATCATCTGGCAAAAAGCTATGAAGTTATGAAAATGGTTACTTTGCACAGTTATTCTATCCGCACTTTTTATCATTATTGAGCACCCTTTTTCTTGACCTTGCAATCCGATCAAATGGAACTCTCAGGGTTTGAAAGCCTGAATGATTGATCTCTCACACACATAGAAAACAAGTCTATAATCAGATTTCTAGGATGATAAAATGATTATCTAGAAATAAACTTCAAAGTCAGCCACTTAGAACATCCTGAACTGAAAGGCAGTGAAACAGTAGAAGTTGCATCCGGAACTGAATGAGAAAATGGGTCAAACAGATTGGTCATGATCCGAAACTTATCAAGGAGCATCACTTCCATGTCTAAATTATGAAACAACCATCAATTATGTTTGATCTTGAACTAGGTGCAAATGGAAAGACCTCGAAGTAAGCCACTCAGGAAACTGAACAATGCACTTCTGGCAAAACTTAATAAATTGCAAATAAAATGGCTTTGGCAAATAGGTCAAACAGGTACATGGGGGGCTGAAAATTGGTGTGAAAACTCTCTCTCATGCCTAAAACATGATGAAATAACCTCAATGTTATGAACAATTACAGAGCAATAAATGCACTTCCTCAAATTGTGCTTCTTAATAAAAATCAGGAAACATGCATTATGCAGATTTTAGTGAACGCCTCCAAAAGACCACTTCAAAAACTTATCAGATCTGAAAGTTAGGACCTCAAGTCTATTACATATGTCAAATGATAGATGATGAACACTCTATCCAAGTGACGTATCATGAAACTCAATAGGCTCCTTTATCCATGCACCTGAAGACAAGCATCTTTTGAAAACTTTTAAAGCATTGATCTGACACTTAGAGAAAATTTTAGAAATATGGAGTCAAAGATACAACTTGGATTTTTGAGCTCCAATAGTCGAGACCTTAGAGTTGAACCTTCTAAAAGCAAGATGGGGGAGCATGCATTGCAACATTATCTTTCTACAATGTTTTTTTTACATGGTAGAGTGCCCAAAAGAGGAATGATTGGTAAACTACATGAGGGAGATGTATGATCAAAAGTGTGACACACTTTTATGAACCATTATACTTGAGAGAATCCATGGAAGAGGAAATCTCAAGAAGTGGCTCATAGCTTCCTAGTTGAAGCAAGTTAAATCCTACTCATGATGCTCATCAAATTGTCATAGAGGATTAGTGACTTGACTACTCTAAAATGGAAAACTTGAAGCTAGAGAATGAAGTTATAATACAAGATAAAAAAGGTAGAATGAGAGATTAAGCTAGAATGAATGCAAGCAACTAGAAGGGTGAACCCACAATAGTGGGTTACACTTTTTTGCCTGAACAGACACTGAACTCTACATTTTGAAAGAAACTTTCAGATTTGGATGCATATTGTCATTAAACCGTTTGAAATCAGAAGATGAAGTAAATTAGAGTCTTTTAGGATTTTTTGTCTAGATTCTAAATATACTTTTTATTTTTATTTTTCAATTGATTTGAATGGTTTTTTCTTTCTCCCACAAAAATTGGTATGTTGCTAGAAATGTCATTTTCAAAGAGTTACATTATTTTCATTGAGCATAATTTTTTTTCTAAAATAGATATCAATGTGATTCTTTCAAAATTAGTTTTTAACATCCATACAGAGGACATGCAATTGGTTTGATGACATTATCATGATTATTTCATATTTTATTAATGTTTGAAGTTGACCAAACTGTAATTTTGATATACCTTGACTACATAGCTTATAACTTCTCATGTATTTGTCCAATTTCTTGTTGATTTCTTTTATAGAAAGAGAACATAAATACCTAGGACATCTATATTTTTTAGAATTTTTTTTTTCTGTCATTTAGTATTTTTCCATAAGATTCAAACATAGAGGTAGACACACGGTGAAATATATATGTTTAGTAAAACTAAAAATACAAAGTCATAATAACCTTAATATATATAAACATTATAATAATTGGAAATTTTATTCTCAGTAGTACCTACTAAATAGATAGGTTTTTCAAATGGATTCATTTAATCTCCCAAAAGATAAAGTCAAAGTGATTTTTTTGTCAGCATTTTAATGGGTGCGAAGGAGACTCCGTTGTAGGTATGAATGGGGAATATAGATGTTATATCAATATTTTTTTTTAATCTACGAGGATTTGAATTAACCATTTGTAATTAATTCCTCCAAATGGAACCTCTCGAGGCTTAAATAATCATATTTTACTAAAAATATGTTATTTCAGAAAAAATCAGCACGTCTAAAAATGTGTAACCCACTATTGTGTAAAAATCAGTTATTCTACTTAAGCAATGCATGAAAGTAAACCAGATTAACAATGTAAGATTAAGCTAGAAATGAAGCTAAGCTTAAGAGAAACTAAGAATTCAAATTAGAAAAAGTATTCTAGAAATGTAAGAAAGATAGAAATTAAGGTGCAAGACAACAAGATTGGAAGATTAGGACCTAGAATATGCAAGATAAAAATAATATGAACTCTTTAGAATGAAAGAGAATGGACTTTAACAATGATCAAGATTGGGACCCTTGAGCTAAGGAAGAACTTCCTTTTAAAGGAATTTCCTCAAGAATGGAGGGTGGAGATTAAGACGCAAAAGAATGAGTGATTGAGATGAAGAGGCAAAAGGAGATGCAAGGAGATATAAGGTTAGGTAGAGATGAGTGGTGAGGGTTAAGAGGCAAAAGAGAGATGTTAAGTAGAATAAGACAAAATATAATTTGAAAGCATAAATCCATTTTAATTGCTAATTAATCAAGATTAAGTAGGTTAACACATGTGAATGTGTTCTTTTAATAAAAGTGTAGAAACTTTATATTAAAAATAATGTTATAACCATTAAATAAATATGCAAGCTCTAGAAATTAGACCATAGTATAAGCTTGATAAAAGATTTTTGATTTAACTATCAAAAGGGGATTTTAAGGTTTACTCTACACAATTATACGTAGTAAATATGTCATTGAGATTAAGAATTTGATTTGAAGCAATTTGATCAAAAAGGGGCTCAAGTTCTACTACAACAATTTTAGCTGATTACATTTGCTCCTCTTTGACTAATGTGTGACCAATTTGGGAACACATTGAGTCAAAGAATGATGATGTCAAGGAAGTTGATAGAGATCTGACTCTAAAGCTTATTGAATGAAGAGTGATAAGTAAGATGAGAGTATCCAACTTGATATGAAGTGATGTGACTGAATATTTGTCTAAAGAGATTGCGATAGCTAATCATTTAAGAGATAATAATCGATTGATATGGGTCTTGATGAACCTGATATGCCCCAAGATATCAAAAAGATGCATGTCCAAGTGAACTAATATGAAGCCATGAGAACACTCTTTCATAAAGAAGATGTGGGGATTCTCAACATGATATGAAACGATGAAGTTGAGATGCCCCAAATGATGATGTTTAGTCCTAGTTGACTTGATCGATTTAAGATCTGGTTCAATTGCTATATTTGTAGATTAGGAGATTTGATTGATGAAAAGATGTTCTATATTATCATGCCCCCTAGGAGGATCAAAATTTAAATAAGGTAGAAGGGGCAAAGATTAGCCTCAGAGATCTAGGAAATGAAGATGAAAGTGAGAGAGAAGCAATAGCATTATTTGTCAACTACGTTAGAAGATTTGACTGTGTCACGAATGATTGTGATTTTGATCCCAAAAATGAATCTGGGATGATGGAAATCAAAATGAATCTTATGAGAGTTCAATACATGGTGCCCATGATAGGGAATTGATCGTGATTCACAAAATTATTAGTCAAAGTCGTTTGGAGATTTTTTCAGTTGAGCACTTCTTTGGAGAGAAAAGGAAGAATGACTCAAGGGAACCAAAAATGTAAGACTAAATACAGTCCTTGAATGAAATGCAAGCTAAGAATGAATTGTAGCCTTCAAGACACGACAGCAGTCAAGTCATTAATCCTGTAGCTATTTATTTTTCATCATTTGAGCATGTGGGACATCGAAGGTTAGTACAACCTTGAGTGGTGTGAGATAGACCATGGAGATATGAATATGACCTTATCAGAGAATATGTAGGAAACACACAAAAGCATCGAGGCACAAGAGCTGAGATCATGACCTAAACATGGTTTCCAAGTTAATATTATTTAAGATAACATTTGTATCAAAGCATAAGCTGCCAAGATAACTAAGAGTGTCATAATACGTTCTACACAAGAAATAAGCAAGGAAATAATTATAGGCTCAACTAAGTGTCCAAATAAAGGGAGTCGAGGTATGTGTCGCATTCCAATTATGATACAGGCTCTTACCATAGACAACTAGTTTATTAGATAGCTTTGGATCATTAAAATTAAACCACAAGAAAAGATAAAATAAAATGATGTTATGACCCCAGTCGTGAATCTCTATTCAAGAATAAATCATTGAGTGACCATAGAAGATATAGAAAATGAAAAAATTGATGATAGCAGACATCACTCAAAAAAATAGTTCAACATATCTCAATCTTTTTTATTTTTTTGGCATGTAATTTTGGTGCTAGGTGTTAAGGAACACCTTTGTGCTTGATTCAAAGTGCAAGGGCATAGTGGATAGTTAAAGATCCAATATGTGTTGAGAAACATAGTTATATCTAGATTGGTAGTGTTAAGAAACACTGTAAGATTGAGGTGTTGAGAAACATCAAGTAGTGTTAGTGATAAATTTCCCATCTGGAAAGACTTATAAACTGACTCAAGTTAAGGTCAAAGGATCAACCAAGTGATAAAGAATTGAAAACTCAGATAGGCCTATGATTTCCCCCAGACGGAAGATAAGGACCAAAGAAAAAACTAAGAAAAGTTCCATCCCATGACAACACAATGAAATAGAGAGGGAGATGGATGTAGAGAGACTGATGGAAGCACAAGAGCTCAACCACACGTTGATAGATGGATAATTGATTACAAGTGATGCCTATTTGCTAGGTTGTCACCACTTGGGATTATTTTAGTTTTTCTACCAAGGCATCTGTTTCCAGGTTTTCACCAAGACACTTTTTTGTTTCTTTTTTCTAATTTTTTTGTTCTTTTTCATTTTTTTTCATTTTTTTTTTGTATTTTTTTATATTTGATTTTTTTTGGGATACATTATAGTTCTTGTTTCATGGTTTTGACCATGATAATAATTTTTTCAGGGCATTTTTAAAATTTTAAGGATTTTTCTAGGACTTTATATGCTTTTTAGAAATTTTTCCAGATCATAAGTTTAATAGGGAAGCATAATTTATAGCTATAGAGTCATTTCAGATGAAGAGCATTGACAAGCTCTTTGAGAACATTGTCCTTTGAAATAGGTAACTGATAAGATTTAGAATCAAATGCAGTAGTATTGTCAAAAGGATCCAGCTAGTAGTGTTCGACCTTCAAGATTTTTGAAGTCAAGGAAATACCATTTGAGTGAGATCCACAAATACCCTCATAGACCTCTCTTAATGATTTGTCAAATTCCTCATGTTCTAGAAACCTAAAGAGAGTACAGTCTAGACTTCTCTAAAATAATTCATCAGTGATGAGTAGATACCGATATGCACTTCTTGGGAAATTATGATAAATTTGAGAGTCAGATGAGGTGTTCGAGTTAATGATGGTGTAGATGATTTGGGAGTTAAGTGAGTCATAGGAAGGTGATGGAAGATGGAATGCCAACATTATTTTTTCTTTTATATCCGAGTCTTGTGGGAGAGACTTGGGAATCCACATATTTTTTTATTGTTCTTTACTTTGACATGCTTTTGATCATAATTCTTCTATGATGGATTTTGGAGTCCATATTTTCTTTGATTTTATTCTTTTATTTGACAACCCTTGTGCTATCTAGAATATTTCCTTTTTCTTTGTAGTCACATGTCGATTAGATAGGACATGGTGATCTTTATATGTAAGTGGATTCTTGTATTTCTAATTTTTATATTGTACATACAAATTGCCTCTGAAAGACTCAGAAATTAGGGATGAATAAGAATGACATGACAAGTTTAGATGGAGGGATGGATGGGAAGTGGTCCAGCCACTTAACTCAGGAAGGATGAGGGATAAAGGTTCAAAAATTTCAAGTACAAATACCCTGATATTGTCCTCATCATTCATAAATTAATTAGAGATATCAAGAAAGTTATCTTCCATAGAGAATTATGGATTGGGAGTTATCCTAGAAGTGTAAGAGGAGTTTAGAGGAGTATTACATGAGTCCAATTGGGATGGCCTATTCCTATAATTAAGTACCTCTTATTCCAAAACTGTGTGAACATGAACCATCTCAATCCTAGACCTTCCTAAGTTATATGTAGCTATTGCAGGATGAGGTCTTATACACCCATGATTTTCTCGATTAACTAGAGCATTATTTTGATGATGAGAAGATGACCTAGGATCCATAGGGTTGATTTCTATAGGAGGATATAAAGGATCTTCATCATTTGCTAGGTCTTGAGAATTCAAGTTTTCTCCTCTTTTAAAATTCATAGTAGTAGCATATTTGTGTATGACATCAACTTGTATTTGTATTGTAGCGTCTGATAATGAGCCCCACTCATATTCATGCAAATTTATTTCACTGCTACGATACTGTCTGATGTAATAAACTATAGTTATAGTAGGAGGTAGATCTATGTCATCACTTTCTTTTATCTCAAGACATATATTTTCAGCAACAAAAGCTTATTTAGTAGACATAACAATATAGCAGTCTACAATAGGTATACACCAAGGCATATCTAAAATATGGGAGACATCAGCCAATTACCCCCAATCAGGATGCATGTGATGAAAGTCAATAATGTGTTGCGTAATAGAAATAGTAATAGTATTATTAGTAGGAATTGTATCAGGAGATTGAGTGAGATTTTTTGGATCAAGACCATTTTCTACTAGATCCATGAGTTCCACTGGGTCATTTTATCAAGGAGCTTGAGATGGTATACAAGGCTCTCCTTGATAGTTTGGATTAGTAGTTTAGATATGTAAAAGGCTTTCATATGTCATTGATTTAATTTCCACTTCTTCTTCATCATTGAGTCTTCATATGTGTGAGTGCTACTAGGTTTGTCAAACTTATGTTCATGATAGCCAACACTAATCTTGTCTTTAGGATTTCTTAATTCAGCATGTAGAATTTCAAGAAGACTTTTTCCCTTTCCAAGAGAAATTTTTCCATCATATCCCATCTTCTGCATAAGTTGGTAATCCACACCTTACTTTTTATAGGTGAAATTAAAACATGTTTGATCTCTTGTTTAGATTCTTCTATCTTGTAGGGTCTTTGTAAGACAACACTTTCTTCCCTTTCTAGCTCTAGGGGAACTTTATATTTAACCATTACAATATATTCATATATAATAGGTGTTTTTGTAAGTGAGGGAGATGGTTTGGTGTAAGATTTTGGAAATATTGGTAAAGTGTCTACTTGATATCCTACCATACCAGTAGGTCTGAAAAGTATCCTTTTCCTATAGTCTGATAGAGGTGTTTTTCTTTTTCTTTCTCTTATTTAGGATTTGACCATTCTTTTTTGTGAGGAACCATTCGTTCTTCTTGTTTAGGATTGTTACAAATATATGTTGTGTTTGCAGGAATACTAACTTCAATTTAATCATGAGGAAACTTAATGCATCAATGGTATGTAGAAGGAACTGATTGCATTGCATAGATCCATGGATGACCCAAAAGTATGTTGTATGCCAAAGGAATATGCAAGACTTGATAGATGACATCCCACTGAATAGGACCTACTAAAATGGGCAAGACTACCATACCTTTAGAAGAATGTTCCTCTTCGTCGTATGCTTTGATCATTATTTTGCATCGAGGATCAATAGCATGCTCTGAGAAACTGAGAGATTTCACCAAATTGAGAGTGTAGATGTTCAAACTTGTGCATCTATCTATCAAAATGCGCTTAACTCTATACTTATAGATAGAAACTTCAATATGGAGGGGCTGATTATGCGGATGGATGACTGATTTGTCATCTTCTTTGGAGAAAGTTAGATAATGAGCTAAAGAAATATGACTGAGCATGGACAAAAACCTATCTACATTTAGGTCCTTAGAAATGCTAGGTACAAGAAGGGCATGATCAAGGATCTCCCTATGAGAAAGAAAGATTTTTAGTAACTCAAGTATTGAGATCTGAGCTGGAGTGCATTGAGGTTGGTCAACTAGATTGTAGTCTTGTGTAGCTGATGAGGTAGTTGGTGAAGTTGAGGTTTGTTTAGGAGTAGAGGAGGACAAACCTTCTCCTAGTAGAGTGAATTTCGCTTGAGGGTGGGTTACCGCGTTAGCTAATTCATCTTTAGCTTTGTCCTTGGTATTGATAGTATTGATAGTATGATTGGAGGACTCAAACATGTTGATCACATTGTCACTATTAGAGTAGGTGTAACCAACCTTATTATCATTTTCCATAGAGGACTCACCTTTTTTTAATTTGGTAAAAGGCTCGTTGACAACCTTGTGATCATTATTCAGTTGTAGAGGATCAACCATAATAGTCTCATTATCAATTAGAACCTGGATGAGATTCTTAAGCTTCATACATTTTTTAGTCTAATGGCATTTGTTGTGATGATTGTCACAATAGTGGTTGTCATTCCACCATTTAGTATTTTTCTTAGGATCACAAGGTCTTGAGTTATCAAGCAAAGTAATGATCTTATTAGTCAGAAGCATCTTCAAAGCACTCTCAAGCGATTCTCCAAGAAGAGTGAAGTTTCTCTTAGGCTTGGATGTCCAAGGCATATCAATTTTGGAGCCTGTAGGATTGTTCTTAGTATCTTTCACAATAGTAGATAGATTGAAAGGTGGCTCTTTAGGCTTAGTAGTGGTAGACATTGAAGTTGTACCCATGATTTTGTCATTGACAACATCTTTGGTCTTGTTCCAACATTTGTCCTTATCCTTGTTATGTTGTTTGTTAGAAGAGAATTTATGCTCTTCATATTGAAGAGTGATTTTTCCCTTACGAGCAAGAACATACTCTATGAGAAAAGATGACTCAAGGGTATGTGCAGGATCATGATATACCAAACTATGGCCTTAAGTGGCAATGAAAAATCAAAAAATTAGGGTTAGTCAACTTGATGTAAAAATTTGAACATCTTATGAACCTTATGTGAAAAAGTTGTAACAATAGAATTTGTAGGAAATTGAATGTAGTTTCTAAACTACTAGCCCTTGTCTAAATTTTTTTTAATCTAATTGTTCAAAAATTTAGATTTCAATGCAGTAGTACACAAATTTTAGGGAAAAGAAAAAAAGTACGTGTATGTCTGACCACCTTAATCACAATCAAACGATGATATATTTTCCCAAGATTCTAGATATAAGTAGTAGACTTGTGCCCAGATGTGACGCATATTTTTTTGTAATTTTTTCCAACTAAATAATTAATTATGAATTTTCTACTACAACTTTTTCAGAATAAAAAAACTCTTGTGTTTGACCACCTTAACTAATTCTAAACTTTACAAAATTGAAAACTATTTTTTTTCTTATAGTAGCTGAAGCATAGAATGTGACACATGTTTCAGATTTCAAAAAGGTTAAATGGTTTGAAAGTTATAGTTGTTTTTCAATCAGTATATCAATTACGACTATAAAGATAACTCAATTGAAAAATAAGTAATAATTACTTACTGAACTTGAAATTTGATAGAAATTATATAGATGGAAAGCTAATAATGTCTTTAAGAAACCCTTTTTGTTTCATCAATTTCAGGTGAAAAAATAGTCATTAGCTACATGGTCAAAGTCTTGATATCAAAAACAATCTCCTAAACACGCCTAAAGTGTTGAGCATCCACTTTGGTATTGCCCAGGCAAATACCAAGCCTAATCGGAGATTCGGTAAAATCAGATATCTAAAAATTTTAGATATCCAATAATATCAGATATCTGAAACTTCCCGCCTAATTCAAAATTTCAGTTGCACTAGTTTTCTCAATTTAAATTTTCATATTAAATTATATTTTTCTTATGTTAATACTAATTGAGTTAAGTATTTTTCTCAATTTTAAAATATATATTACAATTTTTTTAAAATATTAATATTAAATAATAATAGCATAGTATTAATATTATAATTTAAACTTTTATATTAGTATGTATTATATTATTATTATTTATTTTTGAATTGTATAATACTATAATATTAACTTATTAAATATTTATATTATATGTTCAATATTATACCTAAGGGAGGGAGAGAGAGAGAGAGATTTTGGAAAAATTTTGGTGGGAGATTTTGGACATTTGATATGTTCAGATATTTGATATTTTCAGATATCCGATTCTATTTACTAGTGAAAAGTAAAAACAATATTCTTTGGGTCCCTCTAGAGAGGCACATTTTTCTGTAGAATCACAGGAGTCGAGTTGTAGCGAATCACATTTTATCTTTAGAGAAGAAAAAAATCCACTTTTTGCACTTGTTGGTTGGTTTTTTTGTATTACCAAAGGTGTTTGCATCACCTTTTTGGTCTAACTATGGGGATTATTAGTCGTCGAAAGCATAAATGGAAGAGGAGACTCACAAATGAAGAGATTGAAGTGTATAGAGAAATGGATAGGGTTTCCCATTGGAACAAGAGACAAGGTATGTTAAATATTAATGAAGATGTCAGTGTAGACCCACCTTTGAATGTGGTTTCAAGTGAAGAACATGAATTTGAAATGATTTAAGACAATAATATTGAAAATGAGAATGTAGGGATTGAAGATGAAAATGTAGGTTTTGAAAATGAACATGTAGATGTGGTCAATGGAAGTGTGGACATTGTCAATGACAATCCACCAATTGAATATGAAGGAATTGACAATGATAATGTTAGACAAGAACCATATCAATGTAACACATCTCCTAATTATATGAGAAATGAAGTCCCTTCGGAGGAAGAAAGAAAAACTTAAAAATTGAGACCTTCAAGAACAACTAAATGGTTACTTGAAATTGATGAGAATATAATGAGCAATTTTGATGGAAAGAGATCAGAAAGAACCGTTCGGTTGTGGGTGTCAAAATTTTTTTATCAATTTTTTAGCCACAAGACATTGATTGAGCAATGTCAAATGTTTGTGCAATTGTTAAAGATGCAAAAGATGAGATGTATACTAGTAAAATTGAAGATTAGTGTGAACAAGAAAAAGGAGAGGAATGCTATTATTCTGAGAAATCTTTTTAGTACTCTCAATTACATTGGGAAGACTACCAAGGAAAAAGATAAGAGAGCCACTAGGAGGGTTATTGAAACCTCCTTAGTAAGTCATCATTTCAGAAAGGCTCATTTGATGAGGCAAAATTGTGTTGACTTGAATCTAAATTGTAAAAATTTGGATACAGCACTTGCAAGAAGAGAAAGACTTGATGATCCTCTTCAAAATGATACATGGGATTATGGTGGGAGACTTTCATGTTGTGATAAGAAGCTTACCAATTCTGTGAAGGATCAAATTTGACTATTTTGGAAATCTAACTCAAGAGTGTCACCAAATGTGAAGGATGTCTTAAAGTTGAGAATTGGCATTTGAGACTGCACCCCGCATCCCAAACATTATTTGGAGGTGAGTCAAACAATGTTGTTCAAAATTTTTTTGAGACACATCCAACATTGCAAATATTACAAAGAGCTTTTGAAGCCTTGAATCATTTTTTTTGTGTGCCTCCTAAGGTTTGAAATACTTCTTGCAAATATCATGTGGAGTTTTCAATGCACCATGAATTGTTACAATCCATTCAATCTACTTTGCATACTAGTGAAATGTTGGAGGAGTGTGGTGCAAGTGCTCTTCCAAAATCATCAAGAGACTTGCTTGATCATTTTTTATGTCCTAGAGATGATGAATGTTTCTTTTATAGAAAATATTGCTTAAATGACAAGTGCTTAGAGTGTGGTGGGCTAGTGAAGTTTATTGAATATTTTCATGAGGTCTGCGAACATGATTCTCGAAAGACAATTATCCATAAAAAGGTATATGAAACTGTTAAATATACATTAAAAAGTGGAGGTGAAGGCTTTAGATGTAAGTTGGTTACAAAATAATGCAATGTAGCTGATTTTATTTCAAATTTCAGGAAGAATCATTTTTACAATTATGCAAGGCATAATCACAGGTCTGAGTGGTTGGATCAACAATTCAGGATGCGTAAGGACACTTTCCTGATTGGTACTATTATATCAGTTGTTGACTTTGCAGAGAAATATACATTGCAGCCCCAAAATGAGTTGCAAGCTCAATATTACAATTCTATTCAAGTTGTTATTTTCGTGCACATAATATATAGAAATACCCCTGATAGTACAGAAGGTGATCGAAAGATAATTAGAGAGTACCATTTTTATATGAGCGATGATAGATCGCACTTATCTGATTTTGTCCAACATTGCTTTGAGAATTATTTTGATTTGGTGAAGGAAAATAATATTGCTATGGATAGACATTTGATTTGGCTAGATAACTACACAGGTTAAAAATGCTCGTACATTTTATTGGTTATGTAGAATGCATGTAGAGAGAGGTGTACCTCATATTTGGAGTTTTTTTTAGGCTAGACATGGAAAAGGGGAGCATGATGGAGTAGATGCATGCGTAAAGAGAGCTCTAGTTAAGGATCAACTGAGGATTTCAAGTGCAAAAATCATTGATGCTCATTCTATTTTTGATTGGTGTACTTCAACATTGTAATTGGGGGGGGACTCTTGATTGAGTAGCGCACAAATTCTTTTGGTTGGTTGAGTTGGGCACAATAGGAGATAGGTTGGATTGTCAAACTATAAAATATTTGTAAAAAATGCATTCATTTTGAAGCTCAAATGCTAGTACATGGACCATTCGGACATGAGAGTTGGCTTGTTATTGTTCGAGTTGTCTTCAATGTGATTTGGATCAGTGTGAGTCAAGAGAGTGGGTTGATACATGGGCTCCACATTATCTTACTCCTTTATCTCTCACAGTCTCAGTAATAGATGATGACATGGATTGTTCACTTGACTACAACCATCTTTCAGATCTTCTATAGCCAAGACATGTTTTTGCATTATTTTCACCACAAGGTAATGATGAGAGATCAGATTACTGGTTAGCACATTGTGTATGAGGAAAATAGAAACTTGCACAACCGATGATAGATGATGATATGTGCACATATCCAATAGGATCACATGTTGTTGTGGGAACATGGTTGTGCACATATATGATTAGAAATAATGACAGTCCTACGTTTGAAGACTATGAGAAGCACAAAACCATTCTCATGTATTCACACCTTGTTATAGTAGCCAATTGTAAGTTGTTGAAACATCAAGGAAAACCAAAGAAAAAGGAACTTTGGACTATTAGTACTATTGATCATGAAGCAATATTGAATACCCTCAAGTAGAGAGATGACCCTTCAGGCACACTTCATTAGGTAAGTTCAACTCAAGTTGGAAGGTTTTCCATGTTTATTACGATTATGTTCAATAAACTAATTGTAGTTTTTTGCTTTATTTGTTTGAGCCAATAAACTTGGTTTTGTATGTGGATTGTAAATGCAGTTGGATACATATATGATAGATATAGAAGATCGAGGTGTGCATTTGATTAGCCCATATTTTATGATGGTAAATTTCACTATGCATTGTCTAGTCATGTTCTTTGGTTCATTTAGTTACTTATACATGTTCATAATCTTTTTCTCAACCTATATAAACTTCTTATATTCTCTATTAAATTTTCTTTTGCCTTTCAAATGTAGGGATTGGAATGTAGATGTCATCAAGTACCATGTGTTAAAGTTATACACTTTAGGAGTAGAAAGGACACTTATTTTTTATACATAATTGTGTAATTTGCATATTTAGATGCCAAATTTTGTATACGAAAGCAACAATTGAATGTAATGTGCATAGTTAGATGCCAAATTTTGTATATAGAAACAACAATCAAATATAATGTGCATAGTTAGATGCTAAATTTTGTATATAAAAACAATAATCAAATATAATGTGCATATTTAGATGCAAAATTTTGTATATAAAAAATTATATGTAAAATTTAAACTATAAAAGAGCCCATGGGGTTGATTTGCAAATATTAAGAGCCCGCATTTGTATCATCTTAATGCCATGTAAAGTGCAAAAAATGTGTTTCCTTACTATGAATGTTGTATCCTTATATAATTTGTATTGTCTTAATTTTGTATCCTTACATTTGTATTGTCTTTATTCCATGTACATTTGTATCGTCAAATGATGTAATAGTTGGAGTCATAGAGTCAAAATTGGTCAAATGTGTCCAAAGTAAAATGGTGATTCCATGGAGTGAAGGGATAGTGTTCAAGGATTTCATCCTAGCACCAAATGGACTAGGCCATTAGCTTCAGTTAGGTGGGTAAATGCTAGTGACAACCCCATTTCAACCACTGAGTCACTAGAATGTTCCAGACCATGCCAGACCAAAGTGTCCCCAATGTGCACTAAGCACGATTAGGAAATGATCTTTTGAGGCTCATATCTTGGACCCCATGAGAGGTATCAGTGATTCATGAGATGTTATAGGACCAAATTTTTGAGGCCTACAATAACCTCTCTCCATTCTAGGATATTTTAATTCATTTGAATTTGGCACACCAGTCTCGCTTGATGCCAAAACTTGTAGTGAGGGTCAGTTGAAAGTTGCACCACTGGGTTTCTTCAAACCGTTCATCTCAACACCAAATGGACTATGCCATTAGCTCCAATTTGGAGGGTAAATGCTAGTGACAAGCCCATTTGGACCACTAAGTCACTAGAACGTTCCAGACCATGTCGGACCAAAGTGTCCCCAAGGTGCACTAAGAATGTTTGGGCAGTGATCTTTCGAGGCTCGTATCTCCGACCCCATGAGAGGTATTAGTGATCTATGACATGGTACATGACCATGTTTCTGAGGCCTACAATAACCTCTCTCCATTCTCAGAGATTCAAATTTGTTTGAATTTGGCACACCAGTCTCTCTTGATGCCAAAACTTGCAGTGAAGGTTTGTTGAAAGTTACACTACTGGCTTTCTTCTAAACTATTCATCCCAACACTGAATGGATTATGCCATTAGATCCAATTGGGTGTGTAAACACTAGTGACAACCCTATTTTGACCAATGAGTCACTAGAACATTTCGGACCATGCCGGACCAAAGTGTCCCTAAGGTGCACTAATCACGATTGGGAAAAGATTTTTTGAGGCTCGTATCTCAGACCTTGTGAGAGGTATTGGTGATCTGTGAGATGATACAAGACCACATTTCTAAGGCCTACAATAACCTCTCTTCATTCTTGGAGATTTGAATTCATTTGAATTTGGTATGCTAGTCTCGCTTGATGCCAAAACTTGTAGTGAGGGTTAGTTGAAAGTTGCACCAGTGGGTTTCTTCCAAACCGTTCATCCTGACACTGAATGGACTGCGCCATTAGCTTTGGTTGGGTGGGTAAACGCTAGTGAAAACCTTGTTTTGACCACTAAATCACTAGAACATCCCGGACCATGCTAGACCAAAGTGTCCCCAAGGTGCACTAAGCACAATTGGGAAGCGATCTTTTGAGGCTCATATCTCAGACCCTGTGAGAGGTATCGATGATCCATGAGATGTGACAAGACTATGTTTCTAAGGCCTACAATAACATCTCTCCATTCTAAGAAATTTGAATTTTTTTGAATTTGGCACCCAAGTCTTGCTTGATGCCAAAACTTGCAGTGAGGGTCAGTTAAAAGATGCACCACTAGGTTTCTTCCAAACTGTTCATCCCGGCACCAAATGGACTACACCATTAGCTCTGGTTGGATAGGTAAATGTTAGTGACAACCCCATTTTGATCATTGAGTCACCAGAATGTTTTAGACCATGTCGGACCAAAGTGTCCCCAAGGTGCACTAAACATGATTGGGTAGCGATCTTTTGAGGCTCATATCTCAGACCCCGTGAGAGGTATCAACAATCTGTGACATGCTATAGGACCACATTTCTGAGGCCTACAATAACCTCTCTCCATTCTAGGAGACTCAAAATCATTTGAATTTAGCATTCCAGTCTCGCTTGATGCAAAAATTTATAGTGAGGGTCAGTTGAAAGTTGCACCACTCAATTTCTTCCAAACCGTTCATCCGAGCACCAAATGGACTGTGCCATTAGCTCCAGTTGGACAACCTCATTTCAAACATGAATTTAGTAGAACATTCATGAACGTGCCAGACCAAATTGTTCCGAAGGTCCACTAAGCACCATTGTGTATGTTGGCGAGCATTCTGGTGTCTCAAGAGGAAAAGAAGCCTTTAAATGGATCCAAAAGGAGTCTATGCTAAGTCTTGGGGATGATTTAAGGAATTTAAAAGGTTATCTAGATGAACCATTAGTTTCTTGAGTTGTTTGGATAATTCTAGAGAAAATGGTTGATTTATGACTAGTGAAGGCTAAAAGCCTAGAAGGGCTATTGGAGTCGATTGGTGGAACATAGTAGATGGACCATATTAAGATGTTATATGGTGTTACAATCAAGGTGGAAGACCTATTTCAATTTTTGACAAGATAGAGGCTCTAGGTGCACTAAGAGGCCTAGAATTGATTTGGTGCCAAGAGAAGTTTGGATGAGAGGTTAGAGGAAGTGAACTTGTTCAAAAGGTCAGATGTGTTGGTTCTCTAAAGTTAGAGAACTCTATTTGACCCTTGAGTTGAGACTAACTCCTTGAGTAGATTCCAAGATGCTTGTAGAATCCTTAAGTTGAGTTGAGTTTGATGAGAGGATAGTAGAGGGCTCTGCGTCAAATTTTCTTGGTTAAAAGCATCAAATATACATGAATACAATGTAGCACATAAATTTTGGAATTCACTTAAATGATGAATTACACGTGTGAACACAAGTAAAACATAAATCGTACACATAAATTTTCTTAAGTCATGAAGCATACATGTGGCACATAGATTATAAAGCATACCACATGAATTCACTTAAGTCATGCATGTAGCCCATACACATGAATTTAAGTTATCAAGAATGTACTTGAATATACATGAATATACTTAAGGCATAAATTGTACACATGAGTACATACACACAAGCATACTTACATACTAACAATGAATAAATCAACACACAGTTAACAAATTGGATCGAATATCAAGGTCCATATATATCAAAATGAACAATAATTATGTACATATTTACATGTCAACATATCTAGATACAAGGTGGCATACGCCATCTCAAAATGTGTAATGTCCCCATTTTTTATAGGTCATTGATCTAATGGTGCCAGGTCATTATTGTGATCCTCATGGTCTGGTGAGGTGTTTAGAGGGTCTTTGGTGTGAAATTACTATTTATAGTAAGTCAATGGATAGTTTTGATGAGCTCAGATGAGTTAGAGGAGTTGAATGATGCTCTCAATTTTCATTTTTGGCTTCTGGTTTGGGCTCCAAGAATCTTGGACAGAGCATCTATTTCTAGTAAGTCACCCCGTCAAGTTCATTCATCATCTGGATCAACCTTGTGTAGACAAATTTCAATTTAGACACTTCTTCAGTTGTTTTCGCAAGATGGGTGGTTTATTATTATTATTTAATTGAATTTGCTAAGGTTTCCATTTTTGTTGGTATTATATGTTGGATACCTTCATGTCATAGCTCACTGGAACTAGGATGAAAAGTTTTAAATCTTGGGCACAAGAAATAGGGACCTTGCGTGTCATAATTTCATGATATTGGTGAAAAGTTTGTTTTTGGAGCCAAATGAATTAATAAATTATATTATTCAATATGTGCCTAAGTATAAAAAGTGTTTTAAGTGAAAAGTGTGTGAGAGAAGACACTTTTGAATTATAAAAGAAATGCTTTGTGAAAGGAAAATCATCCATTGTTGAATTATGATTTTATTGAAGTTGTGAGAGAGTTTACCCGAGTAGGGTTTTGAGGACTGATTCCTCTTCTGGCAATTTGAGCCATTACAGGTTGATGGTGAATTTTGTAGCTGTAGTTCTGATTCTGAATTTTAATCCAATGCTAATGTATACTAGAATTCTGAGAAGTTTGTTGTACATACAAATCAATTTATTCATTCTGGGATTTGATTTGTCTTCTTGCTGAGGATTAGAATTGATTGGGGAAATCTGCAAGGAATGCTACAGGTTGGGAGTTGAAAGATAAAGAATTCTGTTCCAGAATTCCTAAGTGCAGTCATAAGGAATTAAAGACTTTATATTTTTCCACCTTGCCGTACACCATCAATTCAGGCATGCTGTGTGAGTTTTTTTTTTCTTTGGTTGGATGGTCATGTGATGCTTATTGGGTGAAGGTGATAAATGTTTGGGAAGAAATGTGCATAGCAGGAGCTGTTTGAGATTGAAGGGGCTTGCATCCATTTCCAAATTTCATTATTTGCAGCCAGGTTAAAAAATCAAACTTGTGATAATTCAGAGATTCCTATTTGTTACAGCCAGCCATAAGTTTCATACACCTACAACTAGATTCATTTTAAAGTGCCAAGTTAATTTGTTAGTTGTAGTATGAAATTAGTTATAATAGTTGCTTTAATTATGATATTTGTAAGCAATTCAGTGGTGTTATAATTTTTGATATCATTCTAATAAATGATGAAAATCTGAAAGTGTTAATTGAATTTCAAAATTATTGTTCATATATTCTTAAAGTTATTTTAAGTGCAATTAAATTAAAGAGAGCCAGGAAAGCTCTTTACAGTGGTATCAGATCATTTTTCCTACCATCCTATGGGGTCTGGATTCATTTATTTTCTGAAATATTTTAAAAGTGACCAACACTTCTATTTTTCCTAGCTATGGATAAATACAGGAGATCCAGTTCTGGAAGTCATCATAGCAGTAAGGGAAATAGAGCGGAATTAAATACTTTAGTAGAAAGCATGGAGAGACTTATACTGCATCAGTAGAGATTGGCAGAGAGTTTTTCAAATCCAATTACAGTAGATAGGGCAGTGAGATATATGGTCTCTACCTTTAGAAGGCTGACATTGAGTTTGCAGGGGAGAAGGCTAGAGTTTTCTCTGACAGTTGAAAGTGATGCTGATGTTCCTACATCTAGTTTAGCACCTGCTATTCCCTTTCGCAGTGTTGATGATGGATTTATTGCACTAGAACCAATGGATGTTTCAGTGCCATTGGATGAAAAAAATGCTGAGCATCACTGGGTTGAGGCTCCCAGAGTAGTCACTACAGATTGTACATAGGTAACTAATGTTGCAGTTATCACTGAGTGTTCAGACTCTTTCATGGAGGGAGTTATTATTGGAGATGTTTATGTCAACTATAGTAGTGTTGCTCTAGTTTAGGAGGTAGTTTCTTCCTTAGATAGGACCGAGGCATGTACGGAGTCTCCCAGTGGTGAGGTTGGTGATCTAGGCATTACAGCGGGGTTAGTTGATGACAATTCGTGCTCTAGCATTATTTATGCACATCTTGACATTGAGTCATGTGTGCAGAGACACGTGTCCGTAGATGAGATTTTAGTAGGAGATGTGGGAGATGATAGTATAGACACATCTGATGACACTTTTGAGGATGCTATGAGTTGCATTAGAGATGACACCCCCAATGAGAAGTTGGGTGATGACTGCGAGGAACATATGAGCTCTAACAGCTTAGAGATTTATGATAGCAGTCATAGTGTGGGATCAGTACAGGAGATAGTGGTTTCTTCCTATGTTGAGGATGTGTGCATGGAGCTTTCTGGTGATGACACTCAGGATGGGAGTGTTGTAGTTAATTTGGGTGACGTAGTTTCATGCCATTGTGTAGTTGATTCACATGATGACATTGAGTCGTGTTTGCAACCAGAGTTAGTAGAGGAGATGCGGATAGATGATGTGGAAACTAGCATTGCAGATATCTCTGATGTTGAGAGTGAGGATGATGAGTGCTGTAGTGTTTCTAGCTTTCTATATTTGACTTTGGGTGTAGATTCAGTGTTGTCCTATGGTGGTGGTGGGTTGCAGGATTCTATGTTACAGGGACTCACAAATGAGGATAGGGAAGCTTATGAGTGGTAGGATTTTGTTACAACTAGGGCTTCCACTTCTAGAGAGGGGGTGACTCATGTGGATGTATCCCAAGATCTAGACTGTCAGATGGTTGCAAAGGATGAGGGAGCTGGAGATTGTGTTGAGATGGATTCATCAATAACTTCCCTGGATTTAGATGAGGACGTGTCTGATGCCTATACTTAGTTTGTTGATGTGTACTTAGATGAAAGTACATAGAGAGAGGGTGATCTTGAGGGGATTTTGTTGGATATAGCTTCCTCTCATAGTGTAGATAGTCCATTTAAGGTTGTTCATAGGAGGCCTGTTGTGCAGAGTCATCATGTGACTATCCAACTATGAGTTGATGAGAGAGATATTACTTCTACTCTCGAGCATTTTGGTGCCTCTTGTCAATTGTTGGTTGTTTATGGTCAGGGTGCTCCTATGATAGATGAGCCCTGTGGTGGTTACCTCTCATTGATAGAGATTCATTCTTTGCGTGAGGCTATCAAGATTTTGGGACATAACTACTTACAAATGGTAGCCGACCAAGATCACCTAGTTGAGTGGGGGAGTATAGCTTATGAGGCACTGGTGGATAGAGAGGAGGAGGTGAGTGAGCTTACCCAGGAGCTCACAGTGACTACTGAGGTTTTAGAGGACACTCAGTGGGTTCTTCAGGAGTCATAGATCTAGTTAGAGGAGGTGACCATGGAGTTGGAGTATTTACTATCCACACTAGCCCCAGACCCAATTTGATTGCACATTGAGGTGGTTGGTGGTGAGTTTTCTCTTATAGTTGGTGATGAGGTAGACACACATGTTCAGGATATGGGAACATTTAGTATGGATGAGGTAGGAGTACCAGTGGAGTCAAGCTCTCAGGTTGATTTGCTTCCCTTAGTTGGGAGTGAATCTATTTCATCATCTCACATAGATGATAGCATGGGATAGTTGGCTATGCCACATTTTCAGAGGGATTAGCTATGGATTGCGGGGGAGCAATTTGATGCTTCCACGTATAATTTATACTACACTGATTTATTTATGGAGTATTTACTTGAGAGTGTAGATGTGTGACATGATTATTATAGAGTGTCTGAGGGTACTCTCATCTAAGGCTCTTGTACTATTTGGAGGTTGGTAGGGAAGATTGTGGAGACTCTATCTACAATGCTTCCCCATAGGGATTTCAAGGTTGGGTTTTTTGAGAGAGTTTCTCAAGGGCCTACCCAGCCTACAGTTATGCAGAGTCAAAGATAGGAGCCATCTCATGACCCCCAGTTTGGTAATGATGAGCTATTGATAGAGATTGGGGTTTCCAACCAGCTGTATATAGTGGGGCATGTTCATCATTTGTTTTTTGACCCATAGGTAGAAGATTTCATCTCTCGCAAGGGTAGTTTGTCTCCTAGTCCTTATCATCCATTATGGGATGGGTTCTCGCCATCAGTAGTTGATGGGATTTTTGGTTGCAAGTTAGTAGCAGGTGACTTGCAGAGTTATGGTGATTGCAGAGATTATGCAGTGTGTGGATATCCGGGTCTTGGTACATCTTTATTTAGGGGTATTCATCATTATTGTGAAAATGTTCTACACACTTAGTATAGGTCAGTTGGGAGCATAGGGGGAGTTCAGTGTGTATGGGAACTGAGTCTCCCATACATCTTGGTTTTTGATGATCCTGAAGTTCACTTCTTTCGAGATTTGGGTAGAGATAGATTTAGTACAGGAGTTTGGGTGAGTGGTTTTTTTGGGTCTCTTTACAGAGTTATCTGATTTGTATTTTGGGTGATGTTACAAGAGCCTATAGTTGATGTTAGTGGCATGGTATACTTTTTTCTATGGGATCCAGGTGGATTGTGATGTTTCTTGTTTTGGTGATTGCTTGGGGAAAAACAATCTTGGGGAGGGAGGATTGCAATGTCCTCATTTTTTGCAGGCCATTGATCTGATGGTGCTAGGTCATTATTGTGATCCTCATGGTCTGGTGAGGTGTTTAGAGGGTCTTTGGTGTGAACTTACTATTTATAGTAAGCCAATGGATAGTTTTGATGAGCTCAGATGAGTTAGAGGAGTTGAATGATGCTCTCGATTTTCATTTTTGGCTTCCAGTTTGGGCTCCAAGAATCTTGGAGAGAGCGTCTATTTTTAGTAAGTCACCCCGTCAAGTTCATTCATCATCTTTCATCATCTAGATCAATCCTGTGTAGACAAATTTCAATTCAAACGCTTCTTCAGTTGTTTTCGCAAGATGAGTGGTTTATTATTATTATTTAATTAAATTTCCTAAGGTTACCATTTTGTTGTTATTATATGTTGGATACCTTAGGGCCCATTTGGAACATGGCATATGAAATGTTGGATATAGTTAATTCTAGAATATACATATCCTCAAAATGATATCCAGAATATGTGTTCGACCTGTTTGGTTAACCTAGAAGATGACCGAGAAGATGTATTTTTCACGTTTGGGTGCCGCATTTTGGAATTTGAATATGCATTGAATGAGAATTTGTTTTATTAATTTCTTTATAACAATTTGTGATTTTTTCAAATGTTATGATGTTTTTCACATTTTGTTCGTGTTTTTGAATATTTATTTTATTTTTGTAATAAAATAATAATATAATATTTTATTTTGTTTTTGAATACTTATTTTATTTTATTTTATTTCATTTGTATGCGATTTGGAATATTTATAATATTTTGAAATAAAATTATGTTTATAAGTTTTTAAAAATATTAACATTTTGTATAACTTTAAAAAAAAATAAAAAATTCCTATACAAATTTATAAAATATGTAGACCCAAAATACACAAGTCATCATTATAAACAAGTAATTTATTTTATTATTTATTTTTTACAAAATGTTGCCAACCCAGCTCAATAGGAGCATCGGTAGGAAAGAGTCGGGTGGAGAAAACCTCCGGTCTAGCCCCAGAAAGTCACGAGCTGATATAAAATTACAACTTGAATGAGGCATTCCTCATTACATAATGCAGATATGAATTACAAGTTGAATGAGGCATTCCTTATTTTACATAATGCAGATACAGTGTTACAACTTGAATGAGGCATTCCTCATTTTACATAATGCAAATACAGTGTTACAACTTGAATGAGGCATTCCTCATTTTACATAATGCAGATACAATGTTATAATTTAGTGTGATGAGTCTTTGATGCTCTTTCATGCCCGAACTCTTGTTTTTGTCTCTAGACACTACATACATAGAACATACAACTACTTTGTGCTTTTGTTAGTACACCAATGAAGTACATTCAGTTGCTAACTTTTGTATGAGTTTAAAAAAAAAATCTTATTAATTATTATTACCTTCTATGACCTCCTTTGATTCTTACCTGAATGATCCACGCTTGTCAAGAACAAAACATGACCAATTAAATGAGTTTATACATGATATATCTCTATTAACCTCAAAATTCCTCTACAAACCTAGGTTAGAGTTCTACAAAGCAATAACCCCAAAAACAACATTAAATCATGTGACTGATAGCAGATTGGGGCTCACCTAAGCCATCAACATGAAAAATTATTGTGAAAAAATATGTGGACCATATATATGTGCACTTGGGGCAAAGAGGAGTTACACCATATCCATATTAAAATATTTAGTTACAATATCAAAATACAAAACTGACTAATTCCTGAGCTCATCTCTGCATATTACAATATCAAAATACAAAACTAACTAATTCCTGAGCTCATCTCCACATGTTACAATATCAAAATACAAAACTGACTAATTCTTGAGCTCATCTCCGCATATGGTCACAAAAAAGATATGTGATTACAATACAGAGAAGGCATTATAAAAATATAATTTCAGCATTTGCCCTAGCTTGACAACTTTTGCACTCAAATCCTGGATTGTGGATGAGTGGACATGGGCGGATGTCTAGATCGTGGATGACTGGAGATGGGTGGATAGACGTAGATGGGTTTTCATCGACCCACCTAAAGTATCCATAATCATTATGGCCCTGTGATGCCCAATCTACATTAGTTTTTATAATATAATGAATAGTATTTACATTACAAACATTAAATATAATAAATAGTATTTACATTACAAACATTAAATATATACACATTAGCAACCTTTTTTCTGTTTGGACAACACGAAAATTGTCATCCAGGGTTGATCACTATCCATGAAATCTTCAACTGGCACTGCCCACTACAACATGGATCCTCCCAATAAAATGTATAATCAAAACTGTTTAGTTTATGTTTGAAAGTTAGTGGAACAATCAATAGTTTAAGGGCCTGATAATATTAGTTTTCAAGTGTATTTTAATGCTTGCAATACCTGACTATATCAACTTCTCTAGCAATCCTAACTGATTGATTGGCAATAATGTAAAGTGTTGCAATCCTTCAAGTCTCGCAAAGGGAGATGCTTCATGATTTTTTGTAGTTTGTTACAAGATGTAGCTATATTCAATATAACAATAGACTTGCTAGTTCCTTTTGAGAAGTCTTAATACCAATAGACTGTCATACCATTTAGATTTTTTAAACCAAAGTGATTGCCAATTTTTCAAGAGTCGTGTGGAGTTCAGACTGTAGGAGGATGTGGAAGTGTGGGAAAAGGCATAATGAAGAGAGTTTAAATAAAGTTGGACTCCTTACCAACTGCATCAGCAAGAGAAGAAATGGACCTTTGTAACAATGAAGAATATTCTAAAATTTAATATGGAACTAGCTACTAGCTGTCAAGGAGATTGTGGAATCTATTGTATGCAGTCTTGAAGTTGTACAAGTCAGCAAGGGAAAAGGATTCAACAACTTAATGTGACTAAGTATGCAAACATCAAGGTATTAAATAGTATAAATCATTTGAACAGACTGATCTCTACTTAAAAAGATTGCAATCATATTTGTAATATCTTTTCAAGTATTTGAAGGTCGACAATATCTATTATTATTCCCATTATATTCAATTTTGTGAATGGCCCAAGTGCAAATATTATTGCAAAATAACTTGAATGGAATTTCTTGTCTATCAGAGCATGTTGTATCTACTCTAAGTTCTACAATGAATGGTTGTAATCTCTACCATACTTTCTTTATCCGCATTCTCAAAAAAAGCATCAACAAACATTATTACAAACTTGAAAAGAAAAATAGAAACACATATTCTATTATGCATGCAAAGCATTTGACATAATAGCTTCATTACAAGAAGTGGGAAAAAAAAGAAAATGGTTAGCAACTAGGGGTAGCTCTCTACAAAGGCTTTAACAACATAGTAGGAAGAAAAAAGGACTAAAAACTTATCATGAGGTACTTATCTCCAGAAGTTGCTCATGAGTTCAATATCAAGGGCAGAGAATACAAATTATTTATAACCTAATGTGTAAATGATCCTGAAACAATTAACAATTGATAATTACATACAAAAATAATAAAGGCACTTCAAGCATTGCCCAAAAAAGTGAAATGGTATCAAAAAGCTTGAAATCCAAATGAAATCAAGACCCACCCCACCCCATTTACCTCCTAGCTCATATAACTAAGACCAACCAACCCAAATCTGTCTTGATCGGCTGCAAGCCAAATGTTGTCCATTGATGTGAAAAATTTAAAACTTACAAATTATTAGGGAACCATCTCAATAATGGAAAATATATACAATAATTTCCATAGGCATTAGATTAAAGAATCACAAGTCATTTTATATGATCTCTGGTGCTTCTTACTAGATAGCATTGAGTCATGTTTCTAGAGACAGAAACCTGTATAGCTATATACACTCATAACCATATTGAACCTCACCACCTTATGTCATTTCAAATGGGTTCTTTATGAACCACACATTCAGTGGAGAAATAATAAAATTGTTGTGTTCATTGAGAAGTTGATATTAGTCAGTTATTGCAAGCAATCAATCAGTTATGATTGCTAGAGAAGTTGATATTAGTCAGGTATTGCAAGCATTAAAATAAAAGCCCAAATTTGTCACATCTGCACACCTAGATAAAGGGTTTGCCCAACCCAAATAGGTGTTCATTCCAAGGTGACTGGGTAGCTAATTGGGTAAATAGCTATGCGGGCATAGATTTGAGCTTGGATTTAGGTATGCGAAACACTAATTTTTGGATGTCTATCCATAAAACATATGCAATATATCCAAAATATTAAGTAAAATAACTGTAACATTAGTTCTTCACACTACCAAATGCCATGTTTTTTTACTATACTTCCAGTATGAACATGACTTGTTTTCCTGTTAAGTAAATGTAAATATGCCAACTGGTAAACTACCCTTTGAGATTATAAATGGCAAATTTCACAAATTGTTTAGCAACATTGAGATTTCACAAACTTAAACTATATTAAAGCATCAAAAACTATAATCAAGCCTACACTGCACTACACAAAAGGGTATATATAAACTCATCCAAGATTTACTAGGACACAGTAAACCGAGCTTAATCACTGTTTACAATTTTTGAAACATTAGTTAGTTTTGATTTGAAAAATAACAGATTAAATCCATAATTCTGATTGTTTTAATATGAAACATTAGTTTTGATTTTAAACACAAGACCTAATAAACATGGATCAACTAAAGTCCAAACTTTCGTATCATATATTGGATTCTCTCTCCTTCATCCATTTTCAAGAACAATGTGGCTAATTGTGGATCATGCATTAAATTTTTGTATGCTTCAAGCATAGTAGAGTCACTAAGGCCAGGGATTGCTTTAACTGCTTTATACAAATCTGCTGCATCATTTTTCAAACCAGATGTTTTATCCACTTTCAGAGGCTGTCCAAGGCCTGCTGTAAGGCCTACAAATAGATCTTTGATCACTTCACAAATTGAATCCAATGAACCTACCAATGTTCCCCTCCCCCTCCTTGGCCTCCTTGATGATGTTGAAGGGTTCTCTTTGTCACTTGCAGTAGATTGGTTCAATGTAGGTGTATCAATAGATTCATTACCATCATTAGCCAAATCAGCAGTAGACTCAAAACATGCATTATCCATACCATGATAACTGAAATCTTCATCATCATTGAAATCTTCCTCCATCTCTTGAGCTGTTGCAGCTACAGTGCCCTCAGCTATGTCATTCCCAACAATATAGGATAATTCAATGTAGTATTGAAATGGCTGCCTCTTATACATTCTAGCATTTTTAAATTCCTTTCTCTGTATGATGGCATAAAAATTGAATTCATTATTGGTCCTTCATTACTTAAAAAGATATATTCAACTTAAAAGGAGATTTGAAGACCATGTTACCCTCAACAACTCGTCCCAAACACTATCATTAGCATCCATAGTTTGGGTAGTCTCATTCTAGGCTAAGCCGCTTGTATTCCTCAAGTCTTTCATAACTCTATACCCTTGTTTCCAAGTTTTCAGCTTGTTCTTGACGTTATCCTTCGATAGCTTCATTTTCAACTCATTATTGAACCTCCTTTCAATGGCTGTCCAAGCCTCTTTCTTGAAACCCCCTTCAACTTTTTTTCCAAGCTGCACTTGCTCCTGTAGCAAGTCTAGAAACTTGTGTTCCATCTCTTTTGTCCAGAAAACCTTCTTGGAAGAAGAAGTTGCTTGGATAACTTGAACATCACCATCCATGTTTGTGTTTACATCTATAGACATACGTGATGGACACACAACATGAGCTGCCCACTTCTTTTAACAAGATCAATTGCAATGTAAACAGATGCAAAGAGGCATATACATAGATGTAAACATTGAATATAGAAACATTAAACATAACACGACAATATTAAATATAACATGACAACATTAAATATAGCAACATTAAACATAACATGACGATATTAAATATAACATGACAACATTAAATATAGCAGCATTAAACATAACATGACAATATTAAATATAACATGACAACATTAAATATAAAATATAGCAACATTAAACATAACATGAGAATATTAAATATAATATGACAACATTAAATATAACAACATTGAATATAACATGACAACACTGAATATGGCATAATGACTTTTAATATATAGTATCAGTTTGTGAAATTTTTGAAATCTGACATTAGTTTAAACATAGCCATAATAGTTATTCAACCAACTAAGATCGAGATCTATAGTCTTCCCACATCCTTCTTGCTATTTCATCTCAAAAATTGTCCCAATCATCTCTTTCACACTGGCTCAACCCATATGTCTCAAGCACTAGTACATCTATCCAATCACGACCATCTTCCTCTTCAAATTCTACCTTAGATGGAAGGCCGTCCTCTATCATAATGAAGTTGTGAAGTATGCAACATGCCAAAACAATATGTGTTTGTGTCTTGATTTGATAAGACGTCGCATGCTTCAAGATAGGAAAATGCTACTTCAAATTCTCAAATGTACACTCTATTACATTCCTAAGCGAGGAGTGTCGATGATTAAACAACTCTTTTGGGGTGTTTATTGGGTTTTCCCTTGAAAAATCCTTTAGGTGGTAGCGTGTGCACTGATAAGGCATGAGAAATCTTGGTACGTTTGGATATCCAACATCGACCAAATAATATTTACCTAAACAAAACAAAATGTCATTGTCATAATGTTGTCTTATTTTTCATATGCTTCAATAATATAATCATATTTTACAAACCTGGGGGAACTACCAATGGATCGGCTCTAGATAGAGCCAAAGCTAGAACATGACTATCTGCAATAGACCCTTCCCAACCAGCAAGGATGTATTGAAACTTATAATCAAATGAACACACTCCCATAACATTTTGTGACAAGTTGCCTTTTCTATCACAATATTTATCTTGCAGGTTGACATCGACAGTGACTGGTATATGGGCTGCATCAATTGCTCCCAAACAGTCATGTAGTCAGATAAATCATAGGTCTAATGAACACGCAATAATAGGATTACAACTCTAAACAAAATTAAACCACTGGGAGATATACCTTGAAGAATGGATCAAAATGGGTCTTCCCACTGATTTCCTAAGGAGTGTTAGGACCAAGGGGTATAAAATAATCCGAATGGAGCACTAAGATAGCCCTTAAGACCTTGTGGAAGTATCGGCTTACCGTCTCTCTAGAGTGCCCAAAGTTATGGGAAATCTTACGATTCCTCAGATTGTGGCCAAGAGTATGGAGGAACATGACTAATTATTCTTCTAATGTGAGGAATTTTGTATCTCTGATGCTTCCTTTTTGCCTTAAAATATTGGCTAGTTTAAAGAAGGATCGTCTAGTCATGCGTATTTGGTCAAAGCAATCTATCTCATTGGAGTTGATAACATGCTTATAAAAAGGAATTGCATCTCTTGTGCACTTACGCATATTTCGACTACCTTCTTTTATACACTCCGCTATGGCCACGACAAGGGTGGCAAGAACAATTACAACAATAGGCAAGACTCTTCTCCTCCTCATAATCTCTCCTTCTATTTCAATATCATCTTCATCATCAATATCATCAATGAGATCCATTGAATTACCTAAAAATACCAACAAAACAATCATGAAACAACATAAGAAAACACCCAACTATAATGCATAATCAGAGAATAGAGTTGCAGGTTGAGTATACAACATATGTAGACAAGAAAGTACCTTGTGTAATTTCACTAAATGAAAAGTTCTCACAGTGACTGTCCCTTCTGTAATTGCCACTTGAATGTATTGGTATTGAACCATGCAAATGCTTTTCTTCTTAAACAAATGAGGACATCTCTTCATTCAGAAATGATGTGCACTGTGAGATGTCCTCATTTGTGACAAGGATAGTAACAAATGAGGACAGTCACTATAAAGACAACATGATAATGTACACTCACTATAAGGACAGTCACAAATGAGGACATCTTACAGTGACTGTACATTATCATGTTGTCTTTACAGTGACTGTCCTCATGTGTGCGTGTCCTTGTCACAAATGAGGACATCTCATAGTGAATGTCCCTTATGTAATTGTCCCTTGAATGTATTATCTATTGGTATTGAACCATGCGAATGCTTTTCTTCTTGAAAAAATACACTCAAGTGGAAATTACACAAGGGATAGTCATTGTGAGATGTCCTCATTTGTGACAAGGACAGTCACAAATCAACTTAGTATTACATGGGGATATAGAGCTTCCCAGGGTTGTCAGACTATAGGATAGAAGTAAGTTAGTAAACCTCCCACTACGATTGCTCAGGTTCAAAATAGGCAGGTTCATGTCCATGTGGTATAATGTGGTGGTTTAGATGCTACATGTAAAATAGAGCTCAATACTCTCTCCAGTTGATGGATAAAGGGAGTTTGTCGATCAAGAAAAAGCAACCTTGAAATGTAAAGAAAAATAATGGATACCAAACAAAATGTACTTATAAATTCAGCGAATTGCTAGTTCGTAGCTCCACAAAGAATATTTGAAACCTAGCGCACAATTGTCACTCCATGAAAAGTAAAATTTAAGAAAACTGTTGTAGATTTCAACTACACGCCATACTAGACCCAAACCATTTGAGTGCACTGTCATTTTCTACTCTGGGAAAAGATGCTCAAAACATAACAAAGAAGCTGTGCTTACAATGTGTAGCAACTGATCATATGAGATTCTTAAAAATTGGTATACAAATAAAAATTAACTCTGTTGGTCGTATAGCACATGTCACTCAGTTTTGACATAAAAATAGTAGCAGTTGATTACGTGATGTTCACATAGTGGATAACAAATGACAATTTGTAACTGCTAATCATACGACATGCTTAAAACTCAGTTTAGACCGAAAAAATTTCAACATCTAGTTCAAATTCAATACTTAAAGTTTGGTTTAAACATGTAAAATTGCAAGACCTGATCATAGGAGAGGATTAAAATTTAGTCCAGAAATGCAAACTGCAACTACTGGTCATGCAAAATGCTTCAACGTCAGCCTAGAAATTAAAAACTAAAAATCTTGGTCATATGAGATGCTTCAAAATCCATCTGGAAAAGAAAAATTATAACAATTGATCATGTCAAAATGCCTACTAATCGATCAGTGATTGTCTATTAAAATTGCTTAAACTGATCAAATGAGACACATAAAAATCATTCCCCAAAATGAATCTTACGGTTTATAGTTTTCATCACAGACTGCAAGGGTTTAGAAACTTTAATTTTTCATATAAATCTATTGCGGCAAGCCTTATTTAGAAACAATGCCCTTCAATCCGATAAAAGAATTACTTCTTTTGATATATATACCAAACAAAAGCCTGAATGCCAATAGAATATAGACACAAACTACGTAGAATATAAACATGCCCTTCACTTTCACCAGTATTGGTGGTCACAGATTTAGGGTTTCCTTCTGCAAACAGACTTAACCCTAAACCAGAATCTTTGGCTAAATCGTAAACTAAAACATAAAATATAATGGCGTCCCTGAAACAATTTTAAGACAAGGTTCACTACTTTTTGCGGGGAACACAGACTTGCTTCTGAGAAGTTAATAAACAATATATTACATTTAATATCCTTTGCATTAGCGTCTGTAGATTATTTGTTTGTTTTAGTTGTAGGATGCATTGAAAATGGTAACTGCCTCAATGGCCGCTTTTGGAGCAACAGACAATAGACAAAATGTTCAGGGTTTTGAGGTATGTGCTCTAGTAACAAAATGGAATTACAGACTATGTGGCTGTCACCAGTTGACACAAGATTTCAAACCAAAAACAATGTATAAAAAAAGAACTTGTAGAAATGCAGAGCAAACCCTAGTTTTGTACCAAATATGCAATATTAATCCACACATTTTCAAACAAAAAAGGGTTATTTGAAATGGGTGAATCCATACCAGACAATACACGTGACTTCGGAAGTTGCAAAGCTGAGTTGTTTGCAGAGGGTGACGTCGAAGATACATAGGAGAAATGAAATGCGCACCTCAAAAACATTTGTTATATGAAATGTGGACCTCAAACAAAAACTTTGCAAGGACGCGGACCTGACCAGTTTTAAAAATTCGAATTGCAAAAGTGGAATACAATGGTGTAATTCCAATTCCACCTTTTTGAGTGGAAGATGGAATGCCCATTTTTTGGGCAAAATTGGAATTCCAAAATTCCAATTCCGATTCAAAAAGGTGGACACAAACATCGAAGTTCATTTTCAAAAAATGGTATCCCGAAATTAGGGCCCATATTTCATGGTCCAAATGGGCCCTTAGTGTTATAGCTCGTTGGAACTAGGATGAAATTTTTTAAATCTTGGGCACACGAAATAGGGACCTTGTGTGTCATAATTTCATGATATTGGTGAAAAGGCTATTTTTGGAGCCAAATGAATTAATAAATTATATTATTCAATATGTGCCTAAGTATAAAAAGTGTTTTAAGTGAAAAGTGTGAGAGAGAAGACACTTTTGAATTATAAAAGCAATGCTTTGTGAAAGGAAAATCATCCATTATTGAATTATGATTTTATTGAAGTTGTGAGAGAGTTTACCCGAGTAGGGTTTTGAGGACTAATTCCTCTTCTGGAAATTTGAGCCATTACAGGTTGATGGTGAATTTTGCAGTTGTAGTTCTGATTCTAAATTTTAATCTAGTGCTGATGTATACTGGAATTTTGAGAAGTTTATTCTATAGGAAAATCAATTTATTCATTCTGGGATTTGATTTGTCTTCTTGCTGAGGATTAGAATTGATTGGGGAAATCTGCAAGGAATGCTACAGGTTGGGAGTTGAAAGACAAAGAATTCTGTTCCAAAATTCCTAAGTGCAGCCATATAGAATTAAAGACTGTTAGGAATGAATGCAAATTATTTTGGCAATTATTCTATAGTAGTTCTTGTTGCATTCATTACTTGCATTGTCATTGATGTCAACACAGTGATATTCTGGATATTAGCAGGAAAGTAAGTAAAGTTTTGTTTTGTGCACATGTTGTATTGTAGATTGGCTTTTGCATTGTTGATGGTATGTTCTTTGGTGTGTTATTAACCTATGGTTAATAGCACAAAAATAAATTCATTCATTTGTGAGAGTTATGAGCATTTTGGTGAAAGCAGTGTTTAGACAGTGTTTCTGTGAAGCGATGTTTGGAAATCGGAGGATATCTCTTAGCTGGGATGGAATCTGATTTTGTGTAGTTAAAGGGATGTTGGAGAATCATTAATGATGATGTGGTTCATAGTGCAAACTTTGAGGATATGTTTGGAGAAAGTTACAGTATCTGGAAGCCAAAAGTTTTATGTGAATTCTGTGTGTAGCGTGTAGAATTTATTATTTTGTAATTGAGGACCGGCTCATTTGTAATTATTTGAGTTTGGTATATAAGAAGGAATTTTTTACTTGTTGTAATGTTTACTATGAAGATTGAGATGCGAATATATGCATGAAGTGAAGAAAAGAGCTAATTCAGTGATGAAGGAAGACTTGTGAGTACAGAGATCTAGAATTGTGATCTTGTGTAGTAGAGAGTGCAGTTTTGGCATAGTGTGAAGGAGGTAATATATTTCATATTATTCTATTGAATAATTATAAGATCTTTTGGATAGTGGGTTCAGAGATCTTGCCTTGAAGCTATTTGGGCAGTGGGTCCTTCTGTCTTCAATAAACACTTAATCGGGTTAGAATCTTTTAACAGGGATTCAAAATCTCCTAATAGGGATTTATATGTACTGAATGTATTTCATAAGACTCCTAACAAGGTCCATCCTCTAACAAGGAACTTTCATATTAGTGCATCATTTTGTGGGCATCATTCCCACCGGGGTTTACTCTTTTCAAGAGGTTCCCTAGTCAACATATCTTGTGTTATTGTGCAATTGTGTATGATTATCTTTCTATGGTTGATCAGTACATTGATTACATTTTGTAAAGTAGCTGAATGGATAAATTATCTAATAACTAATTCACCCCCCCCCCCCCTCTCAGTTATCTTGGGGATCTTTACTTTCTAACAAAGACTTCATATTTTACCAACCTACCGTACGCCATCAATTTAGGCATGCTGCATGAGTTTTTTTTTTCTTTGGTTGGATGGTCATGTGATGCTTACTGGGTGAAGGTGATAAATGTTTGGGAAGAAACGTGCATAGAAGGAGCTGTTTGAGATTGATGGGGCTTTCGTCCATTTCCAAATTTCATTATTTGCAGCCGGGTTAAAAAATTAGACTTGTGATAATTCAAAGATTCCTATTTGTTATAGCCAGCCGTAAGTTTCATACACCTGCAGTTGGATTCATTTTAAAGTGCCAGGTTAATTTGTTAGTTGTAGTAGGAAATCAATTATAATGGTCACTTTAATTATGATATTTGTAAGCAATTTAGTGGTGTTATAATTTTTGATATCATTCTAATAAATGATAAAAATTTGAAAGTGATCATTGAATTTCAAAATTACTGTTCATATGTTCTGAAAGTTATTTTAAGTGTAATTAAATTAGAGAGATCTAGGCATGCTCTTTACAAAATGTGTCATATGACATCTTAAAATAAGAAGTTCTTGACTAGAAATATTTCTAGGAAATCCTATTCTATTGGTGGATCATCAAAATGCAGCCTCTTTGAAGTACTCTTTGGCTTTGATGGATCTTACATTCAAACACAAAAGTGAAACCCCAAGTTAGATTAAAATTTAGAATCATAGTCAACAATAATAAATAAATTTTAAACTAAAATTGAACTCTCATATACCTCGCCTCTCTGTCTCCTCCCGTGGATAGGAGACCTAATATATGTCCTTGGTGGCATAGGAACAATGCCACCAATGTTGAATATGACTTGTATATGTTTGCAAACATGAGATTGATCTACGAGTTATACTATTTAATGTTAAATACTTGGTAGTAAATATATGTTTACAAAATAACTGAATTATCATTAAAACTTACCTGTGTTGAAATTTCTTTAGGAAATATTTACTAAGTCATCAACAATACAAACCCTTGGCATTCTATCTCCCTCAAACTAGGAGTGACCTACAAAAGTCAAACATATACTTCATACTATCATAACTTCATCATATTATATATACTTGATAGTAAAATACACACAAATAACTTTAGAAATATATGTACCACGGGGCTATTACTGTGAATGGATATGGTTGTGACTCTATCATGATGATAGGGTCTCACAACATCATTAGATGCCACTCTCTGTCAGATAAACCATGTCAATTAAAAATGAGTACGCACAACTAGCAAGTATATGTGTATGCATAAACAAACTAAACTACTTAATTATCTTTCCCTTGTCAACGCTTGACACCTGCAACCCCTCACATTTCCCCCTGGTGGCAACTGGTGACACTTGCATCAGTATGTAATAAGATGATCGTAAAAGTTAAAAAACAATGTACATATACTATTATAATAATTTAAGGAAACCAATGAGTACATTAAAACATATGTACCGTGGAAATTTCAAGACCAAATTATAAGCTGAAAGTGTGGACCCCTCCACCAATTCCATCTCCTCCTTTGTCATCAATTGAACATAAATGTAACACATTAAAAAAAATAAGTGGGAAATTATTATAATAAAATTCTACTAAAAATATGAATGATAAGATTTAAATACAATGTAAAAAGTGAACTATTTACCCTTACCATAATAGTAGGAGTCCATGGCTTTGTATGCCCCTGATGCACATCTTCATGAGGTGCTTCAGTGCCTATAGTGTGCTATGTAGAATTGTTGACCCTGAAGATGTAATTATATGCATCACTATCATTCAGGGGACCTAAGCACAAATTCTTGCACATAATGCAAGTGTGGGGAATACAAACATGTGAGCTCATGGAGGATGTGGAAGGTCCAAAAGCATCAACACGAGGAGGCAACAATGTCATGCTCTGTGCAACTAGAAGATCACTCAAGGTGTGAATGGCCCAAATAGTCTATGAGCTGGCCTTAGCAATAATGTCAAGATGCTAGACTATGGGAGGCAGTGAAATCTTGGGAGGGTGGACATATGTGCGAGATTTCACCTATTGTGCCCATGGCCTATCCTAAGGAGTGCCTAAACCTACACCCTGGTTCAGTCTCATACTCCAGTAATTGACCTTGCGACCAAGCACAAATTTAGCATACAATGTTTTATAAAATAAAATGGGATATCCAAATTGTTGTGAGGTGGTCTATCAAAAACCATCCACCAGCAGTCCCAAAAGTTGTCATGTATTGCACTATTTGTCCACCATTTAATTGAAAACTTAGTTTTTTTAGGGTCCACCTTTAGACCGGTTTTAGGATCCACAAAAAAATTACATATGTCATGTTTTTTTATGTTTAGGTTCATGACTTGATCATAGTCAAGCCCATCATCAAACTGGGCATGCATGCAATCACACCAAAGAAGTGCAACATTATGTTGCTATGTAAGTTTCTCCATGTTTTCAATAATGGAGTTCAATGTGGTAAACATGGGGCACAATGTGGGGATATTGGCATAGGTAGTTTGAAATCCTCTAAGCTGATTTAGATTGTCTCCTATGAGATCCTCTAAATGGTGAGGGTTTGAGACTGGTTTGTCTTTTGAAAGTGGGGAACTGTTGGGAGGTGGTTTGGATTGTTTATGGGATCATTAGGAGGGTTTTCTAATTTGATGTCTGATTACAATTAGAAAACAAATAGATAATTACAGTGAATTTTAAAAACAATACAAAAAATCATTTAAACGGGCTAATTTTTATATAAAAAATTATAAATTTCTATTAAAACACAATAAAAAAAATAAAAATTTGAAGATTGAACTTACCTTAGATTCAAGAAAAATTAGATAGGGGATAAAACTGAATATCCAAAAGCCCTAGCCACGTTCAACATTTTCATAGTGAAAATTTTGAATGCGGCCAGGGTATGCAAATATATAACTACTGGCAAAAATTGGATCGGATATCGGATATTCGATAATATCAGATATTTGATTAGGCCCATGCTTTGGATTTTGGCTTGGCTGGGTGTACTGACACTTAGGCCTACTAAAAAGTCAACAAATCCATTTGTGTGCTCTTGGATGAATGAAAAGTTTATTTTTTCACATTGCCAGTTTTTGGCATACCATGATCCTGCACATACCCTTAACCAATTTATTAAATGAAGTATGGGTTTGAATTTGTAATGCATAATTCATTTTAGGAACCACAACATTGATGAATATATCAATCTTTTCAGTGTCAAGAATTTTCCAAGGATAATGTGAGTAGACTCTATGCTATTGCTAAAGGAGAACAACAAATGATTCACCTTGGTTTTGTTTTATATAGGAAAGGTAAATCATGGTGATAGCATGTTGGGTGTTATAGGATTATTTCTAGATGAATGTATGCACTAGCTGGTCAAATATTTTAAGAGGAGGAGAAAGTTGAGTGAACCATTCCATAGCTTGGCCACTAAGACTCCGAGGAAAGAGTGTCATAAGATAAGTGGGTACAGACAATAAATCCATGGTTAGTATGAAAAACTACCTAATATGGTCATGACGATCTATGCTACCATCATAATTTTTGTGCCTATGAAATTCAACCTTTTGAGGAAAAGGAGGCCTGTATAGATCTTTGTCAATAGGAAATGAGCATACAACCTCAAGAGAAAAGGATGTGCTTGGTTCTTCCTTTTCGTTTAGTAATCGTAGAATTTTTTTCATCATTTCTTCCATCTATTTTTTCATGATTTCTATTTCAAATGGTTCCTCTTTATTTATTAGGTTTTCAACATCAAATTTGTCAGGTAGTTTTACTCCTCGTGAAGCTAAGTGCAACAAGTATTGGTCCCTCTCTTGACTCAAGGTCAACTTCATAAGTCTTTGCAAGATTTCATCTTGTTGAAATTGTAAGATATATTCCTTAGTTATTTAATTACCTGAATCACCACCTTGTGAACTATGTGATCCAGGTCTAGTATGTTGAGAGCCATATTGTGAGCCATGTCGAGAGTTTTGATGTTCTTGGTTTTCTTGTCCAAAATTTTTGTCACCTAATTTTCTTAGTAATTCCTCAATCCTTTTGTTTCATTCTTCCATGATTGGAGTGTAAGAAACACTATGTGCCTACCTTGGAGAGGATAAGTTAGATTAACTAGAGATATTTTCAAAAGGTTTAAATCCACAAGGTACATGATCTCCTCTAGATGGTTTTTCAAAGGTAGCTTTGTGTTGCTTTCCTTCACGGATCTAAGATCTAGTTGTGACTAGCATGAAAGAAGATTTGTACAAATCCAAATAGGATGACTTGATTTTCAAGCTAGGTAAGAAAAATTGTTCACTTGTCCAAAGTGTTAAAGTGTAAAAGATGTACAAAAGATAACTTGTCACAAGATGTCCTAGTTATGGGTAGATCCATGTGTACAATACTCATGAACAAACAAATATAGGATAAAGCATCCAAGAGAGATAATCAATAAGATGGTGGACAAGTGAATATTATACTAGCCAAGAGTGTAGTCAAGAGATCAAACTAATATTTTTATAACTTAGGCAATTTCTAACATGCTGGAATGTACCAAATAACATGATGAGTTAAGGATAACAATGAAGAAGCAATGTTGAGAACTTTTGAGCTTAGTCCAAAATTTTGATTTCAAAGGATTGCAAGAGCTAATTGACAAGGTTGGAGCACTTCCTAGATAGAGTTTTTTTTGAAATCAAGTAGTGTGAGAAAGAAATAGTCTTCAAATAATCCAAAAAGGGACAAAGAAACCTTGTGGATACAAGAATATATGAGGTCTTGAAAGGTATAAAAATATGTCAAGTATATCAAGTGTATGTTCCAAAAAAATTCTCATGGTTTTAGCACATTAAAGAACATCAAGAAAAACTATCTAAGATCAAGAGGGAAGTTTTTCAACCTTTTCCCACAACTTTATATTCATGTTCCTCATAGAAAGTGATGTTGGATTTGTCATGGTTTTGCATCCAAGGGAATACATAGAGTGAGTAATCTTTGGGTGATCCAAGTAAAGTCCACTTGGATCAATCCTTGTAGAAAGGAAGTAACACAGCCAAAAGGTTAGCCTCTAAGTCCTAAGGTGTTTAGTAAGGATCTCCATTCATGACCACCCCTTGTAGTTTCACAAGTGAAATTAAGGCCTATGTCCCTACAAGCATGCAAACTACATTATCTCACAAGAAAGATTCAGACCTATTGGCCCTATACAAAGTGAATGTACTCCTTTTGTAGTCTTGTAAACAAGATTGAGACCAAAAAGGCCCTACAAATGCCCAATCAATTATTTCTTAGCAAGATTGAGGCAACTAGACCCTACACATCAGGAAGCGTTAGAAGTGTAAAATAGCCAAGTATTCCCTCTCTTTAAATTGAAAGAAGCTTTCGATTATAGTGGGATGGAGTTAGCTGGTTTTTCTTATTCCCCACTTGGGTTGTTCCCAAAAGATTTCTCTCTTGGAAGGCCCTCTAAAGGTAAATGCAAGAAAGAAAAGATATAGCTAGTCGAGGTCTAGATTTCCAATTTTACATGAGGAAATGAGCATACTCTCTTAATCCATAGTGTCTCCCAAATATTTCAAGAACATCTTAATTCACCCAAGACTAATTGCATGTGATCAAATAAGTAGATAAAGATTTATCATTCATCCTCTAGGAGGTGAACATCATACTCTCCTACTACTCAAGTAATCACAAAACAAGAAGCCCTCTAATTAAGCTAAGTTCCTAGAAAATAAAATGTAAGAAAGCACAATGTTGATTTGTATCTCCAAGGAAACCTACAAGACAAGTAGCATTAGTAGTTTCAAAATTGAATCTTTGACAAGAATTCTACATCACAAATGATGCAGGAGCATCTTGGGTGTAAGAGAAATCTTGCATCGCCCAAAAATATTTTTGATTTCTTTTCAATAAGGGCTATCTTGTGCAGAGCTACTATTTATGGAAACTTTCTATTTTTAGTAAGATGGTCATACGATCTCATAATGTTGTAATTTCACATGTGGAGGTTCATCTTAGTCATATCAGTCTGCCACTAAAGTTTCATGGTCAGAGCAAGTCTAGTTTTGAAGATATTGAAAATTTTTGGTATTGTTAGTAGGGTACAGAAACTTTGAACTCAGTTTTAAAGGCTTTAGAGGCCCTGGGTGAGGTTGAAACTTCAGCTGAATTGAGTTTGTTCCAATTAGGCACTATAGAGCTCCTCGTACCCTTTCTGAATTGGGGTCATAATAGTCAATCGGGTCAATGGGTGATAACTTATGGTCTCCAGAAGTTGGGCCACCTGAAATGGCAAAAAAAAATTTTCCTTCAAAATTTTTGTTCGAGTTTCAAAATTTATTTTGAACTGAATTTGATGTAATAAAATGAAAAATAAACTAATTCTAAGTTTGGTTGGCCCTAAGGGCTAAATTTTTGGAACCTTCTTGGGCGGTGGAAATTGCCTATATAAAGAAGGCCCATAGTGTTGTCTAGGCAGTTTTGGGTAGATCTGGGTAATGATTTGAGGCTTTTTCCTACAAAATATTATAAAGGGAGTGCCCATGTGGCTTTGCATATTGTAATTCTAAAATTTGTAATTCCACACTTGTGGAGATAATAAGAAGCCCATTTTTCACTCTTGCAAATTGTTGTTGTTTCTTTGTTTCTATTATGTGTTTGTGGTATTAAGGGGAGAACCCTTCATCAAGTGGTATCAGAGTAGGAGTTCCTGAGTGTGTAAATAGATCATCGACTGTGAGGTAGTTTGCACTAGGACCGTGGTTTAGGGTTTTAGCAAGCAATGCAAAAATGCCTCCATGAAGGGAACGTGGCGGAAGAGCTGGTGTTGTGATGCCTAAGGTTAGAGAACTATAGAGACAAGTGTGAGCATTGCAAGAAGAGATTTGTAGAGGAATGAATCTTAATGTCAGAGACAAAAGTGAGGATGAAGCTGAGGGAGAAGGAAATTTTGATCAAGAAGAAGGCAAAATTTTGAACCAAGAGGAAGAAAGACTTTTTCGGGCCATTTCCAAGATTGGGAAAAGACCTAAGATTGAGGTTCCTACATTTTTTAGGAAACCTTAACCCAAAGGAGTTGATTAACTGGATCAATGAATTATAAGAATATTTTGAGTATGAAGATGTTGAGGATCCTGAAAGGGTCAAGTTTGTGAAGGCCAGACTGAAGGGTCGTGCGAAGATCTGGTGGCAAGAGATTCAATTAGAGTGAAATAGAAGAGGAAAGGATAAAATCAGAAGATGGGATCAAATGGTGGATAAAGTGAAGTGACAATTCATTCCTGTTGATTATGAGCTTGACCTACTGAAGAAAATACAAAGTTTGAAGCAAGAATGAACATCTGTTCAGGAGTATATAGAGGAGTTCTATCGAATCTTCATCAGAATAGGCCATGCAAAAGCTGATAAGGAGAAAGTTTCTCGTTACCTTAATGGGTTGAGGCTGAGCATTTAGGAGGAGTTGAATCTGGTTCGAATGAACAATATTGAAGAGGCATACCAGTAGACAATATTTGAGAGTAGACAAAATAGAAGAGGTCATGGTGGATGATCTGGTGGATAGTCTTATGGAGGCTGAAATGAAGATTCGAAAAAGAAGGATGAGGCCAATAGTAGTCAAAATCAGAGAGGAAACACTTCCAATCATTTCCATGATCATAATAATAGAGATCAGAGAGGGAGAGGAAGAGGACAAGGATCAGGAAGATGAGGCTTTCATGGAACATGTTTTCACTGTGGAGAAGAAGGTCATAGGGCATTTGAATGTCCTCAATGCCAAGGAAGGATAGATAGGAGGAATGAAGGCCAGGATAGAGTCGTACATGTAGATGAAGATGACAGATTATCACATTTTGAAAATGCTAAAAGAGGAGAAACACTGATTAACAAAAGAGTCCTACTGAGTGGTGAGAATGAACCTGAGCAAAGGAGGAGCCTATTTTGCACTAGATGCAAGTGTGAGGGTAAATGTTGTGATGTGATTATTGATAGTGGAAGCACTGACAATTTGGTGTCAGAAGAGATGGTGACAAAGTTAAAGCTCAAGAGACAATAACACCCACATCCATATCGGATTGCTTGGGTCTAGGATGACCATAAGGTCATGGTCAATGAACAATGCCTAGTAAAGCTCAAGATTAGTGGATACCATGATGAGGTACTATGTGATATCATATCTATGGATGCATGTCATATGTTATTGGGTAGATCGTGGTAGTTTGATAGGCATGTTGTACATGATGGTCATACGAATACCTATTCCCTGACGAAGGATGGAGTGCAACACAAGTTAAAGCCATTGAATGACACAAAAGAAAAGGTATGTGGTAGTGCAAGAATAACTTTTGTTCATGGAAGAAAATTCCTAGATGGTATGAGGCATGAGCATGTGTGTTTTGCTTTAATTCCAAAAGTTGGTAAAGAGGAAGTAGAAGATATACCTGTAGAAGTTACAGATTTGTTGAATGAGTTTTAGGACATTGTATCTAATAATATACCTGATGGATTACCACTAGTAAGGAAGATCATTCATCAAATGGACCTGATTCCAGGAGCCCGTTTTCCAAATAAGGGAGCACATAGAATGACACCAATAGAAAGTGAGGAGTTGAACAGAAAAGTACATGAGTTATTACAAAAGGGGTTGATTTGAGAGAGTCTGAGTCCTTGTGCTCTACTAGCATTATTAGCACCAAAGAAGAATGGAGAATGGAGGATGTGTACAGATTCTAGGGCAATAAATAAGATCACAATCAAGTACAAGTTTCCATTGCCAAGGATGGATGATATTATGGACTGTTTGAGTGGAGCTGTGTATTTCTCAAAGATAGACCTGAAGAGTGGATATCATCAAATTCAGATCAGAGAAGGAGATGAATTGAAGACTGCTTTCAAAACAAAGGTAGGACTATATGAATGGATAGTCATGCCTTTTGGGCTAACCAATGCACCGAGCACTTTCATGCGGCTCATGAACGAGGTTCTGAAAGAGTTTCTAGGTAAGTTTGTCATTGTTTACCTAGATGATATTTTTCTCTTTAGTAAAACATTGGAGGAGCATATGATGCATATTTGAAGGGTGTTTGAGAAGCTGAGAGAAGAGAAATTGTTGATAAATTTGAAGAAGTGTAGTTTTGTGAAGAAAGAGTTAGTGTATTTGGGATTTTTAGTTTTAGAAGAAGGTCTAAAAATGGACCCAGAGAAAGTGCAGGATATCCTTGAATGGCCTACTCCAAGGAGTACTACTGAGGTAAGATCTTTTCATGGTTTGGCCAGTTTTTACACAAAATTTATCAAAAAATTTAGCAGTATTTGTGGACCCTTGAATGAAACAATGAGAGGGGATAGAAAAGAGTTCAAGTGGACTAATAGGGCAGATAAGAGTTTTAAACTATTGAAACATAAAGTTATAGAACAACTTGTTTTAGAACTTCTAGATTTTAATAAGGTATTTCAAGTAGACTATGATGCTAGTGGTACTGCAATAGGAGCTGTTATGAGCCAAGAAGGTAAACCTGTTGCTTATTTCAGTGAGAAGTTGAATGATGCCAAGAGAAAATATTCTATTTATGGTCAGGAATTTTATGCTATAGTTCAAGAAATGAAGAAGTGAAGACACTATCTGCTTCCTAAGGAGTTTATTTTGTGTATGGATCATCAAGCTTTGCAATATTTGAATAGTCAACGAAAGTTGAATCAAAGGCATTTGAAATGGGTTGAGTTTTTACAGAGTTATACATTTGTTTTGAAACACAAGAGTGGAAAGTCTAACAGGGTTGTAGATTCTCTTAGAAGAAGGCAACTATTGCTGATGAAGATGCAGATTGAGGTGGTTGGGTTCAAGGAACTCAAGAATTTGTATTGAGAGGATCCTGATTTTAGAGAAGCTTGGAAAGCTTGTAAGGAACCTGTTACTCTAGACATAACAAAGTGGTTGGATTTCATCATTCAGGATGATATGTTATTCAGAGGGAGCCATTTGTGCATTCCATGAAGTTCTATGAGGGAGAATCTCATCAAGGATAAGCATAGCGAAGGATTGGTTGGACATTTTGGTCATTGTAAAACCCTTGCTTTAGTTAATGAGAATTATTATTGGCCACATTTGTAGCAAGATGTCAAGAAGTTTGTATAGAGTTGTAGAGTATGTCAAATGGCGAATAGAGTGAAGCAGAATACATGGTTGTATCAGCCATTGCCTGTACCAGAGAAGCCATGGGAGGATATCAGTATGGACTTTGTTCTTGGTTTACCAAGGACTCAGCCGGGACATGATTCAATTTTTGTGGTGGTTGAAAATTTTTTGAAGATGGCACATTTCATTCCCTGTAAGAAGACTAATGATGTTTTTCATATAGCAGAATTGTTTTTCAGAGAAGTAGTGAGACTACATGGTTTTCCAAAGACCATAGTTTCAAATCGAGACACTAAGTTTGTTGGATATTTTTGGCGTACATTGTGGAAGAAGTTGAAGACAGATTTGAAGTTTAGTTCATCACATCATCCACAGACTGATGGACAGACAGAGGTGGTGACAATGAGTTTGGGAAATTTGCTGAGATGTTTGGTTGGAGATAAGCCAACAAGATGGGATTTTATTTTAGCACATGTAGAATTTGCATACAATAATTTTGTCAACAAGAGCACTGGTAAATCATCATTCCAGATTGTATATGGTAGTAGTCTGAGAAATGCATCTGAGTTGAGAAAGATAGATAAAGGAGAAATAAGTAGTGCGGAAGCTGAGGATTTTTTAGAAAACTTGAAGAACATCCACGAGGAGGTGAGGAAGTATTTTTCCAAGATGAATGCATAGTATAAGGCTAAGGAAGATGAGAAAAGGAGGGATAAGGAATTTCAGGTTGGAGATGAAGTTACGGTTCATTTGTGGAAGGAGAGATTTCCAGTTGGTACATACAATAAGCTAAAAATGAAGAAGTTTGGGCCATGTAAGACACTGAAGAAGCATGATTCAAGAAATGCATATGAGGTAGAGTTGTCTACTGAGCTAAATATTTCACCAATATTTAACATTTTAGATTTGAAAGAGTATCATGAGGGAGGTGTTGAAGATGACATCACAGCAACACATTGGAGTATTCCAACAACTAGTTTAGCTACCAAGGAGATTAAGGACATACTAGATAGTTGTATTGGAAGAAGTACAAGGAACAAGACATATGAAGAATACCTGGTCAAATGGAAAGGATGACCTATTGAAGATTCATCATGGTTGACAAAGGAGGAGCTTGATCATCTTGGTTTTCCTCTTCACAACTGAGATGTGATGGGGTCACTTCTCAAATTACCCCAGGTGTCTGATGCAGGAGCATCTTGCGTGTAAGAGCAATCTTGCATCACCCAAAAATATTTCTGGTTTCTTTTCAATAAGGGATATCTTGTGTAGAGCTACTATTTATGGAAACTTTCTATTTTTAGTAAGTTGGTCATACGATGTCAGAATGTTTTGATTTCACATGTCGAGGTTCATCTTAGTCATATCAGCCTACCAGTAAAGTTTCATAGCCAGAGCAAGTCTAGGTTTGAAGATATTGAAAATTTTCGGTATTGGTAGTAGGGTACAGAAACTTTGAAATCAGTTTTGAAGGCTTTAGAGGCCCTAGATGAGGTCAAAACTTTGGCTAATTGGAGCTTACACCAAATAGGCACTGTAGAGATCCTTGCACCCTTTCTGAATTGGGGTCATAATAGTCAATCGGGTCAACGGGTGATGACTTATGGTCTCCAGAAGTTGGGCCACCTGAAATGTCAAAAAATAATTTTCCTTGAAAATTTTTGTTCGGGTTTCAAAAGTTATTTTGAGCTGACTTTGATGTAATAAAATGAAAAATAAAATAATTATATGTTTGGTGTGCCCTAAGGGCTAAATTTCTTGAACCTTCTCGGGCTGTGGAAATTGCCTATATAAACAAGGTGCGTAGTGTTGTCTAGGTAGTTTTGAGTAATGATTCGAGGCTTTGTCCTACAAAATATTGTAAAGGGAATACCCATGTGGCTTTGCATATTGTAATTCTGAAATTTGTAATTCCACACTTGTCATGAACAAAGCATTACTAGTCATGAAAGTGTTGATCTCTTTGGAAGGAAAATCCTATAAAACCACAAGTTAGGGCACAAATAGTATACAAACTAAAAGTAATAACCCTACAAGATTGCTTGTTAGATTCTGTTAGGAAACCAAAAAATCTGAAAATGCACGAAAATGCAAGAAAAATCAGCTAAAAAATCAAACTGTGACAAAATAAATCTGGACGATACTTAATACGTCTGTCAGAAAATTATACGATAGACCATAAAGATACCAAGAGATATTTTAGTGTCGAATGATATACCTCAGAGAAGCAGGATGATATTTATCTTAGAAGGAGATGATATTTCTAAGAGGAGAAGAATGATATTGTAGAAAATAAGAAATTTCCCTTGGTAGTAAACTAGAATCTCACCCAGATATAGTGTGAAGTGTCGTATGATTATATGGCTTGCAAAAATAAATTGATGAACCAGAGACACCAAAAAACTTAAAATGTAAGAAATGGAGCTAAATATGATTGTCTAGACCCACAATGGGCACCAAAGATGTGTGATGAAAAGTGTGCCACACTTTTATGAACCATTATACTTGAGAGAATCCATGGAAGATGAAATCTCAAGAAGTGGCTCATAGCTTCCTAGTTGAAGCAATTTTAATCCTTCTCACGATGCTCATCAAATTGGCATAGAGGATTAGCAACTTGAATACTCCAAAATGGAAGATTCAAAGCTAGAGAATGAAGCTAAAATGAAAGATTAACAAGGTAGAATGAGAGATGAAGCTAATATAAATGCAATCAACTAGTATTCTGGAATGAAGATGCAAGGGTTATTCTATTAAAGTAATGAAAGAAATTAAACTAGATTAACAATACAAGATTAAGCTAGAAATGAAGATAAGCTTAAGAGAAACTAATAATTCAAATTAGAAAAATTATTCTAGAAATTAAGGTGCAAGACAACAAGATTTCAATATTAGGACCTAGAATATGAACTCTTTAGAATCCAAGAGAATGGACTTCAATAATTATCAATATTGGGACCCTTGAGCCAAGGAAGAGCTTCCTTATAAAGAAATTGCCTCAAGAATGGAGGGTGAAGATTAAGATGAAAAAGAATGAGTGATTGAGATGAAGAGGCAAAAGGAGATACAAGGAGATGCAAGGTTGGGTAGAGATGAGTGGTCAGGATTAAGAGGCAAAAGGGAGATGTTAGGTAGAATAAGACAAAATAGAATTTGAAAGAACAAATCCATTTTAACTTCTAATTAATCAAAATTAAGTAGGTGCACATGTGTGAATGTGTTCTTGTAATAAAAGTGTAGAAACTTTATATTAAAAGAAATGTTATAGAAATTAAATAAATATGCAAGCTCTAGAAATTAGACCATAGTATAAGCTTGATATAAGATTTTTTATTTAACTATGCAAAGGGGATTTTAAGGGTTACTCTACACAATTATCCCTAGTAAATACGCCTTTGAGATTTACGCTTTTATTTGAGGTAATTTGATTAAAAAGGGACTCAAGTTCTACTTGACCAATTTTAGGTGATTACAGGAGGAAGGCATACTATAAGAGGATGAAGAGGATAATGTTGTTGTAGGTGTGGTCGAGCTACCAGTGGATGGGGAAGAATGGAAGGAGAATAATTATAGGGATTTCAAAGACATTGTGAAAACCTTATTGAACCATGCATGTGGCATGTAACACCCTATGCTTTCTAGGTCCATGACTTGTGCAAATGTCAAGAAGGATTATTAACCCCACATCTATCAAATCTATTATATTAGATGTAGTAATATTTCGTCCAAAATATTTTACAGGTTTGGAGGATTTGTGTCAATTTAAACACTTGTAATATCTTTACATATGGATATCAACTCTAGCCTATATATGGAGCTTAATAGAATTATGGGTTGTTGATAGGTCAATTGGTCATGCTCCATTTTGTCAAGGAGTCAGGGAAGATAAAAGTAGTTATTATTGTGATGAAGAAGAAAAGTAAAGGATTATTTTTTATACCAATATAAATGGAGCTATCCCAATCCATATATTATATTAACAAAACAAAATTCTCTCACATAGAGTTGAATAATAAAGTCTCCTTCTAGCTTTAAAGTATTAGCCCATGAACTGGTTGTTAAAATTTATAAACTGAAAATAAAGACTATATTTATGAAATGTAATATGAAGCTAGAGTATAACATGGTTTAGGATTTATTATTGTTTATTAAACTAAATTATTGTAGAAAAATTATTTGATAAAGTCCATATCATAACAATGTTTGGAACCCTAAAATATATATAATTATGTAAGATTGAAATTTAGTCCTTTTTAACATATAAACCAAATGATTATTAATCAAATTAAATTGTATATGCAAAGGTTGGATCGAATCACTAATATATGTAATATAGTGAAAGAAAATTAAATGATTCAATTATATAATTGATTTATTAAAATTTGACATTATTAGTTTGTGTAGGAATACTATTGGATGGTTAGAAAAATCTAAACAATTATTAGATATCTTATGTTTATCCATAATTATACAAATATGGGTGGAAAAAATGGGGTCATAAGTGTCTATTTTCTTTGTAAAGAAGGAAAGTCTTATCGTGGATGACAAATTGATGATATTTATTCTAAACAATTTAAGATGCAAAAACAATAATAGTTGGAAAGCTCCAAATCTAGTCTCCAAATTATTTTTTTCTTAGTGGTGGAGATTAAGTAGTTAAAAATGGGGAGCCATTAAAAATGCTCCTACTTTTATAAAAAAACACATAACCTAACATCTATCATGGCCCCCCTATAATGTTAACATAATTTTTAGATTTTTAAAAATTGCTTCAATAAGAAATTAGCTAACTCCATGTAGTTTACGCTTCACTTTTTTATTAATTTTTGAATGAATACATGATTTTATACTAATTTTCAATCTGGAAACATCCTAAAAAATAAAATTAAGCATGTGCCATCATAATTTGTTTTTTAAAACTAATTAAAATTAAAATTTTTAATATTTGTAGAATGAAGTCTAGGTTCTAAAATTGTAATTTATTTCAAATTTTGATGAATGAGTAGATAATTAATTTATTTCAAATTTTGATGAATGAGTAGATAATTATACCCAAAATACATCACATTGATTTTTGACTAAATATGGATTTATAATTAAAAGAAATCACATATGAAAACCATTGTTGGTGATAATTTTGATGACATGGACCATAGTTCTAAGCCCCAATGAGTTTCTAATGTCATAATCTTATAAGTGTGTAGCCTTAGTTATATTAAGGAAGATGGGGAATCTGATCTAGAAAGTTGATTTATTAGTTAATATAATAGAAATGACATTCACAACACATTATTAAGAAAAAAATATTTTATTTTATTAATTAGACTTTTCTAGTATATCATAAACCCTTCAATCACATCATATCACTACTACATTTGACCTCATTTTTCTACCAAAATTTTTGACCATCAATTAAAAAGGTTTAGGTTGGTTGGATTATAGAAGGAAAACTTCCCATTTTTTTTCAATCCATGCCCGTGTTAGTCAAAATTTCAACCAATACCATGTAGGTTGAAATTTTGACCAACACAAGCATAACATTAAAAAGAAAAAAGATTTCATATCTCATTTCAATGTTTGGTTTTACTTGGAGCGCGTGAAGGAGGTGGAGCATACAATTGTTTGAACTATTATTTGGTGAGAGTTTTAGGAGGACCGCATGCCTGTGAGGGTTTCCACTGTGATTTGTTGTAAAAGGAGGACCACCTGTAAGGGTTTTCTTACTCTGCATTTGTCTGGCATTATTTTATTGGTTACCATTTTAGGGCCTGTGAGCAATGTGTGAGGGCATCATGTATTGGGTATTTTCTAGGTTGTCTATTATGAAGGGAATGTAGAGGCTAAACACCCATGCAATTCCATTTCATGCATTCATGGTTCTTGATGTTCACTTGATTAGTTTTATCTTTGTTTTACACAGTTAGTTGCACAATGAACAAATAGTTGACTGTCATCACAAACACGGTCATGTAACTACATTGATTAGATTTTATTTTCCTTGAGTATGTTTTTGTTTATATATCATGCCTTGTCAATTTGTGAAGTGATTGGATAGATTGAACATCTCTGCAAGTTTAACCTTCAATGCATCCACGGTTTTGAAGTTCATTTGTTAGTTCTGCAAACATTTTATTGAAAATTTTGTGCTGTGCTAGCAAGATACTAAACTCTCTATTAGACCAGCCCAGAAACTCCTCAGTTGGCTTTGTCATGGAGAGTGTACCTTGACTTGTGATTTCTCCATTGATCTCCAATTCCATTGGGTGAGGAACAAGCCAAGGAAATGAATTTTAATATCCCAAGTGCTCAGATTTGGGGGAAGTAGCTACGCTGCTTCAAGATTGATGTCCTAGTTAGATATATGCTATGTGTTTAACCAACAAAGAAAGAAAATGCTTGCAAAAGTATCCTAGGAATAATCTAGATATATCCTAAATCAAGACTATTTGTAAACCAGAACTCATAAACAAAAACATGACCATCAGTTTTTGATGCCTCAAACACCCATTTGTTACACTATTCAATCCTTTAAGGAACCCGATACATTCCACTATGAAACTCTTTCAACCAAAACCAATATCATTCACTGTTATTTTATTCACAAAAGATATCAAAAACTGATAGCAGGAATATATATAAACTCAATTAATAATGAGTTCTTGAAAGCTATTTTTTTAAAACCATTGTAGACATCAATGCTTTCTTGGCTTACCAAATGGTTTCAAAAAATTTCTCTGTCAACAAAACCAATTACTATCCTCCCCTATGGGACTATCATAAAGAGACTAATAAGCCAAAAACTATTCCTTATGGGATTGTCATGAAACAAAACAAATCATTTATATTTCTTTGCACAATAACAATAAAGAGAAGTCGATTCATTAACACTGTGATGTTCTTCGTAACAGAGATAAAAAACTGCCAATAGGGAATACATTTAAAGCTTAATTAAAATACATTTCATTCATACTTAAGGTAGAAAAAACACTCATGGCTCTCTGGCTAAAGGCCAGAGAGGGCAATAAATTTTTCACAATTATTACTCTCTTGCCTATTCTATTGTTTGTCGACTCTCTCTAAATATCCTCCTCTCTATTATATAGTGTAGTCTATTTAAGACCATATTGGACCATTACAAAATAGTTTGTCTTCCATGACCATTCATATTCCTATTCAGAATTTTGCTTACAAATATCCCATATTCTCTTTGTCGAATCATTATAATGTAATTTAACAAATATACCATGGTTCTAACACTTTAATGAATATATCCTTTCTTGACATGACTTAAATGATGTGAAATTCTAAGGTGGAAGTGGTTCCCCTGCGTTACATTCCATGTTTTAGAGTGGTTAGAGGTCATGGAATGACCATATTCAATTGGAAACTCACAAAACTGTTAAAGGAATGGCTGAAACTACTCTACCGATTAGAATTAATTCAGTAAAAATACAAATACAAACCTCACAAATGCATAGATGTGGTCTACGATCAATATCTAACTATTTCAAATGCATTGAAATGTAAAAAAATGACAAAGTGAATCCAAAATCACTCTAAGAACTCAAGGAAATTGATGTAGACAATCCCACAATCCCCAAGTTTGAATCCACAAACCTCAACTAGGAATGTATAGGACCTCTACAAGTAGGAATTCTTGGAAAAATGATTTTTTATTCACCACACAACCTCCTTTCCAACTTTATGTATGAAACAACACCCTCCTGACTCCTTCTTAACAATCTCAATTTGAAAGCATAGCATTCCCCAACTTATGGCTCTAGGAACCTAGCCAATTTCCTTGTAGCCCTCCTAATTCCGTATTGTGGATTTTTAATTTTTAACAAAAATTTCTTGCATAACCCAACAATATATGGATATATTTGGACACCCTTTTCAGTGATCCTTCAAGTTTCTAAAGGTTGGTATTTGATTCTAAGGTTAACCCACTAAAGGACACTCAAGTCACCTAGGGCTAATAGGGCTAATTAGGGGCTTTAAAGGGGGAACTCCTCTCAAATGGACTGTTTTACTCTCCTAAGAAATTAGAGACTCTTAATATATGGTAGGACACTCCAAATCCAAGGTTTTGTGTTTAGATTCATCACCCATCAAAAGTTATGTGGTAATTTGCAGCCTATCTAGAAAGTAGTCACATAGATATGCCTACCTAGAGCTTCCTATTTCTCCACCCTTCCTTGCATGGAAAATTATCTACTTTTGTAATATTAATTTACATATCCCATTCTTTCATTCCTCCAAGTTTTATTAGATTCCCATGGTCGAAAGGCAAGAAATGGCCAAAAAGCCATGAAACCCTAAGGTCTATCCTGAATTCAGGGCAGTGACCTTGAAATTCCTATATCACTGAGACCAGATGGAATGAAGAATTAAAACCTCTTGTATGATGAAGGTAAGAACCATAAGAAAGTTCTCCAATTATTCTCCCTTCATCAACCATCTGTATCAGGCCGTACAATCGCTGCTTTAGTCTAGAAATTGTAGAAAATAGGGTATATTTTATTAATTTTCAAAATCTATTACATTAACATGCACTCATGCATTGGTATGACCAAATTCAAACTTAAATATACCCCTCAAAACTGTTTTAACCATCTTTGGTCAGTTAGAGAGGTAATTCCATTGGTGATAATAGATTTTTAAAAAGTTGCAAAGCAACTTTTTAGCAACTTTTGCAAGTTTTGTGCAACTTTTCAAATTTGTTGCATATCCTTAAATCTGAATGCTAGCTAGGCCTATGGTGATGACCTAAGACCTATAAGGGCCTAAAAAAGACCTTACACTCCTAATTTATACTAATTCTAACATTAAACACCTCTCTTATCAGTCCCCTCAATCTAAGTGTCTTAGGTTTATATAGCCACCCAAAAGAACTTGATTGAACATTAGGACTCCGATGAGGTTACATAGTCATCTAGGAACATAAAGAAGATTTGTGATCTCCTTAACATATTTTTCTTCCTCTGATTCAATCTTTTGAGGGTGCTTCTGCACCAAAAATTGTGTTTGAAAGAAGTTTATTTATCAAAAACTCAGTACAGTCCGTACACTAGGCCTCTTCTGTCGTACAATGAAAGTTTGGCATATTTGATGGACTCCTAGAAACTACCTCAACCAATCCAAATTGGTTGGATGGATTAGTTTTCACTAAAACATAACAAAATCCAATTCCCTCCATTTTCTAATAACCACTGCATTTCAAATTTTTGAATTTGCAACATTACAAATTTGGAGTTTTTAAAACTTTTAAAGATAATGAAGCCTTAAGACTTTGAAATATGACCCAAATGAAATTATTAAGCATTATTAAAATCAAATCTAAACTATTATAAACTTTTAACACCAAATACCATCCTAGGCTCTTATTTTGGTCCTAAGGCCTATTAGGCCTTTTAAGACTTATTACATATTTTCCATTTGCATTGCATGGAATGACCTTATAGGCCATTATAGGTGCCAATACATTCCAATTGATGTCTTTAGATGTCATTAGGTGCATGGTTATCATTATGGACTCCTCGTAGTCTTTGGATGTTCTAGGTGCCCCTGCACCATGTTCACCACCTTTGAAAGGATTCTTGTCCCAAGAATCAGTCCTGGCATTGGATGTCTAAATCTGAACCTGTACTTTAGGAATATGGTGCCTTGACAGTTGGTTCTTTCTTCCCACTAGATGTCCACATCTGAACATGGTTGTTTACTAGCTACCCTTCAATAGGGCACTTGACTATACCTATTTGAAAAATCCCAAAAGTTTGCATTTCTAGGATTGTGCAGCATTGTCCTATTCAATCCTTTGTCATTTTTTCCCCAAACCTAATTTGTCCTTCCTCCTCTTCCCCTCATTTAAGAACCTCCTCTATTGCTGCTATTTTGTCTTCCACTTTTCCTCTTCAATTTCTCCTCTATTCTAATGGCTAACTAGTAACATTCCTTAACACTTTTGGGGTTAGAAGCCACAAAATCATCTTGGATGTTAAATCTTAAACCACCTAAATATCTAGCAACCTTAACAACTTCATCTTCTTCCAATCCCAGCCTTATGCTTAGTTTATAGAATTCATCTGTATATGCTTTAACACCTAAATCTCTTTGTTTTAAAATTTTCATTCTTTTGTGCATTTGTACATCAAAGTATTTAGGAAGAAAGTTACCTTTCATTTTTTCTATCATCCTGTCCCAAGAGACAATCTTTGGCTTACCTCTTCTCCTTCTGTCTACCTCCTCATGATCCCACCATAGGAGTGCATGCCCTTTGAGTTTTTTTTTTTCCAATCTGACCCTTTGATCTTCTGACACCTCTTTACCTTCAACGTATGCAACCATTGATGCAATCCAGTCCAAAAGCTCTTTTTCTTTCAGACTTCAATCATACATAGGGATATCTCCCCTCACCTTATGCTACTCAATATTCATAGCCTTGAATGTCTTGATTGTCCTCAACTCTTTAGGATCTATTTGTTCCTCTTCTTCATCTCCTTCCCCTTCCTTATGGGTTTCTTTCTCTTCTTCACTATCAACACCTTCATCTTTTGCTCTTCTTTGATTGGATTCTAGTACCTCAAGCCTAGCCAAAAGTACATTGTAAGATTCCTGAAACCTTGTGTTCTTCTCCTTCAACTCCTGGATCTCCCTGGAAGTACCTGCATTCCTTGGAGGCATTTTCACAAACAATAGTCAAACTTCTTTAGCAAAGTGTTCCTCTATCTCTCTAAGGCACCATTTGTTTTAGATAATTTAATTTTAACTTTGGTTGTGTTAACAAAACTATGTTGACTTTATTTTGTAGTTGTTTAACATGAGAGTTTGTAGATTAATAGGAGTTCACAGATATTAGTGTGTCATAGTTTCTCATCTATAACTATTGAGATGCACATAACTCATGTACCTCATGCTAGTGTGCTTGGATACCTTGTATACACTATTTTTCATTAGACTAGACATTATCCAAATATTGAGTATTTATATAAAGTGCTATAACACACAGGTGGTCCTCCTTTTACAACAATTAATAACAATGACAACCCTCACAGGCGGTTGGATAATGTCTAGTCTAATCCAAGCACACTAGCATGAGGTACATGAGTTATGTTCATCTCACTAGATATAGATGGACATTAATGCTCAATTGAATGATATGTTCCCATAAAAATGTGAACTCCTATTAATCTACAAACTCTCATGTTAAACAACTACAAAATAAAGTCAACATAGTTCCTTTAACACAACAAAAGTTAAAATTAACTTATTCAAAAAAGGGTTTGTGTTTTGAGTTAATCGGTTTATGTAAATCTATTTCAGTAACAGGTGATGAACATTCATATTTTCCTAAGTAGTACTTTGAGCATTCCTGCCACACATGTACTATTGTAAAAATCATCACAAGTCCATTTGTTGTAGGAGAGAGAGAGAGAGAGAGAGAGAGAGAGAGAGAGAGAGAGAGAGAGAGAGAGGAATGACAAGGATGTTGATGCTCTGCTTACTAGTCGTTACCTTAGAAAAATGAGCAAGAAACCAAAAAAGAAATGATTAGCAAAAAATATTAATTACAATCATTTCTTTTTTGGTTTCTTGCTCATTTTTATAAGATAATGGCTAAGCGGAGCATCAATATCCTCATCATCCCCCTCTCTCTCTCTCTCTCTCTCTCTCTCTCTCTCTCTCTCTCTCTCCCTCACCTACTGGTCCTTTGATGTGTATTAAACAAAATCAAAATTTCATCATATTATTATCATTCTATTTCTTTGTTGTAAACATGCCATTGGTTCAGTTTTGTAATTTTTTTTGTGTTAAATGAATTTAAAATAAAGGTCTAATTCTATAGACTGGTGATGCAGAGCCCTCTACTGTCACCTTAAATAGGCCAACTCAATTTGAGGATTCAACAAGAAACTTAAATGGAATACACCAAGAAGTACCAAATGATGAATGCTCAATTGTTGTAATGGCAAAGCAATATCAGAACCGCCCATTTCTAGAAATTGATTTTTGTATAGTCCTAATGATTTTTCTTATTTCTTGAACATTTTTGACATACTTAAATGGAATACAGAATACCAAATGATGAATTCTCAATTGTTGTAATGACAAAGCAATATCAGAACTGTCCATTTCTAGAACTTGATTTTTCTATAGTCATAATGATTTTTCTTATTTCTTGAACATTGTTGACATACTTAAATGGAATACACAATACCGAATGATGAATGCTTAATTGTTGTAATGGAAAAGCATAAGAATCATCCATTTCTAAAATTTGACTTTGTATAGTCTTAATTATTTTCTATAGTCCTAATGATTTTGAAAATTGTTGACAAAGAGTGTTTCTTTTTTTTATTATAGTATAAATGATTTTTCTATAGTCGTAATGATTTTTCTTATTTCTTGTCTTTTATTTCAGCTTGATATTTATTTCATTTTTCATATACACAGAGACTACACATGTTGATAAAAAAATGAGCTATTTGATTTAGGTTTACTTTTCATTATTGTAAATGGTTAATATTTCTGATGGTACTCCTTGGTGTATTCCATATAAAAATAATAAATGTAGTAACGATGGTGTGGTGCATTATTGATATAGGCTCAATGGCTCTTGTCAATGTGCCAAACTGTTAATGTGGTGGTGGGGAGTGTGTGTTGAAGACTTCATGGACACAAAGCAACCCTGGATGACAATTTTGGTGCTACCCAAATAGAAAAAAGGTTGCTAATGTGTATATATTTAATGTTTCTAATGTAAATATTATTCATTATATTATAAGAACTAATGTAGATTGGGCATCATAGGGAAATAATGTCTGCGGATACTTTAGTTGGGTCAATGACAACTCATCTACATCTATCCACCCATTTCCACTTATCCGTGATGAAGGATTAGGCTAGGGAAAATTCTGAAATTATATTTTTACGATGCCTTCTCTATATTGTAATCGCATATCTTTGTTGCAACCATATGTAGAGATGAACTCAAGAATTAGTTAGTTTAGTATTTTCATATTGTAACTAATATTTTAATATGGATATGACATAACTTCTCTTTGCCTCAAGTGCGCATATATATGGTTTACATCATTTTTTAGAATAATTCTTCATGTTTATGGCTCAGGTGAGCCCCAATCTGCTATCAATCACATGATTTAATGTATAGTGTTTTCTTGGTTATTCCATTTGTTCCTTGACCTTTGAAGGCCATTTGGTAATTTCAACTACACCTAAGGATCCATCAGTAGTTGTAGAAAATAAGATTCATGTTGCAATGCCCAAGCTGTGAGATGGGAAATGAGAGGCAAGAAGAGTGGAAAGAAGATGATATTCCTGAGATCATGGATCATTTTCAGGCTTTAGTGAGGCTTCGTACCATGCACTGTCCATAGATTTATATGCAATGCTGATTTAGGTTGGAGGTAAACAACATGGTTGAATGAAATCTCTTTTGCACATTTTCAAGAGTTTTCCCACCAATACAAGAGTTGAACGTAATCTACGAACACTGCATGGTATGAAGTCTGGCTGAAGTTTGAAATACAAGAGCAGGTGACATGGATCCTCCACATGATAGAGGTTGTGGGGATACTCCTCCCACTAATTCGTCAGCAATGGTAAACCTTATTGAAATTGTACAAATTAGATAGTTGAAAAATGTTATATTATTATGTTATTTTATTTAGGGTTTTGGAGTTATTATGATAGTTTTACTGATATTCCTGTCACAATTTAATGTTTAGGATAGGGGAAAAGCACCTAAAACAATAGAGGCAATAGATGTAGATATAGATGAGGATATCCCAGAAATCCCTAATCTAATAAATATGTTGAAGAAAAAACTAAAAAGAGTCAATACAGAAATTATTAGCAAAAGAAAATTTTAGAAAATTTTAGAAAAACTACCAAACATCTTAAGATTGTGAGGGACTCATATAGAAGGAGTCTCATCCAGAACCTAAAGTATGAGCGTCCTCCCTTTATTCTAGTGAGGGATTGGAATGAGTTCATTTTGGATGCAAAGGAGAAAGGGGACACTCAAAGAGGAACTACACCAGAAAATGAGAGAAGAAGGTATGCAATATTATTAACTACTAGTAAAATCTAATAATGCACTAATTAGTGATCTTTATATCTATATCATGTAACATATTTAAAACTTTTCATAGGTTGTAGGACATATCAAAGGAAACAAAGGCCGGACTGTAAAAGATTCACAATAGATGACAAACATAATTGTAGGCATCATGGTCACATTTTTTTGGAGACAACATAATTGAGTTGTATACTGATGACGATAGAGTGCAACCTTAGCTCTTCTGATTCCAAGTTGACAATGCGGGATGTAGAACAACTTGGAACTAGAGGTGCATAACTTTCTCTCCATCATCTAGGTATACCACTCAATTACATTGTCTCCAAAAAAATGTTACCATGATGCCTACAATTATGTTTCTCAGCCATTGTGTCCCAGGACCCCTTATGACCCTTTACGATCCCTAAGAATACATCTTAGAGGTCTTAAAATTTTGTAAAGGGTCATAAGAGGCTCCTAAGAGGGGCCAGATGAGCTTCCACCTTCACGTGGTTGGCGCTGTTAAGTAGAGAATGTTAAACTATTCTCAAAACAAAGAGAAGCTCAATAATTTAATAAAGGGATTACGAAGGGATTCCATTCTGGTGTGGGAGGTGTATTCAGATAGGGCATCCTGGTGGAAAGACATCTCACACCATCATTATATGGTGGAGAAGAAGTTGAAGCAACAAAAGAGTTTTTGGAGAGCCATGTTTTGGCACCAATCGTAGTACAAGCACTAGAATTGAGTTTTATGGCACGGGCTGGGAAATTTTTGTATATCAACAAGTGATAGAGTTTGGGGATTTTTTAGTATTTAAATACATCTAAACATAATAAAAAATCCCAAAACTCTATCACATGTTCATATACAAAAATTTCCTTGCCCGTGCCAAAAAACTCAATTCTAGTGCTTGTACTACATGACAGATGCCAAAACAGGGCTCTCACAATCACTGACTATGATCCACTGGCAACAAGAAATATAATGAGTGTGGACACCTGAAGATAAATATTAGATAGGGGAAAAGCACCTGCAACAACAAAGGCAATAGTTGTAGATATAGATGAGGATATCCCAGAAATCCCTAATATATTAAATACAATGAAGAAAAAACTAAAAAGAGTAATGCAGAAATTATTACTATTTTGGAAGATACAAATCCAACCGAGGAGATGCTGAAGAGGATAGAAGAATTGATGGCGTGAGCATGTCATTTTGAAGTGAGTAGTAATGAATCTTTAGTTATAAAAAAAGTTCAATAAAGGTTTATATTTTATACTCTTTTATGTCATGAACTAAAATATGTATGTGTTCTTGTTATAGGATTTTTTGCTTGCTCAATTACCTGGTCATGGATATCATGGTGAGGCTAGTAGTAGCATCATGCAAAATAGTAATAATTTCTACATTGACTCTTCTTTAGTTTTTTCTTCACCATATTTATTATATTAGGGATTTTTGGGATATCCTCATCAGTTAATTATATTATATGTCATGTTAATGAATATTGTTATGTGTTAATGAATTCTTGATTAGTGTTGTGTATTAATGAATGTTATATCAAATTAATGGATGTTATGTAATTTATTTGATTGAATGTTATAGTTCATAAATGGAATAGAATTGACTGCTAGTCTGGGCAATAGAACACACTAAGTCTTTGGCTTGAGAGAAAGAGTTGGGTAATGTTGTTTTTGGAGACCTGTGCAATTTTCGTCAATGGCCTCTTTTTTTTAATAGGTATTTTATATATATGTAGTGTCCATGTTTTTTTTTTTAATACAGATTCTTTTTGTGTTTATGCTAGTGCTATGGAACCTAAATAAACAATTATAAATGTAATAGATAATGTCTTCGATGAAGGAATTGATGTACCCTTCATGACTATAATGTTTAAGTTATGTATTGATGCAATTTTCTAAAGTAGCAAGTTCTGTTGTCATTATTTTTTTTTTATTGGTTCTGAGGAGATCAAGAATTATCAAGGAAAGATATTGAAGTGGAAAGGAAAAGTTTCTGAGAGGTTACAAATATTGAGTCATCGATCAGGTATACTTTTTTTTAAGTAATTGCTACAGAAATGGTTAAGGTTTCCTAAATTTATAAAATAAGTCATAATTATTTAGTATCATATTCTTAGTTGCAAGTTGCAGGTCTTCATACCATAAATTTTAGAGTTCAACTCTTACATGGACAAAGTTGTAGGTTATATTGAACCATCTGTTATCTTTTTTGACTCTTTAGTTTCCAGAAAGATTAAATTCACATCCTAGTTGTCATTCTGTTTGGGACATAAAGCTTTATTTAACTAAATTAATTCTTTTAATATTGAGATAAAAAATCTACAAATAAAGCCTAGACTGGGGACTGCATAGAAAGCTCTCATATGAAGAAATACTAAAATGGGGGTATCAAAGCTCCTTACAAGCAATCCACGTATCAAAATCTAGTTGTAGGATTGAAAAAAAAAGACAAGATAAAAAAGTCCATAGGCCCATACAAGACACCCACCAAAATAAAGACCATCAATTTATAGAACCCTTACAAGATATCCCAATGAATGACAGGTAGTGAAAACTAGATAGATAAAAAAAAGAACATAACCATATGCTGCCTCACCTATTTGAGGTAAGCCAAACTCGGTCCAATTCTCTTAACAATGGTACATATCAGTCCAAGTGCAGCAACCTTCAAAGATTTGCAGCGGTAAAGAGAATTCCCATATTTTATCAGCCTAACATAGTCTTTGGCCACTTTGGAAATAAGATTGCAAGCAATATTAATCTGGCCAAGGGCCAAGTTGTAGTGATCTTTATCATATAAAACATTTAGTAGATCTCCATAAAATGGATGCACATCATCTTGGCAGGGGAAATCATCTTAGAAAATACATCTGAAGCAATAATAGCAAATACATCCTCCTCACTATCATCCTCATCCATTGCCTTGGGGTTCTCACTTCTTTTTCTTTCATGTTTGGGTATGTGCAAGATCATGAGGGGCCAAAAAGTGGCGATGCGAAAAATATTCACTTTTCACTCATCTAAAAGTGCATGAAAATGCTTGTTGAATTTTTAGTAGGCTTGGGTGGCAGTACACCTGGGAAAACCTAACACCAAAGCACATGCCTAATTGAGTACCTGATACCATATCGGGTACCTGATATTATTTCGGGTACCTGAAACCTATGGCATAAATAAAAACCCATGAGCCATTTTCCTCATTTCTCCTTGCGTTTTGGGTTTGGAAAAGGGCTGCAAATATCATATACATGATACTTTTGGGTATCTAATTTCTCCAACAACAAATTTGACTCCCCGACATATACGATATGTAAATTCTTTGTATATTTTGATTATTTTATTTCATTTTCATGCTAAATGTAGTTTTTTTGGTTGAAATAGGGTTTTGTATTTATTTTTGTAATAATATATGAAATCAAAATGAAATTTAGATTTATTTTTTATTTAATCAGGCATGGATGACTACAATGAAGAAAATAACCCTCCTACACCAATTAACGATCCCCAAAACAATCCCCCATCTCAAAACCCTTGATATTTAGAAGATTTGATACAAGATAATTTGAACACAATACAAGGTTTCCAAAACACATATCAGAATATATCTACATTAGGTCCCATGCTTTCCAAACAAAATACTATTGTTGAAAATATTGACACACTCACGCAACAACATAATGTTTCTCTTCATTGGCATGATGATATGCACGCCCAATTTGATGACAGGCTTGACCATGATGGAATTGCAACCCTTAATATAAGTAAGGAATATATAGCCTCCCTTTTTGTGAATCCTAAAACCGTATTACAAGTTGACCCCAAAAAGCCCAAATTATCAATAAAATGGTGCACAAATGAAGCAATGCGCACACACTTTTGGGATCATTGGTGGGTGGTTTTTGATAAACCACTCCATAGCAATTTGGAGCTCCCTTTCTATTTCATAAAACAATTGTATGTTGAGTTTGTGCTTGGTGACAATGTTAATTATTGGAGTATGAGGCCCAACATGGGCATAGGTGAAGGAGCTCCTTAGACTAGGCCATTTGTCTAACGCAAAAAGGCCACTACCTTTGTCCCCCCCACTGATGTCGTACCCCCTCCTCAAGTGCAACATCCCAATATCATTGCAGAGGCTGCCTCAGAGACTATTAGGGTCATTCATTTGCTGAGTGATTAGTTGATCATGCAGACCAGGTCAGTGTTGCCTCCTGGTGTGGATGATGCTGGATGCACATCGACATCTCATCAGAGTTCACATGTATGCGAGCCCCATATTTACATTATATGAAAGAATATGTGCCTCAGACTGCTTACTGATGCTGATATATATATCAGTATGTTATTGATGAGGAGGATATAAGAGATGTAGCTGTAGAGGCTGCAACACCTCATGGAGCATCTACATCTCATGAGAGTGCTTAGGAGGTGTACATTGAGCCATGGACTCCTGTTGATATGGTAAGAGTAAACATTATAAATAAATTTGTCACATGACTTATTTAATTTAAAAATAATTTATTTATTTAGATTTGTTTTAATTATTGCATGCACTTATGTATATATATTTTTTTCCATTTATGTTCAGTCGATGACACAGGTGGATGAGTCCACACTTTCGGCCATTTCATTTGGCCTTGATGCCTATATGGTATATTATAAATTATGTACCCATTAGTTTTTTTATATCATTTGGTGTACATGCTTAAATCTCTATCAATTAGAGCAATAAAATTCATACATTTACTAATATATTGTCATCTTATTGTACTCTTGCAGGCTACAACTGATGTCGGTGGGGGGCACGAGGGGGTTCCTTCATCAAGTGTCAACAAAGGAAAGGTAATTAATTGTTTAAGATTAATTATGCATGCATATGTATGACACTTGTGTGTAGTAATAAATATTTTACTTGCACTTTATTGTATAGGGTGTGGCTATTGATGATGTCTCGACATGGGTTCGGGAGCCTAGGCTGATAGGCATCTCGATTCAGAGTGATAGCCTGATTGTACATAGACTTGTACATATTGTTATTTGTATTTTGTAAGAAGGGTTGTTATGATGAAGTACATTTATATATAATTGATAATCTTTTTACTCTCATAGGGTTATAATTGACAATCTTTTTACTCTCATTGTGTGTGTGTGTGTGTGTGTGTGTGTGTGTGTGTCCAAATCATATAAAGTAAGCAATCTAACTTGGGTTTGAACTCATTTTTGATGCAAGATCAATTAGAGCCAAACACTTCTTCAAAGAGGCTACATTTTGATGATCCCCCTATGACATAGGATGTAATTTTAGTTTTGTGGTCATTTAGAGATGCACATTCTGAGATGGCATAGATGCCACATTGTACACCTTGAAACATTGATTTTGTAGACATTTTGAAATGGCATGTGCCATATTTGTATATGGAGACACTTTTGATACATTTGATACTTTTTATATATAGAACACGTTCATTTTTATGTTATATTGATGTCATCTTTTGTATACATATTGATTATTCATGTTTATGGAATTGAATGGTGAAGTTATATCCTGACTATGATTATCATTATGATTTAAATTATATCTTGTTGAAGTTACATTTGTTTTTCTTTACTCTGGAATACCCTGTTCATGGAGCTTATTATGTTTGAGTTTTAACTTCTATAGATTTCCTATGTTCTTATGTTTCATACCATTATATATACTCACTTGAGCCACTTAGTACTACATTGTTTCAATATAATGTACATACTCACTATATATATAAAACATCATATTGGAGTTTACTAAATCCACAAAGAAATGTAGCACTTGTGCTATTAGGTCACTTGGGTCGAGTGTGGTTGCGAGCGTTCTAGTGATTTTGTGGGTGGAAGGGGGTTGTCAGTGGCATTTACTTGGCCAACTGAAGCCGATGGAGAAGACGGCTTGATGCAATGTCAGATGGTTTGAAAGATACGTTGCTGAGCCACTTTCAACTGACCCTCACTGCAAGTTTTGGCATCGACTGAGATTGCCTTGCCAAATGCAAATGAAGTTGAAATGCCCAAAACTAAGAGAGGTTATTGTAGACCTCAAAAACATGATCTCGTAGCCCTTGATGGTTTTTTGACACCTCTCATGAGGTCTGAGATACGAGTGTCAGAAGATCGCTGCCCAATCGTGCTTAGTGCACCTTGGGGTCACTTGGGTTGAGCATGGTCATGAGCATTCCAGTGACTCTGTGGGTAGACTATGGTTGTCATTAGTGTTTACCCAACCAATTGGAGCCAATGGAGTAGACAGTTTGATGCAATGTTGGATGATTTGGAAGATACGTTGCTAAGCCACTTTCAACTGACCCTCACTGCAAGTTTTGGCACCAACTGAGATCACCTTGCCAAATGAAAACAAAGTCGAATCACCCAAAATTGAGAGAGGTTATTATAGACCTCAGAAACATGATACTAGAGCCCCTAATGGTTTGTCGATACCTCTCATGAGGTCTGAGATATGAGCCTCGGAAGATCATTTCCCAATCATGCTTAGTGCACCTTGGGGTCACTTGGGTCGAGTGTTGTTGCGAGCGTTCCAGTGACTCCGTGGGTGGAACAAGGTTGTCACTGGTGTTTACCCGGCCAACCAAAGTTGATGGAGCTGATGGTTTGATGCCAGGTCAGACGCTTTGAAAGATATGCTGTTGAGCCACTTTCAACTAACCCTCATTGCAAGTTTTGACATCGACTGAGATCGCCTTGCCAAATGCAAATGAAGTCTAATCACCCAAAAATGAGAGAGGTTATCATAGAACTTAGAAAAATGATCTCGTAGCCCTTGATGGTTTTTTTATATCTCTCATGAGGTCCAAGATACGAGCCCCGGAAGATCACTGCCCAATCGTGCTTAGTGCACCTTGGGGTCACTTGGGTCGAGCGTGGTCGAGAGTGTTCCAATGACTCCATGGGTAGAATTGGGTTGTCACTAGCATTTACCTAACCAACTAGAGCCAATGGAGTAGATGGTTTGATGTAATGTTGGACAGTTTGAAAGATACACTGCTGAGCAACTTTCAACTAACCCTCGCTGCAAGTTTTGGCATCGACTGAGATCGCCTTGCCAAATGCAAACAAAGTCAAATCACCCAAAATTGAGAAAGGTTATTTTAGACCTCATAAACATGATCTTGTAGCCCCTAATGGTTTTTCAATACTTCTCACGAGGTCTGAGATATGAGCCATAGAAGATCACCACCCAATCGTGCTTAGTGCACCTTGGGGTCACTGGGGTCGAGCGTGGTCGCAAGTGTTCTAGTGACTCTATGGATGAAACAGGGTTGTCACTAGTGTTTACCTAGCAAACCAAAGTTGATGGAGCAGATGGTTTGATGCTAGGTTGGATGTTTTGAAAGATATGCTTATGAGCCACTTTCAACTAACCCTCATTGCAAGTTTTGGCATCGATTGAGATCGCCTTTCCAAATGCAAACAATGTCGAATCACCGAAAACCAAGAGAGGTTATTGTAGATCTTAGAAAAAAATCCCATAGCCCCTAAAAATTTTTATAATACCTCTCACGAGGTCTGAGATACAAGCCCTGGAAGATAGCTGCCCAATCATGCTTAGTGCACCTTGGGGTCACTTGGGTCGAGCATGGTCGCAAGTGTTCCAGTGACTTTGTGGGTAGAATGGGGTTGTCACTAGTGTTTACTTGGCCAAATGGAGCTGATGGAGTAGATGGTTTGATGCCAGGTTAGATGGTTTGAAAGATACGTTGTTGAGCCACTTTCAACTGACCCTCACTATAAGTTTTGGCATCGATTGAGATCGCCTTTCCAAATGCAAATGAAGTCAAATCACCCAAAACTAAGAGAGGTTATTGTAGACCTTAGAAACACAATTCCATAGCCCCTAATGGTTTGTCGATACCTCTCACTTGGTCTAAGATACGAGCCCTGGAAGATCACTTCCCAATCATGCTTAGTGCACCTTGGGGTCACTTGGGTCGAGCGTGGTCGTGAGCATTCTAGTGACTCTGTGGGTGGAACTAGGTTGTCACTTGCATTTACCCAAACAACCGGAGCTGATGGAGTAGATAGTTTGATTCTAGGTTGGACAGTCTGAAAGATACACTTCTGAGCCACTTTCAAGAGACCCTCACTGCAAGTTTTGGCATCAACTAAGATCACCTTGCCAAATGCAAATGAAGTTGAATCGCCCAAAATTGAGAGAGGTTATTGTAAACCTTAGAAATATGATCCTATAGGCCATGATGGTTTGTTAATACCTCTCACAAGGTCTTAGATACAAGACCTGGAAGATCGCTACCCAATCATGCTTAGTGCACCTTGGGGTCACTTGGGTCGAGCGTGGTCGCGAGTGTTCGAGTGACTCCGTGGGAAGAATAGGGTTGTCACTAGCATTTACCCAGCCAACCAGAGCTAATGGAGTAGATGGTTTGATGCCAATCGGGTAGTCTGAAAGATACGCTGTTGAGCCACTTTCAACTGACCTTCACTACAAGTTTTGGCATCAATTGAGATCACCTTGCCAAATGCAACGAAGTTGAATCACCCAAAATTGAGAGACATTATTGTAGACCTTGGAAACATGATCCCATAATCTTTGACAGTTTGTTGATACCTCTCATGAGGTCTGAGATATGATCCCTGGAAGATCACTACCTAATTGTGCTTAGTGCACCTTGGGGTCACTTAGGTCAAGTGTGGTTGTGAGAGTTCTAGTGACTTCATGGGCAGAACAGGGTTGTCACTAGTGTTTACAATGTCATGAAAGTGAACCACCAACTTCTAGTCCACACCATTTTTAGTAATGAAAAAGTTAACCCTTTTACTCTCTTGTGCAAACTCAGAAAGCACATCACTTGTAGACTATAAAACACAACGCATTATGGTACACTGGGCAGCCTACAAGTAGTTGTGTTTTACAAATTGAGTAAGTAGTCCTTGGGAACATGTCCTTGTCTACCGTGGAAAAAATTAGGTTTTCATTCTAAAATAAGAGAAGAACCAAATGGGAAAGCATGCACACTTCTTTTCTTGACCCAATTCCATTGCAATGACTATTAGTGGTATGTTTGAAATTTGAACTATGAAACTAATCATGATTAAGCTTATTATGTTTGAGATTTAACTTCTATAGATTGTTTGAAATGATAAAAAGTAATATCTTTAAAGAATTAGAAACAACAATCAAACATGTAAAAACTCAAACCATGGAAATGACATAAGTAAATGACATGTAAGATCCCTTGTTGGCACTATTGGCCACCCATACATGATTTTGGTGATAAGTCCTTATCAAGACTTCTAGGAAATTTAACTTTTAAATCAAATTGATTGTTACAAATTTCCATTATAGGCTTCAAAAGATCTCAATTAACCATTAAGGATCCTTTTATCCTTCTATATCTGATTGGATCCATGGTGACCATAGGTGTCTCTATAGGTGCTCCTGCACAAGTTACAATCCACATACAAAACCAAGTTTATTGACTCAAAATACAATCTAAGAAAGGTGAAATTAATGTATTGAAATTAAGCTTAATGAACTTAGAAAAGAATGCACTAAGTTAACTTATTACCTAGTCAAGTGTTCCTAAAGGATCATCTCTTTGCTTCAGGGTCTCCAATAGTGCTTCATGATCAACAATACTAATAGTCCAAAGTTCTTTTTTCTTTGGTCTTCCTTGATGCTTTGAAAACTTGACATTTGTTGCTATAACAAGGTGTGAATACATGAGAATTGTTTTTTACTTCTCATAGTCTTCAAATGTGGGAATTCCATTCTTTCTAATCATGTATGTTCACAGCCATGTTCTTGCAACAACAATTGAACCAGTAGGATATGTGAACCCATCACCATCTATCATCGATTGTACAAGCTTTTGTTTACCTCATACACAATGTGCTAACCAATAATTTGACCTTTCATCATTCCCCTATGGTGCAACCAATGCATAAACATCTCTTGGCTATAGAAGATCTGAAAGATGGTCATACTCAACTGAAGTGTCCATGTCATCATTTCTTATAGAGAGTGTCAAAGATAAAGGTGTTAGATACTATGGAACCCATGTATCCACCCACTCACTTGACTCACAATGATCGCAATCATACTAAAAAGACATGGGGTAAAAAAAATCCAACTCTCATGTCCAAATGGTCCATGTACTACTATTGGAGCTTCAGAATGAATGTATTTTTGAAGAGTCTTTCATTGATTGACAATCCAATCTATCTCCTATAGTTTCCTCCTCAAGCAACAAAAAGAATCTACACAATGTAGAATCAAGAGTCCCCCCCTATTACAATGCTAAAGGACACCAATCAACAATAGAATGAGCATCAAGAAGTACAACACCTAAAATCCTCAATTTCTCCTTAAGTAGAGCTCTCTTCACACACACACCTACTCCATCATGCTCCTCTTTCACATCCCATGACTCAAAAAAACTCCAAATATGAGGTACACCTCTCTCCACATTGTATTCTTTTGCAACTAACTCACATCTAGAGCCTTCACCTCCACTCTTCAATGTATATTTCACTGTTTCATATACCTTTTACTGGACGAGTGTCTTTCCAAAATTGTGTTCCAAACCCTCATGAAAACATGTCATAAACATGGACAAGCCACCACATTCTGAGCACTTGGCATTTAAGCAATTTTTTTAATAAAATAAACAACCATCATCTCTTTGACATAAAAATTGATCTAGCAAGTCTCTTGATGATTTGGGAAGACCACTTGCACCACAATCCTCTAGCATTTCATTAGTATGGAAAGTAGAAAAAATGGATTGTAATAATTCATGATGCATTGAAAACTCAACATGATATTTGCAACAACATGTATTTTGAATCTTAAGGGGTACACAATAAAATGGCTTCACGGATTCAAAAAACCTTTGTGATATTTTCTATGTTGGATGTGTCTTAGAAATATTTTTATACAACATCATTTGAATTACCTCCACATAATGTTTAGGATGTGGAGTGCGGTCTCGAATTCCAACTCTCAACTTCAAGACATCCTTTACATTTGGTGACACTCTTGAGTTAGCATCCCAAAATTGTTGAATTTCATCCTTGACAACATCTGTTAGCTTCTTATCGAAATGTGGAAGTCTCCCACCATAAGCCCATGTATCAATTTGAAGTGCAACAGCAAGTCTTTCTCTTCTTGTAAGTGCTCTAACCAAAGTTTTATGGTCTATATTGAAGTCAACACAAGTTTGTCTCATCAAAGGAGCCTTTCTCAACTGATGACTTACTAAGGAGGTTGTAATAACCCTCCGAGAAACTCTCTTGTGTTTTTCTCTACTAGTCTTCCCAATGCTATTGAGAGCACTGAAAATATTCTTCATAATAATGGCATTTCTCTCCATTTTCTTGTTCACATGAATCTTCAATTTCACAAGCATAGGTCTCATCTTTTGCATCTTTAACAACTGCACAAAAATTTGACATTGCTCAACCAATGTCTTGTTTAGAAAAAATTGATCATAAAGTCTTGAAGCCCACAACCTAACGATTCTATGTGAAGTCTTTCCTTCCCAATTATTCATAATTTTCTCCTTAATTTCAATTATCCATTTAGGTGTTCTTGAAAGCCCCAAATTTGAAGATTGATTATCTTTATTGCAAGGGATTTCATTTTGCATATAATTTGGAGATGTGTAACATTCATGTGGTTCTTGTGCAACATTTTCATTCTCCAAGTCTACATTTTCAATCTCCATATGTACATTTTCATCTTCACTCCATTCATTGTTATTCCCCAAATCTATGTTTTCAATCACCAAGTCTACATTTTCATTCTCCATCTCTACATTTTCATCTCCACTCCATACATTGTTATTCACAAAATTAATTTCCATATTATTTTCAAATTCAACATCCTCTTCACTTGCAACTACATTCACGAGGTCACCTTGATTAATGTTTAACATACCTTCTCTCTTTCTTCAGTGATTTTCCCTATCTTTTTCACTATATGCTTGAATTTCTTCATTCATCACCTTCCTCTTTCGTTTAGCATTTCGACGACTGTTGCTTCCCATGGTGAGACCACAAGTTGACAAAAAAAAAAAAATGGGCCCCAAATCACATTTTTTTTTGCAACCTGTGAAAAAAGTCTGAAAAACTCACGCTTCTCTAGTCTATGGGATAGGGAATATTTTGGTCAAATATCACCAGTAAATAATTGGGTACCCTATTTTATCGGGTACCCGCTATTTCCAAGTAGATGAAAAAAAGGTTGGGAGAAAATGAAAAAATTGAACTTTTATATATAAAATGAAGTATATAAGACGAAGTATACTAATGTGTGTATATATATATATATATATATATATATATATATATATATATATATATATATATATATATATATATATATATAATATATTATATATATATACTAATGTATATATATATATATATATATATATATATATATATATATATATATATATATATATATATATATATATATATATATATATATATATATATATATATATATATATATATAATGTATTCAAAAAAATACCTGTACAGTTGATTTGATGAATGCCAGTTTCAGCCAAAGTCCTCTTGAAAGTATCCATCACAAGATTTTTCTAGAGACTCCTTGTAATGTCGACCGTCTGACTATACTAAATAAGTAGGTGTCCATAGGGGTCATGAGGACTTCCTAAGGGTCCTAACATGTGATAAGGCATACTAGGACCCCTCAGAAGACCCCATGAACCCTTTTGACATATTTGAATGCTCAAGTGTGTCCAAAGGGGTCGTAGGAACTGTTAGGACACGCTTGAGCATTCCCATGTGTCCATACGGGTCATAGGGACTTTCAAGGGGTCCTAACATGTGATAAGGTGTACTACGACCCCTAGGAAGTCCCCATGACCCCTTTTGAAACATTTGAATGCCCAAGTGTCCCCAAAGGGGTCGTATGACCCCTCAGGATACAATTGAGGGTTCCAATGTGTCCATAGGGGTCAGGGGGACTTCCTAGGGGTCCTAACACGTGATAAGGCATACTAGGACCCCCAGGAAGTCCTCGTGACCCTTTTTGACACATTGTAATGCTCAAGCATGTCTGAAGGGGTTGTAGGACCCCTTAGGACACACTTGAGAATTCCAATGTGTCCATAGGGGTCACAAGGACTTTCTAGGTGTCCTAACGCGTGATAAGGCATACTAGGACCTTTCAGAAGTCCCCATGACCCCGTTTGACACATTTGAATGCCCAAGTGTGTCTGAAGGGGTCATAGGACCCTTTAGGATACACTTGAGGTTTCTAATTTGTCCATAGGAGTCATGTAGACTTCCTAAGTGTCCTAACGCATGATAAGACATACTAGGACCCCTAAGAAGTCCCTATGACCCCTTTTGACACATTTGAATGCTCAAGTGTGTTTGAAGGGGTTGTAGGACCCCTTAAAACACACTTGATCATTCCAATGTGTCCATAGGGGTCATGGGGACTTCCTACGGGTCCTAACACATGATAAGGCATACTAGGATCCCTAGGAAGTCCCCATGACCCCTTTTTAGACATTTGAATGCTCAAGTGTGTCTGAAGGGGTTGTAGGACACCTTAGGACACACTTGAGCATTCTAATGTGTCCATAGGGGTCACGGGGACTTTCTAGGGGTCCTAACACATGATAAGGCATACTAGGACCCCTAGGAAGTTCCCATGACCCCTTTTGACACATTTGAATGCCTAAGTGTGTTTGGAGGGGTCATAGGACCCCTTAGGTCACACTTGAGTGTTACAATGTGTCCATATGGGTCACGGGGACTTCCTAGGGGTCCTAATGCATCTTAAGGCATACTAGGACCCCTAGGAAGTCCCCATGATCCCTTTTGAAACATTTGATTGCACAAGTGTGTATCAAGGGGTCCTAAGACCCCTTAGGACCCACTTGAGCATTACAATGTGTCCATAGGGGTCACAGGGTCTTCCTAGAGGGCCTAACACATGATAAGGTGTACTAGGACCCCTGGGAAGTCCCCATGACCTCTTTTAACATATTTGAAACTTCAAGTGTGTCCGAAGGGTTCGTAGCACCCCTTAGGACACATTTCATCATTCAAATGTGTCCATAGGGGTCATGGAGACTTTCTAGGGGTTCTAACATGTGATAAGGCATACTAGGACCCCAAGGAAGTCCCCATGACCCCTTTTGACACATTTGAATGCTCAAGTGTGTCTAAAGGGGTCATAGGACCCATTAAGACACACTTGAGGGTTCCAATGTGTCCATAGGGGTCTTACAGACTTCCTAGGGGTCCTAACATGTGATAAGGCATACTAGGACCCCTAATAAATCCCCATGACATCTTTTGACACATTTAAATGCTCAAGTGTGTCCGAAGGGGTTGTAGGACTCCTTAAGATACACTTGAGGGTTCCCATCTGTCCATAGGGGTCACAGGGACTTCCTAGGGATCCTAACTCATGATAAGGTGTACTAGGACCCCTAAGAAGTCTCCATGACCCCTTTTGACATATTTGAATGCTCAAGTGTGTCCAAAGAGGTGGTAGGACCCCTTAGGATACACCTGAGTGTTCCGATGTGTCCATAGGGGTCATAGGGACTTTCTAGGGGTCCTAATGTGTGATAAGGTATACTAGGACCCCTAGGAAGTCCCCATGACCCCTTTTGACACATTTTCAGGCCCAAGGGTGTCCAAAGGGGTTGTAGGACACTTTAGAACACACTCAAGGGTTCCAATTTGTCCATAGGGGTTAGGGGGAATTCCTAGGTGTCCTAATGCATGATAAGGCATACTAGGACCCCTAGGAAGTCCCCCTGGCCCCTTTTGAGATATTTGAATGCCCAAGTGTGTTTGAAGGGGTTGTAGGACCCCTTAGGACACACTTGAGCATTCCAATGTGTCCATAGGGGTCACGTGGACTTTCTAGGTGTCCTAACGCATGATAAGGCATACTAGGACCCCTAGGAAGTACCCATGACCCCTTTTGACACATTTGAATGCCCAAGTGTGTCTGAAGGGGTTGTAGGATTCCTTAGGACACACTTGAGCACTCCAATGTGTCCATACGCATCACAAGAACTTCCTAGGGGTCCTAGCACATGATAAGTCATACTAGGACCCCTAGGAAGTCCCCATGACCCCTTTTGACACATTTAAATCTTGAAGTGTGTTTGAAGGGGTCCTAAGACCCTTTAGCACACACTGGAGCATTCTAATGTGTCCATAGGGGTCATGGGGCCTTCCTAGGGCTCCTAACATGTGATAAGATGTACTAGAACCCCAAGGAAGTCCCGATGACCCCTTTTGACACATTTGAATGCTCAAGTGTGTCTGAAGGGGTCGTAGGACCCCTTAGGACACACTTGAGAATTCCAATGTGTCCATAGGGGTCATGAGGACTTCCTAGGGGTCCTAACATGTGATAAGGCATACTAGGACCCCTAGGAAGTCCCCATGACCCCTTTTGACACATTTGAATGCTCAAGTATGTCTGAAGGGGTCGTGGGAGCCCTTAAGACATACTTGAGGGTTCCAATGTGTCCATAGGGGTCCTGCAGACTTCCTAGGGGTCCTAACCCATGATAAGGCATACTAGGACCCCTAGGAAGTTCCCATGACCCCTTTTGACACATTTGAATGTGCAAGTGTGTCTGAAGGGGTTGTAGGACCCCTTAGGATACACTTGAGGGTTCCAATGTGTCCATAGGGGTCAGGGGGACTTCACAGGGGTCCTAACATTTGATAAGGCATACTAGGACTGCTAGGAAGTCCCCATGTCTCCTTTTGACACATTTGAATGCTCAAGTGTGTCTGAAGGGGTTGTAAGACACCTTAGGACACACTTGAGCATTATAGTGTGTCCATAGGGGCAACGAGGACTTTCTAGGGGTCCTAACATGTGATAAGGCATACTAGGACCCCTAGGAAGTCCCCATGACCACTTTTGACACATTTGAATGCCCAAGTGTGTCTAAAGGGGTTGTATGACCCCTTTGGATACACTTGAGGGTTCCAGTGTGTCCATAGGGGTCACAAGGACTTCCTAGGGGTCCTAACATGTGATAAGGTGTACTAGGACCCCTAAGAAGTCCCCATGACCCCTTTTGACATATTTAAATGCTCAAGTGTTTTCAAAGGGGTCGTATGACCCCTTAGGACACACTTGAGCATTCCAATGTTTCCATAGGGGTCATGAGGACTTTCTAGGGGTCCTAATATGTGATAAGGCATACTAGGACCCCTAGGAAGTCCCCATGACCCCTTTTGACACATTTGAATGCCCAAGTGTGTCCAAAGGGGTCGTAGGACCCCTTAGGATACACTTGAGGGTTCCAGTGTGTCCATATGGGTCACGGGGACTTCCTAGGGTTCCTAATGTGTGATAAGGTGTACTAGGACCCCTAGGAAGTCCCCATGACCCCTTTTGATAAATTTGGATGCTCATGTGTATCCGAAGGGGTTGTAGGACACCTTAGGACACACTTGAGTTTTCTAATGTGTCCATAGGGGTCATGCAGATGTCCTAGGGGTCCTAACATGAGATAGGGTGTACTAGGACTACTAGGAACTCCTGATGACCCCTTTTGACACATTTGAATGCTCAAGTGGGGTCATAGGATGCCTTAAGACACACTTGAGGGTTCCAATGTGTCCATAGGGGTAATGTGGACTTACTACGGGTCCTAACACATGATAAGGCATACTAGGACCCCTAGGAAGTCCCCATGACCCATTTTGACACATTTGAATGTTGAAGTGTGTCTGAAGGAGTCATAGAACACCTTAGGACACACTAGAGGGTTCCAATGTGTCCATAGGGGTCATTGGGACTCTCTCTCTCTCCCTTATCTCTCCTTCTGCCTCTCGCCCTATCTCTCTCTCACTCTCCCTCTCTGTCTCTCTCCACCTCCAATGAACTATTCTTCAAAGCCTCCATTTCTACGTAGCTAGGGTTTACGATGCGTATAAAAGGCACAACTATGCCCCTTTAGGGACTCATACTCATGGTCACAATCATATTATTTTCATGCATTACTTCATTAATGTCTACTCTAGGAGGAGGATTATAATTTCCATATTTTCGCAAGCCCTAAAATATTTTTGTCATTATCACTCTCCACTTCTGCTCTCTCAATTTAGTCCTCTCCCTCTCCGCTGCACTCAGCTTAGCCATCCTTACCTACTCTTTAACATAGATTCTCCAAAATTTGTATACAAAGGCATCCTATAGGAAAAAATGAAAACTTTCCTAGAGAATATCAACAATTCATATACGAAAGTATCATATAGGAAAAATGACAAAAAATTAATAGCTAAAAGGTAAAATTTATCATGAACACTACCAGTACAAAGGTCATACCTATAGTCAAATCCTGGACTAAAAGGTGCAAAATGAGCAAAGCAAGTGAAATTAAAGGGAAGTATGGATCAAATAGGGAAGGTGCATCAAATCAAATCAATATCATAATATATGCTGAAAATACTGTTACGGACAAAAATATTTGCATATTAATGGGAAAGAGTGGGAAGAGCTTCTTGGACCCATGATAGAAACTATTAAGGAATTGTATGATATATTACTCAATGATGTGAGGGATATTATTGATGAACATGGGATTGCAACTACATCTATTCAATATACAGATGAAGATATAGAAAATCTTCTTAATAGAGAGATTAATGTTAGAGAAAAGGACATTTCAGAAGAAAATGGTTATCTTATTGCCATCCAAGGTATGCCAATTACTCAGGATGAAGAGACAAAGCCCACAGTTAATGGGAAAGAGTGGTAAGAGCTTCTTGGACCTATGATAGAAGTTACAGATGAGGAAGAGCTAGGAAGGGGAAAATGGCAAAGGAAAGAAGTAAGATATGCGTGTGAGCCTATGTCAGATGATGATGATGAGTACTCACCATCTGCTAGTTTCTCAAGTAACAAGTGTTGTGGAATTATCCATAAAGCAATGTGAAATGAAGCCTCAAATTGGTTTAGTAGGCAAAGAATTTGGTCATGCACTTCATTCTAGCACCACAAATATTTCTATTAGAAATGCCTATTTGTCAATGGCCTTGCATTTATAGGACTTGGGAGACCAAGTTACTCATGTTGGGCATTATCCCTCAAATGTAAGTTCATTGCCACCTTTGGCAAGGTAGTCTGACTCCTCATTTTACAACAAAGGGCAGCCATCTATGGTCCAAGGTTTTAATTCAGCTGACAGGTGGAGAGCTTCTCAAGGTACTGATCTCTTTCATAGAGAAGTTCCTGATTCATCTCAAGGTTCTGATTTAGGTGACCAACACCTTGGACGTCCACAAATAGACCTATTGATTTCCCAAATTGGTAAAAGGGTAGATGAAATTTTGGAAAGAGTATCCAAATTGAAGAGAAATGGAAATTACAGTGAGCATAAAGTCATTGCAGATCCAATGGGTGTATCTCCTCCATTGACAAATATAACTACTTCCAGAGACTTGAGTTTAAATGGAGACTGTCTACTCCCAAACATGCCCTAGTCGAGTAGATGAACCAAATGTTTCTTGAGTAAAGAAGATAATGGTTTATTAAAACATCTGCATTATCCCACTTGCTATCAGTTACTACTTTTTGAGCAGCTTGCCAGCTACTTTTGTGCAGGATTTGTGTAATATATAATGTCCTCATGCAAGTACATGACACTTTTGTAAACTTTTTTGTTGTAAAGGGTTAGTGAGCAATATCAAAGAAAAGGTTCTTGCATGTATTATTTAGACACATATCAATTAGGAAACCATTTTTCTCCTATTACATGGTAGAAATGCCTAGATTCACTTTGTGGGTATCAATAGGCAGTAAGATGAGGGAAGAAATATTTGTGAAGAGGAAGTACAAATGTTATTGTCCAAAACCATTTGGAGAGTAATATTATTCTCTTGATTGTAATAAGAAACTCAAAATGCAGAAGACAACAAATAGCTAGGGCATTTATTTCCTATGACCTATGTCAATTTCAGTTCAATTCCTATTGATGATATTCTCAATGTGTAAAAATAAACTAATGTGTTATTTTAAAATGGTGTTGATTGAAATTTATGAACATATGTCAAATATCCATTTTTTCTAGAATTTGAAATAGAACCAGGGTTAATATAATAAAATTTGTGAATTTCACATCCAATCATTGGATGTTAATCAAAAGTACAACACAGTAATATTTTTGGACCGATAAACAATCTTAGTCTTACTTTAAACCTACTCCCGTGTATGTGGGTTCTTGGAGGTATCTACTGAACAATGTGTGGATCTCTAATGTCCCTATCCAGGACCTTACTCACTTTGCTTAAAACTCCTAATTAGAATTTGGATTTCTAATGCCTGTTGTGATATTATTTAAGTTTGCCTTGCTCCTTATTGATTAATATTTTAATGAATTGGTTATCCTTCCCCTTCTCTCTCTCTCTCTCTCTCTCTCTCTCTCTCTCTCTCTCTCTCTCTCTCTCTCTCTCTCTCTCTCTCTCTCTCTCTCTCTCTCTCTCTCTCTCTCTCTTCCTCTCTCAGCCCATGCCACATTCTCACTCTCTATCTTCCTCAATGGCTGCCCATGAATTTTTTAAATGGCTGATTGATTTCCTTTTCTTCTTTCAATGGCCATCCATGATTTTTCTGCAATCTTCCAACCTTTCATACATAGTTGTAAAATACATATTAATATATATGATATACATATAAAATAATATGTAATATATCATATATAATGTAACATTTAATATTAATATATATTAAATAATATTTAATGTAAAATGTATGTTATATAATATTTAATATATATAATATATAATGTAATATATATCTAATATATAGTTTTTGATATATAATATATAATCCAATATATAATCTAATCTAATATAGGATGGAGAAATGGGAGGGAGAAAGGGGAGGGAAAAGTGAAAAATGAAAATTCTGTCGGCCTTTTCGGGTATCCAAAAATATCATGTACACAAAAATATTGAGTACCCGATTAGGCTCGATATTGCTTTGTGCACCAAACCTACATGGTCAACTATTGAAATGTCTCAAAAATGTGTTTTTCCCCTATTTCTTTGAGTTCCAGACTTCGACCATGTAGCTAACGACTTTTTTTTCACCCGAATGGGTATCTTAAGGAGATTATCAGCTTTCTATCGATATAATTGCTGTCAAATTTTGAATTTGGTAAGTAATTATTAGTTACTTTCTAATTGAATTACCTCTAAAGTGTTGATTTATATACTGATTGAAAAATGACTATAACTTTCAAACAATATAACATTTTTGAAATTTAAAAAATGCGTCACATTCTATGCTTCGCCTACTATAAGGAATTTTTTTTTTTTTTTGAATTTTGTAAAGTTTTGAATGAGTTAAGGTGGTCAGACACAGGAGTTTTTTATTCTGAAAATGTTGTAGTAGAAAATTCATAATTAATTATTTTATTGGAATAAAATTACAAAAAAATATGTGTCACATCCAGGATTGAGTCTACTACTTATATATAAAATCTTATAATAAAATATTATCATTTGATTATGATTAAGGTGGTCAGACATACACCTACTTCTTTTTTTTCCAGAAATTTTTGTACTGCTACATTGAAATCTATACTTTTCACCAATCATACTAAATTTTTTTCAAAAAAGACCTAGTAGTTTAGAAACTACATTCAATTTTCTACATATTCTATTCTTACAACTTTTTGATATTAGGTTGATAGCTAGTCAAAATTTTCACGTCAGGTTGACTAACCCTGATTTGTTGATTTTTCATTGCCACTTAAGGGCATAGTTTGGACCCTCATGATCTTGCACATACCTATTCAATATCCTATAAAAGTGTAGAGGAAAGAGAACATGAAAAATTGAAATAATAAGATACAAGTTGAGGAAAATTGAATAAAAAAATGTAAAATTCTAACAAACCAGTTCAAAAAAAACCATTAAGAAATTCATAACCAAATGTAGTTTGTAAAAGCCACCGTTATTGAAACTCACCTTCTCAATATTTTCTCTAATAGCATACTTGGAAGCCTGCTGAAAAATCTCCTTAATATTGGCTCCATTGAATCCTTCGGTATAATAGGCCAATGCCATTAAGTATAATGAAAACTATTTTCTTGGTTTTCATACCATCCATCTCCATCAACAACTGGTTAAGGACTCTATCCACAACACTACCAACATCCCCAACACTACTTCCACGCTGCAAACATGCAAACCAATTATACATCACCAGTTAGATCCTATGTCTCAAATAGTTCAAACAAAATGAAAAAACTCACAATTTCATGTAGATCAGAGCAGATGGATTGCTAGAGCATGCTGACAAATCTTTTTAATATCTCATCAATAAATATAATGGATAGGGCATTCTTCTCAAACTCCTCAAAATCCTTCTGAAGATTTCTTTCACTTTCTCCAACCAATTTTGACATGATCTCAAGTCCATTGATACAGAAAAAGAAGGCACTGGTTTCATTGAGGAAAATTGAATAAAAAAATGTAAAATTCTAACAAATGAGTTCAAAAAAAACTATTAAGAAATTCATAACCAAATCTAGTTTACAAAAGCTGCCACAATTAAAACTCACGTTCGCAATATTTTCTCTAATAGCATACTTGCAAGCCCACTGAAAAATCTTTGTAATATCTCATCAATAAATATAATGGACGGGGCATTCTTCTCAGCCTCCTCAAAAGCCTTGCAGAGATTGCTTTCACTTTCTCTAAACAACTTTGACATGATCTCAGGTCCATTGATAAAGAAAAAGAAGGCACCAGTTTCATTTTCCACTACCCTAGAAATTAAAGTTTTCCGAGAATTAGGAGACCCATAGAGCAGAATACCCTTTTGGGGCTTCACACTAATAGATTTGAAGAGTTGTGGGCATCTAAGACGAAGCTCTACCAATTCATGGATCACCAGTCAGAGCCTATCTCTCAAATAGTTCAAACCAAATGAAAAAACCCACAGTTTTACGTAGATCAGAGCAGATGGATTGCTAGAGCCCAAAACAATATGGAAAATAGAATGAGTAGGGACCCGCTGGCAACAAGCAGTAGAATGAGTGTGGACACCTAAAGATAAATATCTAGAATAATCACTGATCAAGATGCTGTTGGTGATTAGTCTGGATATTTATCTTCAATTTTTTTAAAACACTCCGAGTTTCATCAAAATTTTGACCCATCTGCGTCGAAAGTCTGGCCTAAAATTGACCATTTTGTGTCAAAATGTGGTGTCGTGTGTTTGGCATCCTGGTCGGAGCCGCTAAAGATTTTGACCAAATGTGGTCAAAATATGACCATCATGAGTTTGGCATCCTGGTCGGAGTGACAAAGTTTTTGACCAATATGAATTTATATTGGTTGAAAGATCGGCCAATTCACCAACACTTGCCAATGTTATTTTCGACCTAGATTGCCCTCATTTTTTACCAATATTTGCGTCGATCTTTTGACTATTTTAGAAATGGGTCGATATTTCGACGCAAATAATAGCGATGAACTTGTTGGTCGACCATTCGATTAGGTTGGTAGAAAATTTGACCAGTAGTACGTCAAAAAATGGTGCAAAATGTACTAGTGTATATTCACATTACATATCTCCTTTCATCTATTGTAGCTTTATTTATGTATTTAATATTTCCCTCATAATTCTCTTACCTCTAGTGATCATATATTATAATATATGTGTACCTATTAGATGGGACCCGATCCATATTTAGTTCTCCTAGTTTACATGATATTTTCTTATTCATGAGATCTAGAGGTCTAATGTAGAATGATGTGGCATGATTTACAAAAGTCTATCTCTCTAGATTATTTCCTTGCCAATATCATCTCCATTATAAATCTTGACTTATAATCAATTCAACATCATCCTAGAGTGTGGTGTTAGTCTTTGATCTAAGCATTGTTGATGTGGCATTGTAGGTTGGTACCATTCATTGTTTCCAAGAAAATTTCCTAGATTCTAAGATCCCATTTATATTATAAGGTCCTATCCAAAAAAATTATGTTTATCTTATTTCACAAAATTTAATATCATGCTAGAGTTACTTTTTCAATCCCATAATCCCATGAGCTACCTATAAGAAAAAAATGTCTATCAAAAGTGGAGATCAAGTACTATAAATTTGATCAATGACTTAGGATTTTTATTAATGTATAAAACATTTTAGATACACATAAATACATTGAATACCTAAAGAAAAGATGAATGTAAACTTATCATAAAATCTAGAGTATTTCTTGATTAAAAGAGAGCTTGTTAAGTGTCTACATCCTAATGAATGATACAACAAGTGTTAAATAAAAAATAATCTAACAAAAAATAAACACAAATTTCTAATTAAGGGTCAAACATGTTTTAAGGGGACCCAAAATTCTATTTACAATTTTTTTCCATGAAATCAAGAAATAGGCAACATACCCACATCAAGAACAAACAAAGAAAAAAGCTAGAAAGAAATAATTTAGGCTCTTTGTGGCCTTGGAAAATTTAGCTTCTAGTTGCATGAGACATTCATGGAAATATTTTTCATGTCCTTTAGGTCTTGGTTTGATTGTTCAATTGCTCTCTTAATCTTCTCACTTGGTGTAGGTACTAGGTCCTTTATGATCCTCCTAGAGAATCTGTTTGCATTTATCTAAAGTTTCAAGACCACCAAAATTTAGTTTAGTTTCCTACACTACTCTTAATGACTATATAGTTTATGTTGACTAAAGTAATTAGATTTTCATTAATTTTCTTGTACTGGTTTCCAAGTAGGAAAATATTCTTTCAAATTATTCTTCAATATGTTCAATATGCACTAATAAATTTGGCATCGATTTGTGATGGCTATGTGTCGCAATTGTGATAGCCATGTGTTGCAATTGCGACAGTCATAGACGTCGCTATTTTTTAGCCACAAAATACATCTTTCCTCTGCTGTCACAATTATGACTTCAATCCATCACTATTGGTGATGACTCGTCACATGGTCGCATGTGCTTGGGAAGCAACAAGCGATCATGCGACAATCGTTGCAATTGCGATGAACACCGGTGCAACTGCGATGGCTTGTTGCATGGTCACATGCACTTGGGAAGCCGCATGCAATCATGTGAAAACCATCACAATTGTGACGAACATTGGCGTAACTGTGATGGCTTGTCGCATGGTCGCATGCACTTGGGAAGCCGCATGCAATCATAAGACAACCATTGTAATTGCAACGAATAAAAAATAAAATTAAAAAAAAATTCTGGGACAAATTACCCTATTCTGGGTACAAATTACATAATAGAATTCCACATAAGCATTTAGGCATAACAAGTCAGAAGTTGGAAGTCAAAAACAAAGTCGACAGTACTTTACATTTATCACATGTTTCAACAAAAGAGGAACATACAAGCGACCAACTTGTCGGATGTATAATGAGTCATAATATAAAATACATACAGTTACATGCCGACCAACTTGTCGGAATAAGAATCAAATTTTACAAATTACATTGATACATCAAGTTTATTACATTCACTTTGGCCAAAGTATTAATCCAGATTTGAACTAGCAGGTAAATAAAAGAATTCACCCTCCCTTGTAATCTACATTCAGCACAACTCCCATCAATTGATACATTCCAGATTCTACATGAAGTAGGAAAAACAACATCTCAGTAACTTAAATTCAATAAATTCATCAATCATTTCAAGGTGTTTAATCATTCATTCAGTGTTAGAAAACCAAATCTCTGCTGTAAAGTTTCACCTAGTTTGCTCTGTTTTGTAATCTATGGTTTTCAGTTTAAAACCAGAGAAGAGTCACAAATGAAGACAATAGTATTCCATTATCCAATTTTAATTCTCAGGTAGGTCAATATCATCTGTTTCCATCTGAGTATTTAACAAGTAATCTCACTATTTGTACCACAAATGTGGATTTAATCCAACATAATTTAGCATTTAGTAATGATAAAATAGTTACCCCACACTGCCATATTTATAACTTATACACCATGGCATATTGACAAATAGATAACAACACTGTCTAATTTTACCTCTCACTACTATGACATTTCTACAATAGTAGCTTGCAACCACTTCCAATATATAAATTTCAAACTGTTATGAACATTACATCAAACAGTTCACCAACACTCCAAGTATATATATTTCAAATAGCTTTGGGCATTAAAACAACATTTTGCATCAACATTTTATATCAAATGGTAGAATCTTACCAAAAATATATACTCCGCCATTAAGGCGCACATTCCCTTATTCACCATCCCACTCTCTATTACATTAATCATACAAGAAGATGTGTCCCAATTGAAAAATGAATCCTCTAGTTTTAGAATAGTCCACTACAGATACAACTAAGTCTAGGTTATTAATTTTGTCGATGTTTAAGGAAATTTAACAAACATATATCTACGATAGTGAGACATCTGGGAAATGTTGTGTCATGAGCAGAGGTGTCAAATAATGCAGCCACTTGCATAGCCGAAGATGAATCATTTCTATTAGCTAATGTCTTTTGAATGCAGAATTTTTATGTTTGGGTATCCTAGCAAATCCTTTAAGTTTTTAAGATGCACATAAGATAATATAATCGCAACTTGACTACTACCAAAAATTGATATACCATATAACAAGCAATTACCAGTTCTGAAGGTGGAAGTTAATTTCATTCTGAGATACAAGAGAAATTTAAAGGGCCTCCTAAATATAACCATAAAAATTTTCTAAAGGACAAAATTTTCATAAGCTCAATTCCACATATGAAACAGAGAACTTTAAAAACCTAGTGTATGAAGGAACTTTATTTCAGAATATATATGAAAACAATGACTGAGTAATCAAACCAAGAAGCAAAATTTCAAGGTACTGAATCTTATGAATGAATTCAATTAATGTCCAAGAATTTCGTATAGAATTTAGACAGAACCACATTGAACCAAGCATTTTGTTTACAAAAAGTAGAAATGGAACCTGGTTCGTAAGTGGCAACAGAAGCTTGAAAGTGTCTCCAAAAACCAGTTATCCACCTAGAGTTTTCTTTACTGCCCAGAATCCTACGTACTGAAACCCAATATTGTAAAATAAACCCAGTTTCCCAATTTTTGAGCTTCACCTTCTCGTGCATGTCAAGATTGGTGTCCCAAGAAACAAAGTAGATATCCCCATCAAGATCACTACCAGAAGTTTCATCGGGATGAGGCCTATGGCCCTTCTGTGGGAAGATTAAGCAATCAACCAAGTGATGCAATCTTGGAGCATCAATTGCTTCTAAGATTTGTACATCACCAGGATATGCAATCCTATACCTTTCCATATGATTTTATAGTGATGCATATGCAAATGCAGTGTCATTTTTTTAGAAGCTTTTTGAACAAGAGGTAGCAACTGTGCACTCACTTGTAACAACATGATAATGTACAATCATTGTAAGGACAGTTATTTGAAATAGAGAGATATCCTCACTTGTGACAACAAAGAGGATACCTTTGAGGGAAATGTTAGAATCCCTTAATTTCCCTCAAAGGTATCCTCTTTGTTGTCGCAAATGAGGACATCTTTCTATTTCAAATAACAGCACTAAGTGAGAATGAAAATGAAACCATCCTTACAGTGATTGTACATTATCATGTTGTCTTTACAGTGACTGTCCTCATTTGTGACTATCCTTGTCACAAATGAGGACATCTCACAGTGACTGTCCCTTGTGTAATTGCCACTTGAATGTATTGGTGTTGAACCATGAAAATTCTTTTCTTCTTGAACAAATGAGGACATTATCTAGAAGAAAAGCATTTGCATAGTTCAATACCAATACATTCAAGTGACAATTACATGGGACAATCACTGTGAGATGTCCTCATTTAGTGCAATAGAGAGATGTCCTCATTTGTGACCATCCTTATGATGATTGTACATTATCATGTTGTCTTTACAGTGACTATCCTCATTTGTGACTATCCTTGTGTAATTACCACTTCAATGTATTGGTATTGAACCATGCAAATATGGGCTCATTTCCATGTTACACTGACTATATATTATACAAGGGATAGTCACTATCTTTCGCATCTCTAGTGGAGAGTTTTGAATTAGGATTGTTTGCATATTTCTCCGTTGGTTGAGTTTGGGTTCTTGGGCCTTCACTTATTATTTGGCATCTTTGGTTAGAAATCAATCATTAGATATTTTAGGAAGCCAAATTGGAGATTCAACAATTGTGGTTGACCATTATTCATTCAATTCAAGATAGTGAAGTGTGACCATTATCTCTATATCTCTTCCTCTCTATCTCTCCCTCTCTATGCCTCCCTCTGTATCTCCCTAGATCTCTTTCTATCTTCACCTCTTGATCTATCTCTTTTGTTTATCTATTTTGCTCCCATCCTCCCACTCCTCTCTCCATCACCCTCTTCCTATACCTTTTAATCTCTACATCTCCATATTTCTTCTCCCATCTCTCCCTCTATATCTATCTCTATCTTTTTATCTCTCTATCACTCTCTATCCCTATATATCTCCCCCTTTTTACCTCTCTTCTATCACTTTCTACCTCTATCTTTATTTTTATATCTCTCATTCTCTAGATTCTTTATATATTTACATCTTCCATCTACGATTCTGCACTCCCCTTATCTCCTCTCCATATCCCTCTTCTTTTCAATCTCCATCTCCACACCTCTCTCTATCCCTTCTCTTTCCACCTGTCTCACTCTATTTATCTCTCTCTGTCTCTATCTCATTATCTCTCCTCTCTGCCCCTGTCCCCCTCTCTCTCTCACATCCCATTGGTATCCCTCAAAGAATTGAACATATCAATCCCTGTGTTGAAGAACTACAAGACGTCGGGCTTGGATTTGAACTCAATCCAGAGAACAAAGATAGGATAAACCATAAAATCAGCCTTTAAAAGCAGACAAACCACTACCAGAAACAAGAAAGCAAGGCAAACAAAAATGTAAAAGATGAAATACATCCAGTCAACAAGAAAAGGAAGTAGACATTGATGAATAAAGTAGATGCATGATTTTCATGTGATGATGGGGATCTAGAATATGGGATTGGAAATGGTCAAATATAACCTACCATTTGCCACACATTCTTTAAATTTGCAAAAAACTATCGCAATCAAATGTATATTATAATTAACATATGGTAATTCACTTCACATCCTTAAAAATTGTAATTATGAATCGTACTAAAATTAAATGCATAAGAGACATATTGCAACTCACTAGACATATTTAAATATCTTAACATTAAGAACATGGTATATCTGGCTAACAATAGAGCCTCTCTATTATACTTTTTGTATTTCCAAACTTTATATATATATATATATATATATATATATATATATATATATATATATATATATAACAACCAAATCATTGTCTATCTATCTAAGAAAGGCTAGCAATAATATTACATGTGTAATCTATAGTAAATTCTTTTTCAATTGTTGACAGGAATTACCATATAGGAAAATTATTGATTTGTATAACTCCATGTATCTATAGTGTATGTAGAAGTTATAATTACTGACACGTGTGCTCTTCACCAAGAACACCTCATTGAAGAGTTGCCTCTTGGGACACAAAGATTGAAGATTAAGCACACAAATTGTGGGAAAGGATGTATATAAACTATGATCAAATGCATTTGGAAGGCATGAAGCCGAATTCCAAAACCTCCCCCAATATCCTTAATTCCAACCTGTGCAAAATGGGGGTTTTGGAACAGAGTTTGACAATCCATCTGCGAGATGTTGTAGTCACACTGCCTTGGTATACATTTGTGGATTATGATTAGCAAGACCTGTAGAAAAATGCAAACAATATGGATCTTGATGCAGACAAATGCACTATGTGTAGTGACAGTGATTGCTCCTCCTGAGCCCAAATTATTCTCATCTAGCTTAATGATGAATTGAAAATGGGTATTAAAACTTACAATGGCCCCTGAAGACCTGTTTCAATATTCAATCTTCCAACGGTTTGTTTTGTCTTTGATGCATGCTTATCCTATCCACCCACTGCTGACATGCTAAGTTAGTGAATAGATATTTTAGATTTTGCCATGGTGTTGTCATTGGAACATTTGCAAACAATAAATATTTCACCTCTTCCCTTTTGAATAGATGGCAAGGATTGTTTCAATGGTAGTCATTGCCTATTCAGCTAGCTGCAACCGTCAGATTCACTAAAGAGGTTGAGGCTTTTCATATAGAAACACCTATGGCATAAAAATAAAAATGATTTTAATGTGGTAGTTGTGGTTGGAAAATGGACTGGTCGCATGATCGCATGAATAAAATAACAGCCATGCGATCATGCGACAAGGCAAAAAAAAAGGAAATCTACGTATGCCAACAATGTAGATGCGACAATGTAAGCCCGACAAGTGAAGTTTTTATTATTAAATACTATATCATGCACCAATGACAGAGCGGTCACATGATCGCAAGGAATAAAAAAATGCTATGCGATCATGTGATAATGAAGCCTGAGTAGGAGAGAGAAAGTCAATGAAAAAGGAGACTAAATAGATACGCTTTGTTGGGACCCATGAATGCCAACGGTGCAGTCCACGTGCGCCAATGATAGAGTGGTCGCATGATCACAAGAAATAAAATAATACCATGTGATCATGCGACAATGTGTTCTACCAGGACCCACATACGCCAATAACACAAGTACGACGATGAGGTGGAATGATTATTAAATATAATATTACTCATTTGGAAAATGTCACGCGCCAATGAATAGAGTGGTCGCATGATCGCAAGAGGTTAAAAAGTACCATGCACTCATGTGACAACATAAGCCAAGTGGATGAAAGTTTTTTAAATGTTACATCAGTTCTTTTGGAGCGGTCGCATGATCGCAAGAGGTAAAAAAGTATCATGTGATCATGCGACAATGGAAGCTCGGGTGGATATCGTGAGAAGCTCAAATTTGCATCCAATGTTGCTGAAAAGTGCTTAAAACATGGAAAATCATTTGACTAAGCTTATGCACCATTGAATCCTGTAATTCACTGAAAGTGCTATCAGGAACTCTCAGAGCTGATAACAAAGTAATGATCTGCCTGTTAAGAAAGCAGGGCTAGATACATGTCCAAGTGATAATTTCTAGCATATCATGTTGAGATTCAAACTTTTTCATGCTGGGCCTCAAAGAAAGCTTATATGTGCTTCTAAGTTCTACTTCCCAAGTTGCAACAACACCTTTGAAGCCACCATATTGAATCTGATAGGCTGAGGGGGGATTGACAATCAACTTCAATTTTTGAGCAACCTCCATGGAAAGATCTGGAGTGATCTTTCCTACACCGTCAGAAAATTTATAATCATTCCTTTCAATGTCATGAAAGTCTTCTTCAATCTAATCCCGTGGAACTTGAACTGTGCAATATTTGGATGAGAAGCACTGACCCATTCTAGCAGCATGCTTGTAGACATTATTTTCTAGATAAACTTATGCCAGTTACTTGAAGAAATAACATTCAGTGTTCACATTATAAATAACTTTACTCCCATTTCTTCATAAAATAAGAACAGTGATAGTAGATGAGTCAGATCCAATTTTGGTGATTTACCATGTTTCAAATTTGGGTATGATTCAGATTTGATTTCATATTTTGGTGTTACAGAAATGTTTTGAGGTTTGACGTCAATGCCAAAGGGGGAGATTGTTGGCAATTTGTCATTGATGTCAAATAATCTTGTGGAGTCACTATTATTTCTGATTATGATAATGAGAATGTTTTGTGAAGATTTCTTTAGACACACATAGATCATATTAATAGTGACAAGTATTATATTGTTTGAGATGTATCCATTATAAAACTTGTACATGATAAGTGTGTTGATGTATTGGTGATACTCAAACTTAATAACTCAAGGCTTATTGATGATCAAGTTAAACAAAGGCCTATTGATGACTCAACCACAACTAGTGGTTCTTCATGATGACTCAACCACTACTATTGGTTCTCCACGATGACTTCACATTCCAACATATTAATCATGTGACTATACTTTATACAAACATTGAATTCATTATGCAAATATTAAATGCCTAGATAACTACAAGTAAATGAGGTGAACATGGCCCCATTAAACTAACTTCTAAAATGTCACCTAGGACCTAAGTAAACTTAACGTGTGAATAGAATCTCACTAATATATAGTTAGGTAATAACGTCATTCAGACTAACAACCATTCTGTTAAAGTCATCCAAGAATCAAACTTGGCTCCCTATATATTCGATGTCTCATGGAATTTGAACCTCAATGGATAGCATGGCATAACAACATCTCCAAGAAAAATCCATTGCGGGTGGGTGCCTTCCTATTGGTTTGTTAGGAAATGATAATAAAATATGTGGTTCAATATCTTCCCATGATTAGCCTACCCTTAAACAAGCTATAGTATTCCTACAAAAACCCATGCTAGTTTTCTAAATAGAAGGGGATAAACAAACAACATGGCTTCACAATAAAAAAAATTAATCTAATTTTTAAAAAAATATATATTAGCCAATTTAATTATAATAAAAACTAGCTCAACTCCATTTCAGATCACATGAAATAGTTATAACCAATCTCAATAAATTATGCATCCAAATCATTAAATATGTATTCAAAACTAATCTTTAATATATAATTGACAAATTAGTCCATGGACAAAAATATTATCAAGAGATAAATGATTAGAACATACAAATTAGCCAAGATGATGCCTATGCTATTGATATTTGTCATTGATGTCATTGTTTGGTCTGACACTCTTATCTCCAACCTATCCGTTCGTTTGACAGTGTTGTTACAGGTACAAGTTTTGGTCTATATAATGGTGTAATAAAGTTTTTGGTCTAGTCCTATTTGGTATAGCGTGAGATATCCTTTTTAAGATTGTTGACATCTCTAACTTTTGGGGTAATGTGCTCACATGATTCCATCTCCGTTTCAAGTTGACTTGTGGAATGTAGGTCTGGTGTATATATAGCAAGTGGCATCAACACATAATAGACAACAATGATATTGATGTGATTTATGATATATGATATATGATAGTGATATATTGATGTGTATAGTGAACTGATATATCTACAATTTAGTAATTGTATAGAATAAATTTGTACTTTAGCATGAACTATATTTCATGCATATGCACATGCAATTGTAACTCGTTAAAATTTGTATTTTACATTCCAATAGTAAGCTGCCTCTCAGATATAATAGCTGGCTTTTGCATTTTGGGCAGTGAGCCCCTTCAACAATGAGCCACCTAACAATGAGTCATCCCAACAGTGAGCCACCTATGCATTCTTGTTGCCTAGATTTTTGAAATGTCAAAATTTAAAAATTCTAAGGCATTTCCATTTTATTCACAAAAATATATTGGAAACATTAACTTTTTGCAAAAAATATTCTCAAACCTTAACTTTTTGCAAGTCTCAACTCCTAATCATGAACTTTTGGTGAGAATAATTCCCAAATCCCAACTTTTTGTGAGAATCTTTCCAAAATCTTAACTTTTCCCATTTCTTAACCCTGAACTTTTCGCATCCACTTAACCATTTTGGTTTTGAAAGTTCAATTTCAAGAAATTAACAAGGATGCAAATTTGAATGCTGAGTTTTAACATGGCAATGATGTATCCCTAGCTCATGGGCTATGCAGTCAAAACACATAGCTCACTGACCTTGGTGCTTGGCCATGAGTTGGCTTAGTTCATAACTTCATGCAACCATGAGCTAGGGCAAGACATAATAAATGGACTCAATAGCACCTCTACACATATGGAATAGTTTCAAAAGCAGCATGAATGCCGCGAGCCAAAGTCTATAGCAGTAGATTCAAACCAGCTCCCAACTAAGCATGGACCACATGCATTATGGAGGTAATCAAAGTAGAGAATGAAGCATAAGTAAATAAAGATAAAGATGTCATTCTTGGGTTGCACAATACAGAAGTGACACTTGAAGTACCTGAGTGCATGATAAAGGGAAGAGAGGGTGACACAAAATGAGGAGGAAGTGAAGTTTAAAATCATACCTTTCTCAGCCTTTTGGATTCTGAATGTACAATCCAGTAGATCCCTTTCACCGCAAAGATGCCTAGCCGCAAAGATCTCCTCATCCAACGGTTGCAAAAAACCCTCTCACCGCAGAGATGCCTAGCCGTAGAGATCTCCTCATCCAATGGCTGCAAAAAACCCTCTTGGTGCTATTATAGAAATGACCAACATTTTCTTTTCTTTTTTTTTTCTTATATCCCGTTAACATCACAATTGCGACGCTGTCGGGGTATAATTGAAAAAAAAAAGCCAAAAAGACATAAAATTTGCCCGCCGTTGCAAATTGCCATCGCAATTTCACCCCAAATGTATTAGTGATGTTTGATTCCCTTTAGAGGCAAGGCAGCAATATTTTTACCTTCTTTCTCATTCCATGAGTCACCCTGAGATTGAATATTTTCAAACGAAATTTCCAAATCTTAGATTAATGTTCATCACATTTAATTCATGGAAGAAAAACATATATAATATAAATGTGTCAGCTACAACATTCCTAGCTATGCCTAACAAATCATTAGGGATTTCATTGTCCAAGTTAAGCAATAATGAATCTTTCTCGAGATCACAATGAAAAGGATATTTTCCATCTGTATCAGTAGTAGAGAAGGAGTCTACCCAATGCCTTTGACTATTTTGATCACTTTCTCTAGATATAGGTTAAATATGGGAAGGTTGTGATTTTCTAGTTTGTCTGTTCTTCCCTACATTCTTTTACTTTTTCTCATGATAGGCAAAAATTGGATTCATCTTAATCTTCTATTTTCCATCTGTCTTCCTTCGAATGAGCAATATTCGAGCCATCTTCCTCTACATTAAAGTTGTCATTGTTTGATATTTTAATAATAAGAGGGGTCTTATCTTTCCCCTCAAATAATTTAAAACATGTTCAATTACTAGAAAAAAATACCCTTAATGCAAGATAGGGTTTTTTGGGTTCTTTCTATGATCTCTAATACCCAACATCAAAAAATACATGAGATAGAAAGGAATATAAATTCTATCCTTTTGTCCAAAGTGATTAATAAGATCCAAATGATGCCTATAAACAATTGTGTAATGCACACCTTGACCTACCCATCCTTTTGATAGGTTATGTTTGAAACCATGGAGCTATTACATATAGGTTGAGGCCCCATCCTTATACAAAATTTACCAAATTGTGATTTTTTTGTTCACCGTGCGATTGGTGAGTGGCTCCAATCTATTCTTACCACCATCTAGGGTAGATTTCATTGCCTTCCTTGAGTTTTCAGCCCTAATAGTAGTCCTAAAAGTATTAATACTCTCAATTTTGTGTTCATGTATGTCATAAATAACACTAAAACTACTCAAAAAATCTATGGTAATTATAAGAAGTAAAAGAAAAAACTCTCATGCATGATTATGAAGAGTAAATCTCATTACCAAAGAGTGTTGCTTGTCATAGGAAATTAAGTCATTTGTCTGATTTTGAAAGAGATCACCTATTCACCACTTCATTTTTTGATTTCTATAGACCCCAATATATAAAATGGATTTGGCGACCCCATTTTCTTTCCTAAACATATGGAGATATAAAAAAGATAAACCTAAGTTAATATTACGCGAATGCAATAATACAAGGCCCAATTGTATAATTAGTTAGATATTGTCCTAATGACTCCAACAATCATTTGAATTACTCAAACTTCTCACAAACTATGAATTTTGTGGAAACATTTTCTAATTGGTCTGAAGTTTCTTTAAAAATATCATTACTATGAAAACTCTTTAAAAATTTTGAACTAATGTTTTCACTTTAACAGGGTTCAAAATTTTATAATTAAGCTTATTGATTGATGGGTGTCAAATTTTTATATTGAACCTATTACTTTGGCTGCTCTCAAATTCTAATAATGAGATTTTTACTTTCACAAGTCCCAAATTGAGTTTCATTGTGTATATATACTAGAATATGAAAAAATGACCAAACTTTTGTGGTCAATATGAGGATTCATCAACTATCAATCTCAAGAACCTATGAATTATAGCTGAAAATAATATTTGGAAGAAAACACACTAGTTTCAATTATTACTTTGAAATGTAATTAATAAACAATTTTTAAGGTTTTTCACATGAATATGACATATACAAGCTTCCTCATTTGGAAGATAAGGGAGGAAATATCAAGAGGGTCTCCCTAATAGAGTTAGTTAATAAGAGGAAACATATTTACCCCCCTACCCTCAAATAAATGGAATACATTAGTAAGGAAAAACATCATCTTAAACAAGGAAAAATATTCTCTACAAGTGGGGAAGGGCGGGAAACGAGGGAAGGGCTGAAGAAAGTTGCAGAACATCCTTTGTTGGACTCACACCATGATTGATAGTTTGATGGAGATATTTTTTTAGGTTGTCATCGGGACTATAACCTAGTCAGTGTTGATCTCAACAATTGCAAGATCTACCTGATGCTCTTTTTGGAGATTGGAAGACTAGAATACAAAGTTCTAGTGTGAGTTAGATCTGAGAAGGAGTCTTCCAAGAAGAAAGGGAATCACTTGTTTAATCATTTCTCTCTATGTGAAAAGAGTGACAAGTCCATAAATCATCTTCTCTTCTCCTACAAGTTTGCTTGGATTTTGAGAAAAAAGTTGATGTTGATGTTTAATAGGTGTAATACCCCAAAAATGAGCTATAGGTTCATTAACCTCCTACATCCTCAAATCGAACAAAATTGATACAAAAGTCCTAACCTAAGGCACATCTGCACATTATCAAATTTAACTGATTATCCTAAATTCTGCATTCAGGAATATTCCTAGAAATATTCCTATTTTATCCTAATTATCTTTAATTTAATAATTATTTGGTGATAAATCTTATTTATCCTAAAGTTTGATTAATTGAATATTCTGAATATTTAATTAATCAGATTTAATACTGCCACTTAATTATTTAATTATATTTATTCCTAAATTGTATTATTTAATTTTGATGATAAATCAAAAATCTTATGACTAATTGATTAAATTCCTATTTAATTAATTAAAGTCAGTTGTCAACATTTAATAATATAGGTTTTGAATAAAAGTTTGATTTAATAATTGATTAACCCATAAATCAATTGTTTTAATTTTAAAATTAGTTAAGTTGAGAATAAATCACTTTATTTAAATTAATTCATAATTAAATCATGCACAATTAGTAAAGCAAACAACTTTAAATCAACTTTCAATTTCAATTTGTTAACTTTCTAAACTCAACATCTGATGATGAGTTGAAATTTGATCTAAACTCTATTTTGAGTTAAACCCTGCTTTTGAATGATTTTTGTGAGCTAATTATTCTTAATTTTTTGATAACTCAAAAATCAACCTAAGTTTATCAAGAGTGATTTATGGCTTTTCTCTTGCATCCTCAAGCCCTGGATTTCTATAAAATCAAGGCTCAGTTCTTCATAATTATCAACACTCAAATTTGCACAATTGCTCTGGTGAATTGGCGATTGAAGGATTGAGCACTTGCGACAGGTGATTTGTGAGATCTTTCATAGTTGATCATTAGCTTTTGCATAGTTTCATATCATAGATTTTCATATCGTTCATCATTCTTAGATTAAATCTACATTCAATTTCATTTCTAGCTTAGATTCATACAGTTTCTCATTCTTATTGCACAGAAAATACAAAAATATAGATTAATCTGCATTCATACAGTTTTTCATTCTTTGCATTCAAATCCTTCATTTAGGTGTTGCATTGTCACTAATCTCGATTTCAATCTGAGAACATCATACTCACACCTACTAGAAGGTAGTAAATTGCCTGGTTAGCATAGTTTCAATTATTTTTTAGATTTTGATTTCTGCTAACCTCTAATGTTTTACTAAATTTTTATGTCTATAGCTAGGTATAAAACTCACACACACATTTCTAGCGCCCACCGTGGGGCCCTAAAATGGGTTTCCCTTCATTTATATCAATCTTCTATCATTTCTCTACCAAAACTCCACTGTTGCTGCCTATTCTGGTGTTTTTGAAGTAGATTTTTCATCGCACCACGCAAAGTTTTGTTTGTTTTTTCACTTCCTCACGTGAGACTTCATCTTTTGTCATGTGAGACTGTACTTCTTCATGCGAGACCACATTATGAATCACATGAGATTTTTCTCTAGAGACATAGAATTTGCAAATCGATACTTTAAGATTATTCATTTCTAATGCTTACTGTTTGTTGTTGATTTGTCTTGATTTTGTACTTTCAAATGTGTACTAAATTATGGAATGCAGAGTGTTGGACCTAAGGTATTCTCCTTGAGCTAATAATATATTGATTTGGATTAAAACAAACCTCTCACGTGTCAAGCTTGTGTGACTTTTGTTTCTTTCATATCATAGACTTCATTTTGGGCTATAAAAATGAATATAGATTTTCTTTCTGCATATCTGTTACACATAGTAAATAGGCCCTATGAACACTATTTGTGGATGATCTTGAGAGGCTGAGCTTCTTTCACTTTTTTATTCATGCAGAGCTCTTGTTGATGAAGCATACCCTTGTAGGTAGGGAGGTTACTAAGAGTGTCTCACATTCTACTAGATTTGTGCATCTTCAACTTTGATTGATACATCCTCTCTCTGGAGAGGTTGATAGATCATAAGTGGTTGACATCATAGATCTTTGTGAGATAATCTTGGTCTTAGCATGTCAGATTAATCTATCTACTTTGTTTTGGTTAAAAGTGAAAAGGCTAGAGGACTATGCTCTACTCCTTTTCTGGGGAGTATCAGAAACACAGATCCTTGAATCTGGAACTAGTCTCCATGTGGTATCTTTTTTGAGTCACCTTTAGAGAGGGTTAACCATAGTGGACATTCCCTTAATTGGGTCAACCACGTGGATGGAACCTCAAGCGGTAATAGCCATTTTTGTCATGGTAGCACCAACCGCTATATAAATGTCCTTGTGGAGGAAATCTTCACAGGTGTGATCTCTTGTTGGGCTATTAGATCTACCTAGAAGCTCCTGATTGATTAAATTCTCAGATTGTGTCAAAACCCCAGTGTGCCTAGATTGGAGTTTTCCCTCTTGAGATCACAAAATTTACAGAGTCAGTCGATTACTACAAACCCTAGTGAGGCCAAATTTTTCATTTTCTAGGACAATGTGCATTATTGAAAAACTTTTTGGAACATATACAAGTAGTATTTCTAGGGATTAGCACAATAAGTCACTATTTCTTGTTCATGCACAAGGTTGCTTTTGCCCTTGTTCATTGTTTTCAAATGATTGCTTGCTTCCCTTGCTTGTTGTTTTGCATGCTTGATATCTTCTTGGTTACTTGAAACAAACTATTACATCGATCTTCAAAATTTTCATAACAATCTGGTACTGAAACACTGAAAATTTGAAAAATCTGAGCAAAAATCCTTTATGGTGTAAAAATTGAGTATTCTATCAGAGAACAACCAGCACTGTGTCTACCTCGAGAATTGTGCCAAAAAATGTTAGACTTTATTCCTTTATCATGAGAAATTACACTTTTCTGAGCATTCTCTTGCATGAGATAGCACATTCTCATGTGCAACCTGGTATTTCCTCGCACAAAATAACATTCTCTCACACAAACCTGTCCTGAATTTTCAAAATAGTGAGCTAATTCCTGTCGCTTCCAGTCTTCCTCAATCAATCTAGTTTATAGTAGGTCACTTCCCTTACTATTGCTCAGCATCCAAATGAACTTAAATGGTATCATGTTGCATAAAATGACTCTTGGTCTTCTTTATTCCACATCTCCCATGTCTTCCTAGTCTCCCATTTCCATCCTTTCTCTTCTTCCTAAAATCTTCACGTGTTGATTATAAATGTCAATACTATAAGGATCTTTCCTCTAAGAACTCTCATGTTGAAAATAAGGATTACTGATGCAGGAGCATCCTGGGTGTAAGAGCAATCTTGCATCACCCAAAAATATTTTTGTTTTTATTTTTTTAATAAGGGCTACTTTGTGCAGAGCTACTATTTATGGAAAGTTACTATTTTTGGTAATTTTTGTATGTGCTCAGAATGATCTAATTTCTTTCTTGGAGGTTCATTTTGGTCATATAAGTCTGCCAGTAAAGTCTCATTGCCAGATCAAGTGTATATTGGAAGATATTGAAGATTTTCGGTATTGGTAGCAGGGTACAGAAACTTCAAACTCAGTTTTGAAGGCTTTAGAGGCCCCGGATGAGGTCGAATTTTGGGCTGAATGAAGCTTGCTTAATTTAGGAATTGTAGAGCTCCTCGCGCCCTTTCCGAAATGGGGTTACAATAGTCAATCGGGTCAACTGGTGATGACTTATGGTCTTCGGAAGTTGGGTCACCTGAAATGGCAGAAAATAATTTTTCTTCAAAATTTATGTTCGGGTTTCAAAATTTATTTTGAGCCGACTATGATGTAATAAAATGTAAAATAAAAAAATAATTCTAAGTTTGGTCGGCCTTATTGGCTAAAATTCTGGAACCTTCCCAAGCGGTGGAAAATTGCCTATATAAGGAAGGCTGTATTATTGTCTTAGGCAGTTCAGATTAGTTCTGGGTAGTAGATCTGGGTATTGATTTGAGGCTTTGTCCTACAGAATATTGTAAGGGAATGCCCATGTGGCTTTGCATATTGTAATTCTGAAAGTTTGTAATTCCACATTTGTGGAGATAATAAGAAGCCAATTTTCTGTTCTTGCATATTGTTGTTGTTTCTCTATTTCTGTTATGTGTTTATGGTATTAAGGGGAGCACCCTTCATCAAGTGGTATCAGAGCAGGAGTTCTTGAGTGTGTAAACAGATCGCCGATTGTGAGGCAGTTTGCACCAGGACCGTGGCTAGGGTTTCAGCGCGCATCGCGAAAATGCCTCCACGAAGGGAACGTGGCGGAAGAGCTGGTGTTGTAACACCTGAGGTTAGAGAGCTGCAGAGACAAGTGCGAGCATTGCAAGAAGAGATTCACAGAGGAATGAATCTTAATGTTAGAGATGAAAGCGAGGATGAAGCCGAAGAAAAATATCAAGAAGGAGAAGTTGAAATTGTGAACCAGGAGGAAGAAAGACTTTTTCGGGCGATTTCCAAGATTGGGAAAAGACCTAAGATTGAGGTTCCTACATTTTCTGGAAATCTTAACCCAGAGGAATTGATCGACTGGATCAATGAATGTGAAGAATATTTTGAGTACGAAGATGTTGACGATCCTGATAGAGTCAAATTTGCGAAGGCCAGACTGAAAGGTCATGCGAAGATCTGGTGGCAAGAAATTCAATTGGAGTGAAATAGAAGAGGGAAAGATAAAATCACAAGATGGGATCGGATGGTGGATAAATTGAAGCGACGGTTCATTCCTGTTGATTATGAGCTTGACCTACTCAAGAAAATGCAGAGTTTGAAGCAAGCAGGAAGATCTGTTCAGGAGTATACAGATGAGTTCTATCGACTTCTCATCAGAACAGGCCATGCAGAAGCTGATAAGGAGAAAGTTGCCCGATACCTTAATGGGTTAAGGCCAAACATTCAGGAGGAGCTGAATCTGGTTCGAATGAACATTATTGAAGAGGCATACCAGTTTGCCCTAAAAGTAGAGTAAAAGCTGAACAAGAAGTTTGAGAGCAAACAAAACAGAACAGGTCGCGGTGGACGATCTAGTGGATGGTCATATGGTGGCCGAAATGAGGATCCGAAAAAGAAGGATGAGGCCAGTAGTAGTCAGAATCAGTGAAGAAATAATTCCAATCGCTTCCAGGATCAGAATAATAGAGATCAGAGAGGAAGGGGAAGAGGACAAGGATCTGGAAGAGGTGGCTTCCGTGGAACATGTTTTGACTGTGGAGAAGAAGGTCATAGGGCATTTGAATGTCCTCAGCGCCAAGGCAGAACAGACAGGAGAAATGAAAGCCAGGCCAGAATTGCACATGTAGATGAAGATGCCAGATCATCAAATTTTGAAGATGCTGAAAGAGGAGAAACATTGATTAACAAAAGAGTCCTGTTGAGTGGTGAGAATGAACCTGAGCAAAGGAGGAGCTTGTTTCGCACCAGGTGCAAGTGTGAAGGTAAATGTTGTGATGTGATTATCGATAGTGGAAGCACTGACAATTTGGTGTCAGAAGAGATGGTGACAAAGTTGAAGCTCAAGAGACAGAAACACCCACATCCATATCGGATTGCCTGGGTACAGGATGACCACAAGGTCATGGTCAATGAACAATGCCTGGTGAAGTTCAAGATTGGCGGATACCAAGATGAGGTATTGTGTGATATCATATCTATGGATGCATGTCATATGTTGTTGGGTAGACCATGGCAGTTTGACAGATGTGCTGTACATGATGGCCGTGCGAATACCTATTCCCTGACAAAGGATGGAGTGCGACATAAGCTAAAACCATTGAAGGAGACTGAAGAAAAGGTATGTGGTAATGCAAGGATAACTTTTGTTGATGGAAGAAATTTCCTAGATGGTATGAGGCATGAGCATGTATGTTTTGCTTTAATTCCAAAAGCTGGTAAAGAGGAAGTAGAAGATGTTCCTGTAGAAGTTGCAGATTTGTTGAATGAGTTTCAGGATATTGTATCTGATAATGTGCCTGATGGATTACCACTTGTCAGGAAGATCAGTCATCAGATGGATTTGATCCCAGGAGCGAGTTTGCCGAATAAGGCAGCACACAGAATGACACCTGCAGAAAGTGAGGAGTTGAACAGACAAGTACATGAACTGCTACAGAAAAGATTGATTCGAGAGAGTCTGAGTCCCTGTGCTGTACCAGCGGTATTGGCACCAAAGAAAAATGAAGAATGGAGGATGTGTACAGATTCTAGGGCAATAAACAAGATCATAATCAAGTACAGGTTTCCATTGCCACAAATGGATGATATTATGGACTGTTTGAGTGGAGCTGTGTATTTTTCAAAGATAGATCTGAAAAGTGGATATCATCAGATTCAGATCAGAGAAGGAGATGAATGGAAGACTGCCTTCAAGACAAAGGAAGGACTGTATGAGTGGTTAGTCATTCCTTTTGGGCTAACCAATGCACCGAGCACTTTCATGCGGCTCATGAATGAGGTTCTGAAAGAATTTCTGGGTAAGTTTGTCATTGTTTACCTAGATGATATTTTGATCTTTAGTAAGACATTGGATGAGCATATGATGCATATTCGTATAGTATTTGAGAAGTTGAGAGAAGAGAAATTGCTGATTAATTTGAAGAAGTGCAGTTTTGTGAAGAAAGAGTTAGTGTATTTGGGATTTGTAGTTTCAGCAGAAGGTCTAAAAATGGACCCAGAGAAGGTACAGGCTATCCTTGAATGGCCTACTCCAAGGAGTGCTACTGAAGTAAGATCTTTTCATGGTCTAGCTAGCTTTTATAGAAAGTTTATCAGAAATTTTAGCAGTATTTGTGGACCCTTGACTGAAACAATGAGAGGGGATAGAAAAGAATTTAAGTGGACTAATGGGGCAGAAAGGAGTTTTCAATTATTGAAACAAAAAGTTACAGAACAACCTATTTTAGCACTTCCAGATTTCAATAAGGTGTTTCAAGTAGATTGTGATGCTAGTGGTACTGCAATAGGAGCTGTTATGAGCCAAGAAGGTAAACCTGTTGCTTATTTCAGTGAGAAGTTAAATGATGCCAAGAGGAAATATTCTGTTTATGATCAAGAATTTTATGCTATAGTTCAGGCATTAAAGAAGTGGAGACATTATCTACTTCCTAAGGAGTTTGTTTTGTATACTGATCATCAAGCTTTGCAATATTTGAATAGTCAAGGAAAACTGAATCAAAGGCATTTGAAATGGGTTGAGTTTTTGCAGAGTTATACATTTGTTTTGAAACACAGAAGTGGAAAGTCTAATAGGGTTGCAGATGCTCTTAGCAGAAGGCAACTATTGCTGACAGAAATGCAGATTGAAGTGGTTGGGTTCAAGGAACTCAAGAATTTGTATCCAGAGGATCCTGATTTTGGTGAAGCTTGGAAAGCTTGTACAGAACTTGTTACTCTAGACAGGACAAAATGGTTGGATTTCATCATCCAGGATGATATGCTATTCAAAGGGAGTCAGTTGTGCATTCCACGAAGTTCTATGAGGGAGAATCTCATCAAGGAGAAGCATAGTGGAGGATTGGCTGGACATTTTGGTCGTGATAAAACCCTTGCTTTGGTTGGTGAGAATTATTATTGGCCACAATTGCAGCAAGATGTGAAGAAGTTTGTACAGAGTTGCAGAGTATGTCAGATGGCGAAAGGAGTGAAGCAGAATACAGGGTTGTATCAGCCATTACCTATACCGGAGAAGCCTTGGGAGGATATCAGGATGGACTTTGTTCTTGGTTTACCGAAGACTCAGTGGGGACATGATTCAATTTTTGTAGTAGTTGACCGATTTTCAAAGATGGCACATTTCATTCCCTACAAGAAGACTAATGATGTTATTCATGTAGCAGAATTGTTTTTCAGAGAAGTAGTGAGACTTCATGGTTTGCCAAAGACCATAGTTTCAGATCGGGACACTAAGTTTGTTGGATATTTCTGGCGTACATTGTGGAAGAAGTTGAAGACAGATTTGAAGTTCAGTTCATCACATCATCCACAGACTGATGGACAGACAGAGGTGGTGAATAGGAGTTTGGGAAATTTGCTGAGATGTTTGGTTGGAGATAAGCCAACGGGATGGGATTTGATTTTACCACAGGCAGAATTTGCATACAATAATTCTGTCAACAGGAGCACTGGTAAATCACCATTCCAGATTGTATATGGAAGTAGTCCAAGAAATGCATCTGAATTGAGAAAGATAGATAAAGGAGAAATAAGTAGTGCTGAAGCTGAGGATTTTGCAGAACACTTGAAGAACATCCATGAGGAGGTGAGGAAGCATATTACCAAGATGAATGCATAGTATAAGGCTAAGGCAGATGAGAAAAGAAGGTATAAGGAATTTCAGGTTGGTGATGAAGTCATGGTTCATTTGCGGAAGGAGCGGTTTCCAGTTGGTACATATAACAAGCTGAAAATGAAGAAGTTTGGACCATGTAGGATACTGAAGAAACATGATTCAGGAAACGCATATGAGGTAGAATTGCCTACTGAGCTAAATATTTCACCAGTGTTTAACATTTCAGACCTGACAGAGTATCATGAAGGAGGTGTTGAAGATGAGATCACAGCAGCACAGTGGAGTATTCCAGCAACTAGTTCAGACACTAAGGAGATCGAAGATATACTGGACAGTCGTATTGGCAGAAGCACAAGAAATAGGATATATGAAGAATATCTGGTCAAGTGGAAAGGACGACCTGTTGAAGATTCATCATGGCTGACAAAGGAGGAGATTAGCCGTCTTGGTTTTCCTCTGCACACCTGAGTCGTGACAGGGTCACTTCTCAAATTACCCTGGGTGTCTGATGCAGGAGCATCCTGGGTGTAAGAGCAATCTTGCATCACCCAAAAATATTTTTGTTTTTATTTTTTTAATAAGGGCTACTTTGTGCAGAGCTACTATTTATGGAAAGTTACTATTTTTGGTAATTTTTGTATGTGCTCAGAATGATCTAATTTCTTTCTTGGAGGTTCATTTTGGTCATATAAGTCTGCCAGTAAAGTCTCATTGCCAGATCAAGTGTATATTGGAAGATATTGAAGATTTTCGGTATTGGTAGCAGGGTACAGAAACTTCGAACTCAGTTTTGAAGGCTTCAGAGGCCCCGGATGAGGTCGAATTTTGGGCTGAATGAAGCTTGCTTAATTCAAGTGTTGTAGAGCTCCTCGCGCCCTTTTCGAAATGGGGTTACAATAGTCAATCGGGTCAACTGGTGATGACTTATGGTCTTCGGAAGTTGGGTCACCTGAAATGGTGGAAAATAATTTTTCTTCAAAATTTCTGTTCGGGTTTCAAAATTTATTTTGAGCCGACTATGATGTAATGAAATGTAAAATAAAAAAATAATTCTAAGTTTGGTCGGCCTTATTGGCTAAAATTCTGGAACCTTCCCAGGCGGTGGAAAATTGCCTATATAAGGAAGGCTGTATTATTGTCTTAGGCAGTTCAGATTAGTTCTGGGTAGTAGATCTGGGTATTGATTCGAGGCTTTGTCCTACAGAATATTGTAAGGGAATGCCCATGTGGCTTTGCATATTGTAATTCTGAAAGTTTGTAATTCCACATTTGTGGAGATAATAAGAAGCCAATTTTCTGTTCTTGCATATTGTTGTTGTTTCTCTATTTCTGTTATGTGTTTATGGTATTAAGGGGAGCACCCTTCATCAATTACACTCTCAAGAAAGATCATGTTAATACTGAACTTTTGTCTTGTGATGGTTCCCTTCCATCCCCTACTTCCTCCAATGCCCATACATTTCCTAAAGCTTCCAAGTCTTTCAAATCTTTCACAAATCCTTCATCTGACAAAAATCCAAATACTTTTCATGCGATTTCCTATAGTTATCCTCAAGGGCTACCTCTTAAAGATACTCAAGCTAACCTTCACTTGGCTGCAAATATTTTCAATAATGCTAAACTTGAAGAGCCTAAGACTTTATATGCTATAATGCCTACTTCATCTAGTCCTTCACCATCTCTTCCAAAGTCTTCCATAAAATTCCAACATGCTTCCTTGTCCTTAGAAGTGGCTCCATGTCAAGAGGACTCTAAAAATCATAAAGAAAAGAAAATAAAGAAAAATCAAGATCAAGAAACCTTCATGTCATCCAATCCTTTTCATGATGTCTCTTATCCATTTCATGGTTCTTTTGATCCCGTGCACCCTTTCTCATTCATTCCACCCTATCTTAAGTCTTCTCATAAGCAAGATCAAGTTACTACTTACACCATTGAGCTTATTGACAATCAAAATAACCTTACTACACTTGCACTTTCCAAAGATGATACTTCCATTAAGGTTGGTAAAAATGGTGTTGTTACTTCCAATGTTAAGCATATTGAAAATCAAGAGAAAAATTATGTGCTTATGCTATCCAAAGATCCTTGTCAAGATCAAAGTCTTCCATCTTCTTATTCTACCACTCCATGTTCGTTTCCACTTTCTACTCTTCCCAAGTCTTTGCAAGCTACCTTAAGAAGTTACCTTGATGGTTGGGGATAGACCTTGGTCTTAGATTCTTGATCATGAGGGTATTCTTTTTCATTTTAGGAAATTTTTTGCTACTAGTCATATGCCTGTAGATTGTAAAAAATCTCACCATAATAATGCTACTTTGTGGACAAACTCTCTCTGTGAACATCTTACTATGGGTAATATTGACGAAAATTTTAGGGATGAGAATTTGAATGGTCCTATTAAGACATTTCTATAGATTTGGGTTTGATTGATGTAGATTTTTCCACTACTAGTGGTCGATCATTGATAGATGATGTTCGTACACCACTGAAAACCTCTATTGGTAACTTGTTTGCTGATGGTTTTCTGACTTCTGAGCATGTTGTTTCTAGGAAGCTTGAGAATATGGTTGTGGCTTCTCCTTCTCAATCCTTTCTATTTTGTCCTCACGTATACCCTTTGTCTTCTCCTTCAAAGGATGATATATCATCTATGGCTGTGCATAAAAGGAAGAGAAGTTTTCAAAAACATTTTTATGCCTCTCAATCTTTGGTCAAGGATGTTCATGGAGATTGGAACATGAAAAAAGTGGCATAGTTTTGTTATCCTTTTTTTTCCCTTCCATTGTTTGTAAAGGGTTTCTAATGCCCTTAAAAATTCATTTGTGTCTCATTGTTGGTTGGTTTTAGTTTGTCCATGTTCTATCTTTAAGAATATTTTTGTATGAGGGTTTTAGATTCTAGAAAAAACCTAATTTTATTATATTCTAAGTCCCATTCAAACCTAGTTTTCTCTAATAAAGAGTTTAGCATAAACTATGTCACCACTTATAAAAAAATCATTCTTCTTTCAAAGAAAATTCACTTCTTCAATCTTCTCAATACTATTTGGCTTATTGCATATACTAAGTGACATTATAGAAATATCAATATTGATTACAATTAGTATAGGCTAAGTGAGATGTACAACAACACTAAATGATTATGAATAACATCAACACCATTATAAATTAGGTACATTTTCACCATATATAAAAAATTGAACTCTTTTATAAGATTTTCTTAACAAGTCAACCCTGAATCTCCATCTTGAATGATCTATCTAACCAAAATTCATATGCCTCATATAAATATGAATGTGAATCTAAAAGATAAAAAATCTTAGGTGAATGATAATAACAAGCATATGATTTACAACGGTGTAAATCAAAGAAATTATTGAAAAGATGACCTTAACATATACAATGAGAGAAAGTTTGGACATTAATGGATTTAATACACATTAATTTTGATTGGTTAGATTTTTAAACTTCACATGAATCATCAACATATATTGATATAGCCACAAGATAAAAAATTTATTGCTTCAAATATTTTACGATATAAGAACCAAAAAAATCTAGATAGCCATGGCCACATTTACCATTATTTGATTTTTGAAATTCCCAAATTCTTATATTGGGTTTGGATGATGTAGAAAGATATGAATTGGTGTATTTATACTTTTTAAACTTTTGTTGGTGGCATTTTATTGTTAGAAGTTTAGATAAAGTATTTTTCATACGTGATTCAATAACTTTCTTCATGAAAATTATATTTTTACATTATTTGTTTGTTGAAATTATTGAAGATGCACATCATGCTTAGGCATATCTTTATTTTATGTATTTCCTAACTAGAATTGTAACCAATTAAAAAAAATTTATAACAATATATATCAGTTACAAAAATGCATATATAGAGGGCTATAATGTTTCCATTATTCATAGATTAATTCTACCTCATCTATTTTTCTTAAATGAATTTTTAGACATAATATATAATAAATATGTTGGCAATTTGGCTAATGTGGATGCATAGATGTTGTCATTATGGAAACATATGATCTCTAGTGAGAGCATAGAATCTGGAATGCAAGTATGGCAAGTTGAAGGAAGAAATTGTCTAAGTATGGATACAGTGATCCTGATAGAGCACCCGATGAAGATTTAGTTAGTGACATCCACTACAGCAATATTTTTGTTTGCATAGTTAACTAAAGCTTCTATAGAGTATGAGGATAGCCCATCTTAGTGCGCATAAAGTATGGAGCATTATGGACAAAGTTATTCAAAGTTTACCGAAGATAGTTTTTGCAGACATAACAGTTTTGGAGACAGTATTAGCGAAAGAGTTAAGGGATTATTTTTGCTTGTCAAAATAATGACTTAACATTATGAAGGGATGACATCCTAGATGTTTACTCTTGGATAAATATTTTGGTAGCCAACCATGTAAAGTTATTATCTCTAATAACTCATATATTAGGCATACTTGAAATGTAATGGCAGAGGAGATGTGATATGTAAAAAGAAAGAAAAGATAACTTGTGATAGTTGTATATTGTGATAGCACAAAAAGCTATTGACGCGAAGTTGTAAGCAGTACCATATTACAGTTAGAAACATTTTGTATTACCTATTTGGGCAGTGAGATCAGTTGGTGATCAGGTTTTGTAATCTAACTCCTAACAGGGTTAAGGCTTCTAATAAGGCCTAAAGTCCTTTAACCAGGACAGATCTACTATATATTGTAAATTGACTCCTAATAGGGTCCAATATCCCTAATAGGATATTTTTGATTAGTGATCTTTGTGGGTACCATCCCCACCAAGGTTTTCCCTTGGCCAAGGTTTCCTCGAGAACATATCATGTGTTATGAGCTCTTTCTATTTACTGCTATGTTTGTTAATCAGCTTGATAATCTTTGTATGCACTAAAGTAATTTGTTATATCCATAAGTGGGCAAAAGAAAAAGTTTGTGAAATACTGATTCACCCCCCCCCCCTCTCAGTATTTCCTATTTCTAACAATTGGTATCAAAGCATAGTTACTCGGAGAAGGAACATTCAAGGAAAGCTTAGCAGCTTGAGTAAGATCTCTATGGATATGGATCAGCTTCAGAAGAATCTTGAAGAAGCTCTTGAATAGATTGATATGCTTACTGATGAAAGAAACTCCTTAAGAAGAAAATATGAAGATGCAAAGAAGGCTATTGACAAATTAAAAGGTAAGATTGAAGATCTGAAATATGAAAAGAAATCTGATATGCTTGTTGAAGATTGTGATGAATTAGAAAAGAAAATGAGATCCTTAAGCATGAGTTGAAGATAGTAAATTTGAAGCTTAGTATGAAAGATGGAAATTTGAGATCAGATAATGAAAAATTGAAAATTGAGAATGAAGATATGAGGTCAAGACTTGAAAAGGAAACATCTGAATTTGAAAAAGTAAAAGTGCAGTATGTGGAACTTGAGATGTATAATAAAATTGTGAAAGGTGAATTAACTCAATCTAAACAACAACTTGAAAGGCTATATTCAAATAGTGATAAGACTGGAAAAAAAAATTCTTTTGAAGAACCATTCTTTGATAGGATTGGATTTGGATTTAGTATGTTTAGAACAATCCATGAAAGTAAGAAGCCAGATCTAAAGACATCTGAAATTGTGGAGGAAATAAAGCTAGATGAGAACACATTGGAAGATCCACCTAAAGAAGAACCACCTAGAGAGAAAGAAGAATCAAAGCAAGAAGAATCAAAGTAGGAAGAATTATCTAAAGGTATGCAAAGAGAATTCAAAGGTAGATGTTTTTCTTGTAATACTATTGGGCACATGAAGAGTGATTGCACAGGTAAGCAATTTAAACCTCTTAATGAACATTGTTATAATTGTCATAGTTTTGGACACAGAGCTAACGAATGTAGAAGACCTAAAGTAATTTTGAATAATTATGATAGAATGATTGGGAATACTAACAATGCAGATAAGAAATCTATTGAAGAAATGAATCAAAGAAAAGTGGTAGTATGTTTTAGATGCAACAAAGTAGGACATATTGCTAGAAATTGCAAGTCACAAATTAACTAGCAAGGACAGAGATTTGGAAACAATGGAATCATTTGTCAGATATGCAACAAGTTTGGACACTCAACAAGATTTTGCAGAATGAACAATGGAGGTTATTATCATAACCCTAACCCTAGGAACAATGCAAGAAGTAATGAAAATGTAGGAAACAAAGAGAAAGGTTGCTGTAGCAATAAAGATGAAGTAAAATTTGATAAAGGCACAGATCAAGAAGGTATAGTCAGCACTCAAAGTAGTTAGGAAGATAATGTAACTAATGGTAAGGATGAATCTTTACCTGACCCTTCTTTAAATACTTAAATTATGTAAGTTTCTGTAGTTTAGGACTTAGGATTAGTGTAGATTAGGAATTTGAATGAGTTAAGTTTTGCGCGGTTAGATATAGGTTTATTATGTTGTACTAATTCTATGGTTAAGTGCACAAAATAAAATATTGTGTTTTGTGAGGTCGCATAAATTTTTATGGTTGCAGGTTTGCAGAATCAGCTTTTTGAGGTTTTAGCGACAAAATGAATGAATGCAATGTCAGATCGAGTTAATGTGAAGTGTTATAAGGTCAAAATCAAAGTTATCATGATTACAAAGTGATTGAAAAGAGATTTGAAAGAAGAAAAAGTGAGTTGAGGATGATTTGAAGAAGTTTGGAAGCAGTTTGCAGTGACGATCATACCGAAACCCTAGATTTGCAAAGTTCAGGTTTTTTTTTTATCTTTAATCAGTTGATAAGATAGATATTTCTATGGTTCATAATGTTAAGGATAAGAATAGACCTAAGATTAAGAAAGAACCAGTAGAAAAAACTAAAATTGATAACAGTCTAGCACTATCATCCGTACCAGACGGAGTATTGCACATTGAGAATGTTAAAGGATATTTAGGTTGCAAGTTTGAAACTTTGGGAGATGCAGATTTTAGTGATGATTACAAGAAATTGTACAATCAAGACATGTTATTTAAACCAGCTTATGGACACCTAGAGAACAAAGAAATTATCAAATATTCCATGAAGTATGAATTTAATGATGAGGAATGTACCAAGATCATTTTAAGTAGAATCCACAATGGGAAATTCTAGATGGAGGATAGAGTTATTGATATAACTGCCGACCTAATTCATGATGTTATTGGATTATCTAAAGTTGGAGAGATTCCAATGAATGAAAAGAACATGAGAAAGATTGTTTTAGACAACACTGGATCTAGTTATAATGGTAGAGGAATTGTGATAAGTAAAATTAAGCAAGATGATGTTAGGTACCTTTGCAAGATCCTAACAACTAAATTTTGTGGTAGTTCAAGGGAAGATGAAATGGCTGCAAGAATGATTCATGTAGCTTATCTTATGTGTATTGAGAAGAAACAAGTAGACCTATGTGAAATTTTGAAAATTCAGTTATTTGAGAACTTAGAAAAGATTAAGAAGGCTAAGTACACACAGTTTAGGTTTTCATCTCTGATAACCTATATGTTTTTCCATATTTTGAGAAGGTTTCCTTACACAGTTGATATGAGTGACAATGTGAACACAATGGAAAGAATAAACTCAGTCTACATGAATCACCTTTTTGATAAAGTTAATGATAGTGTGAAGCTTGTATTGAAGACTTTTCAGAATATTGTTAAGAACAAATCAAGGATTCCTCAATCCTTAGTTGAAAAGGATAAAGATGACATTTGTTTTATGGTAGACACTGATTTCACCTACATTGAAGCAGTTGAGCCTAGAATGGAATTCATAGACCCTCTTGGCTATGAAATATCTGAAGCAGAAATAGTAGGATATGTGAATAGATTGTTAAAGTGTGAGTTGGATGGTCATGCAAATAGGTTTGGAACCTATGAAGAGAATTTCAACTCTACAATAAGTTTGAGAGAAAAGAAGTAATCTAGTAAGAGAGTTGAATTCACTATGAAGAAAATACTAAAAGAATCTGGTATGTCAAGTCATGAGTTTGACATAGCTAAGAAGACTGCAGAAGCCTTGAAGCAAAGTAAAAATCTTGTAATTTTACCTGAGACATCTAGTGCAGATCCTGTTAATCCTATTGCAGTAAAGGTAAAAGTTGAAGTACCTGAAAAAGATGAAGGAGATAAATCTTTTTCTCCTATTCCTAGCAAAAGAGTAAAAGTGAGTGCAACAGGACCCAGAAAGAGACAGAAAGCAATTGTACCACCTGTACCTAGAAATGTAGCAGTAATTAAAGATGATGATGTAGTTTCAATCAAGAAGAAAACTTGGAAACCAAGAATTGAAAGAGTTAATGAAGATATATTGAAGCATGGATACTTCACTAAGTTGAATAAATTCTATGATCTATATGGATCATTTGACAGATTGAATTTTGAAAATGCAATGATTACACATATGATTGTGACAGATAAGAAACTTAGCACTATTCATGGTAAGATCCCAGAAGATTTGTATAACAGACTTGTGAATAGAAAACAAAGAGCACAAGAAGAGGACATAAAGATGAGAGAACATGTAATCAGACAGTTCTATGAAGTTGATGATGAAGATCATTTGAAGAGATTCTTGAAGTCTCTTGGAACTTTATTGAGAACTAAGAGAAGAACAATCCTTATAATGGGAGGCAAAAAGGAAGAAGTACAGAAAGAGACAGAGCAAGCAGTAATGCAAGTTCTTGTAGATATAGTTGTAGAAAAGCATGTTGAATCAGACCCTTAGTAGAAGCAATCAGAGGAACCGCATGCAGAGGAAGTTGGTATTGAAGAAGTTCCATCTTCTTCACATATCAATATTGGCAAAGAATCAATGGACATTGAAGGAACCAAAGTGACACTAGAGTCAGATGATGCATTATTTAATGATCTAGGAAACATTGTTGACAATTTGGCTTTAGAAGAGAAAGAGAAGATTACAGAATCAGAAAAGGATACAAAGGCAGTGGAAGCACTAGCAGTATCAGAATCAGTTGCAGCAGTACAGACAGTTAAAGGTAAATAAATTTTGACAGAGCTCACTACACCTAGTGCACCTGACAGTAAGAAGAGACAAATTGGTTCAATTTTTGAAGACCTTGGAAAAGAAGTTGAAGATGATGATCAGCTTGAGTTCATCATATCTCTTAATAAAATTATTGGAAATAATAAGAAGGTGAAGGACCTTGAAGGAAAAGTTAGAGTTTTGATAGAGAAACTTGAGAGTGTGATCAACACTAAGGTATCTAAATCAGATCCACTTGAGAAAGCTAAAACAGTAATAAACTCTTTTGACTCTAAATTTTCTAACTTAAAGGATATTGCTAGAATAAAAGTTCAGGAAGACTTTGAAGCAGAAATGCAACAAAATTTAAGTGTAAATATTCGAAATGATATTGGTAGTTTGGATGTATGCATAAATAATTTGAGGAAACATTTTGAGACTAGAAAGAGTTTGTATATAAAATGCACAAAATCAGAAATCCTAATAGCTAAAGAAGATAAGAAGATCAGAGAGAAGATAGATGCAATTACAGCTGAAACAAACACCTTGTCAAGCCCAAATGTAAAGATAAGTTCTGTAGAGAAGAACATAAGGAAGTTAAATGATGAAATCAGAATGATAGCAGAGGAGAAGAATAGAAAGATGCTCAGGATTAACATCTTGAGAGAGCACATCTCAATCAAGACCTCAATTGTTGAAGACCAAATTGAGCAGTGTCTTTCAGCAAAGACATATTTTCAGAAGTTTAGCTTCAATTCCCTACAAGCTTGTCAGATAGCAGCATATGGATTGAGTACTCTACTCAATGTTGCTGAATCCATCAAGAAGGTATGGGAGAAAGATTTTGAATCATGGAAGTCAGAGTTTGGTGACTGTGTTGCAAGCCTACCGGCTTTGCAATAGTTGATAACAAGGTATAAAGTTTTTTTGAAATTTTTGTACACCCTATCTTTTTCATTGTTGTCAAAGGGGGAGAGATAGCATAAAATTGAATATATTATGAGGAAGGATACTCATAGGGGGAGCTATTCTATGGAGTACAATATTGTATATGTGTTGTATAACTTTTGGCCACAATTTTGTGTAAATACTTTGAAGTTTTGTTTGCACACTTAGCCAATTTTCTCATATGTTTCCACCAATGACAAAGGGGGAGATTGTTGGCAATTTGGCTAATGTGGATGCATAGATGTTGTCATTATGGCAACATATGATCTCTATTGAGTGCGCAAAATCTAGAATGCAAGTATGGCAAGTTGAAGGAAGAAATTGTCTAAGTATGGATATAGTGATCCTGACAAAGCACCTAATGAAGATTTAGTTGGCGACGTCCACTGGAGCAATATTTTTGTTTGTGTAGTTAACTAAAGCTTCCTTAGAGTATGAGGATACCCCATCTCAGTGCACATAAATTTTGGAGCAGTACGGAAAAATTTATTCGAAGTTTACCGAAGATAGTTTTTGCAGACAAAATAGTTTTGGAGACAGTATTAGCGAAAGAGTTAAGGGATTATTTTTGCTTGTCAAAATAATGACTTAACATTATGAAGGGATGACATCCTAGATGTGTAATCTTGGATAAATATTTTGGTAGCTGACCATGTAAAGTTATTAGCTCTAATAACTCATATATTAGGCATACTTGAAATGTAATGACAGAGGAGATGTGATATGTAAAAAGAAAGAAAAGATAACTTGCGATAGTTGTATATTGTGATAGCAGCAAAGGCTATTGATGAAAATTTGTAAGCAGTACCATATTACAGTCAAAAACATTTTGTATTACCTGTTTGGGTAGTGAGCTCAGCTGGTGATCAGCTTTTGTAATCTAACTCCTAATAGGGTTAAGGCTTCTAACAAGGCCTAAAGTCCTTTAACCAGGATAGATCTACTATATATTGTAAATTGACTCCTAACAAGGTCCAATATCACTAATAGGATACTTTTGATTAGTGATCTTTGTGGGTACCATCCCCACTGAGGTTTTCCCTTGGCCAGGGTTTCCTCGAGAACATATCATGTGTTATGAGTTCTTTCTATTTACTGCTATGTTTGTTAATCAGCTTGATAATCTTTGTATGCACTAAAGTAATCTGTTATATCCATAAGTGGGCAAAAGAAAAAGTTTGTGAAATACTGATTCACCCCCCCTCTCATTATTTCCTATTTCTAACAAAATATATGATGTGGACTTGATTAAATAAATAAATAATTGAAGAATTTAAATCTCCAATAACTATATAGGGATTCACATAATAAATATCTAATGGAATATCGACTTGCCTTCAACACTTACTTGGAAAACCAATAATGTAATACTTAAATACTATTAAAAAAAAACCAACATTGATAGAAAATCAAGAATACAAGAGACATCCAAATTGTAGATGCTAGACTGGTCATAATTTGGAAGAAACGACTCATTGCAAGGGTGAACAAACTCCCTCTAATAAATCTTCCATTTTTTATACACTACACCACCATAAAAATATATTTCAAGAAAACATTCTATCCAATATTAATTCACTACAATAGAAAATTAAAATTTGCATACCATTTCCAATTTTATTGTCATTCATTACATATTTTTTTCATGTCAACATAAGGAAAGAAAACCAAATACAAATCTATCCTACCAATTGATAAGGATAAACACTATTATCTATATTTATTGAAAGTGAATGGTGATTTCATTCACGCATATGATCATTTGAACTTTCAATAGCTCTCAAAATATGAAGCAATATACCACCATCTATAGGTTTCCTCACAATGTATATCTAATATCTTCTCACAAATGCACAATGTAAAATTCATGCTTTAATTTTCCTAATGTTCTGATACCATTGTTGGGCTATAGAGAAAATATCTCTCCACACACACAGATTGATATAGATAGATATATACATATATAGTAGATTTTAACATATATGTCCTATGAGAAAAAAAAAGTTGTGTTCTTCCTTATTAGTCCTTGTTGTTAAGGCAGGAGACTAAAGTTTTTAGTTTCCATTCTAACATTAGTTTGTCCTAAAAAATCATGCAAACTTTGCTAAATATATGGTCTTAAACAAAATTTCTATTAAAGTGAAATTTTCTAAAATTAATTTTCATTTTGTCATTGGCTATTTCAATTTATCCTAGTAGTCTTTTCAATGTTTTTAGAAAAAATTGCTATAATTTTTGGCATTCAGGGTGTAGAAGGCTAATATTTTATAATTTTTCTAATTGTCAATGTGTCTCCAGCTATCGATGTGTGACGCAAGGCAAGGGTCAAGAGGGGCCAAAGGATGGCACACCCTAATGATCCAAGCCTGCTCAAAACATGTGGAAGCAAACAAACACAACAGTAAGAGAGAGAATGCTAGATCTTTCATATATTTTCATCAATTGAATCATACATGCCAAGCTGTAAGGCCTTCCTGGTTATGGCTTGATATTACAATGAATCTCAAAAGTCCTCCAACATGCAAGGATTTGTTACAAAGCTTCAATCTAATGTCTACTACCTTTTGTTGAAAAACTACCCCTAAACTACAACCAAACAGCTACATTTATACAGGAGGATACCGAACTGAGTCAACCTTCAGATCCATAATTAACAAAAGTAATAGTTAGATCTAGGACCACACGCTTCCCAATGATGGATACAAAAATTAAATCTATGATCCAATATAAATGCACAAGTCGGCCTGAACAGAAACTAAAACTAAACCCATCGGTGAACAAGGATGACCGAGCAACAGATAGGCAATGTCAAGCACTAGTGAAACAACCGACTACCCAGGAAATGACTGACCACACTCGGTAACCAAAGGAAACTGAACAACTATGTTGACCAACTCAGTCAAAGAAGAAATTGAGAAACACAGACAAACTCCAAAAATGTTTTTGGTGACACAGGATTGCCAAGGACCCGAGATGCTACTCCTGCATCAGACACCTGGGGTTATTTTTAAATGATTCTCTAAATCATTTGGTAGGTATGATCTGAGCTACATCCAACACAGGCTATGAAATCCATGAACTATCTTCCATCGGTCTATTTTTCCATTTTACCAAATATTCCATATACTATTTTCCTCTTGTGCTCTTGCCAACTCTTTGATTCAGAATCTATTCAACTTCTTCATTCTGCTTCTTAGGATATTTTTTCGGTACTGTAATTTCTTCATCAAGTTCATGATACTCATACAAATCTGGAATGTTGAAGATTGGTGATATGTCCATGTCATCAAGTAACTCAATCTCATATGCATTTCCACTGTTAGATTTCCTCAAAATCTTGCAAGGTCCAAACTTCTTCATCTTCAAATTTCCATATGTTCCAATAGGAAACTAGCCTTTCTTCAAATGAACCATCACTTCATCAGCAACATCAAAATTCTTATGCCTTCTTGATCTATCAGCTCTGTCTTTGTATTTCTGATTAATGTCCTCTAGCTTCAGCTTCACATATTCATGTAATGTCTTCATGTACTCAGCAAATTTCACTCCTTCAGCACTTCCCTTATTCTCATCATCAATGTATCTTAAATCAGATATTCCTCTCGGTTGTATGCCATTCACAATCTTAAATGGTGTTTTCCTAGTACTCCTATTTATTGAGTTATTGTATGGAAACTCTTCTTGTGCCAACATAGAATCCCAATCGCTTGGTGTGTCTCCAACTAAACATCACAAAAACTTTCTAAAACTTCTGTTCAAAACTTTAGTTGGTCCATTGGTTTGTGGGTGAAATGTAGAACTATATTTCAACTTAGTTCCAAATTTCTTCCAAAGGGTCTTCCAAAAGTATCCAACAAATTTACTGTCTCGGTTAGAGATAATACTGCTTGGTAATCCATGTAATCTGACAATTTCCTTAAAGAAAAGATCTGCTACATGTACTGCATTTGATCTCTTTCTACAAGGTATAAAATGTGCCATCTTAGAAAATCTATCCACAACAACAAATATAGAATCATTACCTCAAACTGTCTTCGGTAAGCCGAGAACAAATTCCATACTAATGTCAATCCAAGGTTTCTCAGGTATAGCAATCGGTACATACAAACCAATATTCTAACTTACTCCTTTTGCAACTTGACAAATTCTACAACTTTTCACAAATTTTTGAACATCTTTGTACAACTGAGGCCAAAAGTACTTCTCCTTAAGAAAACTCCAAGTTTTATCAATGCCAAAATGTCCAGCCAAACCACTACTATGTTTCTCTTTTATCAGATTAGTTCTCATTATTCCTCTCGGTATACACAACTGAATACCTTTGAACAACATACCTTCCTAAATAAAATATTCATCCCATTTAGTATCTTGTTGATCTTGAATAGGTGCTCTGCACTTTCTCCATGGCTCAGAAAAATCAGGGTCATTTTTATACAAACCTTTCATCTCATCAAAACAAAGAACTTCAATTTTCATCTCGGTCATCAAAGTTCTCCTTCTACTCAATGCATCAACAACTCAGTTAGTGACTCCACTCTTATGCTCTATCACAAATGTATAACTCTGCAAATACTCAACCCACTTCATATGTCTCTGATTCAACTTATTTTGACTACCCAAATACTGTAAAGCCTTATGATCAGTATACAACACAAATTCACTAGGTATCAAATAATGCCCCCATTTCTTCAGTGCTTGAACAATAGCATAGAATTCTTGATCATACACATAATATTTCCTTCTAGCATCTTTCAACTTTTCACTAAAGAAAGCAATAGGTTTACCTTCTTGACACAACACAACTCCAATTGTACTTCCACTTCCAACACATTCAACTTGAAATACTTTACTAAAATCAAGTAGTGCCAAAATAAGTAATTCAACAACCTTCTTCTTTAGATTCTCAAAACTTTTATCAACTCCATGTGTCCACTTGAATTCTCTTTTGTCTCCTCTCATAGTCTCAGTCATAGCATTACAAATTGAACTGAAATTCCTTATCAAATTTTAGTAAAAACTTGCCAAACCATGAAATGATCTTACCTCACTAGCATTCACAGGTGTAGACCAATTCAGAATAGCTTCAACCTTTTCAGGATCCATCTTCAAATCATCAGATTTATCAGCAACTTTTCCTCTTTCAATCTCTACAAAACTTTTCTAACATGCAAAAAATGTTCTTCTCTGGTCTTACTAAATATCAAAATTTCATCAAGATATACAATCACAAATTTACCCAAGAATTTCTTCAAAACTTCATTCATCAACCTCATAAAAGTACTCGGTGCATTAGTTAAATCAAAAGACTTAACCAACCACTCATACAAACCTTCTTTTGTCTTGAAAGTAGTCTTCCACTCATCACCTTCTTTGATTTTGATATGGTGATACCCACTTTTCAAATCAATCTTTGTGAAATACTTTTCTCTAGAGTCAAACTGTCCATTATGTCATCCATCCTTGGTATAGGAAACCTATACTTCACTATTATCTTATTGATTGATTTGGAATCAATACATATTCTCCATTCTCCATTCTTCTTCAATGCCAATACAATAGGTACTACACAAGGACTCAAACTTTCTCTAATCAAACCTTTCTCCAGAAACTCTTGAATCTATTGGTTCAAATTCTTGATTCTCGGTAGGTGTTAGCCGATGAGGTTCCTTATTCGGTAAACTAGCTCTAGGGATTAGATCCATACAATGATCAATGCTTCTTTTCGGTGGAAAACCATCAGGTACATTATCAGAAATGATTTCACTATACTTGGTGAGTAACTTGTCAATCTCCTCAGGAACATTATCTTCTATTTTCTTACTCAGTTTCTAAGAAATCACAACAAAACATACATCATTCATTTTCAAATCTTTAACAAACTTTCTTGCTTCCATCAAGAAAACTTTCATAGATGTGCAAACATTACTAACAGGTTCTTCCATCAGTGGTAACAAGATTTGTTTCTTTCCATCAGCTACAATAGTATACTTATGCAATCTCCCATCATATATAGCATGTCTATCATATTGCCAAGACCCAACAAAATATGACAACAATCCATAGGCACGATATCACACAACACCTTATCATAGTATTTTCCAATCTTGAAATTCACATAACATTGTTCTCTTACCAGGAGTGTGTGCTCATCTTTGATCCATGAAATTTGATAGGGTTTCGGATGTTTTAGCCTTTCCAACTACAATTTTGTGACCATCTCTTCAGATGCCAGGCTCTCCGAGCTACCACTATCAATGATTACCTTCCAAAATTTATCAGAAACTCTACATCTAGTCTTAAACAAAATTTTCCTTATCGGATCTTCCTTTTTGCTCTCATTCCACAATGCTCTTCTTACCATCAATTTATTTTCCTTCTCAGGTTCATTCAGTGACTCTTCTTGCACTAAAGCATTTCTACTACTACCAGTCTTCTTTCTTACTAGTGTACATTCAAATGACCTATGTCCTTCTTATCCACAATTGTAGCAAGTTCCTCAGAAACTTCCTCTTCTTTAACCACCTCGGTAGTTATGGCCTCTACCTCTAGATGAACTTTCACCTTTCCACTCAATCTTGCCTTTGTCCTTTCGGGTTCAAATCTACCATTTTCACCATTAGATCTACCTCTTCCTCTAGGGAATCTACCATGTTTTCCTCTCTATGTCTACTCATGTCTTTTGTTCAGTTTCTCCTCAGCTTTCAAAGAAAATTGATAAGCCTCTTCAGTGTTCTCCAACTTGACCATACTAATTTCCTCTTGGATGGAAACTCTCAAACCATTCGAGTATCTACCAATTATTTCCACATCATCTTCATCATGTCGAAATCTGATATCTAATCTATAGAATTCCTCAGTATACTCTTTTACTGAGCTATCTTTCTACCTTAGACTTTGCATTTTCTGAACTAGGTTAATCTGATAAACATAGGGTAAGAACTTTCCTTTCAATTTATTTACCATCTTATTCCATACCTTGATTTTTTCTTTGCCTTTCCTTTTACTATCCAATTGTAGATGTTCCCACCATAAGGATGCATGGCTTTTCAACTTAGTGCACACAATCTTCACCTTCTTATCTTCAGGGATGCTTTCATATCCAAAATACTTTTCCATCTCAGTGATCCAATACACCAATTCATCAGAATCCAACTTTCCACCATATTCAGGAGGATTGAAATGTGGTGTAGACTTCAAATTTGTTAAAGCCTTCAAAAATCTTTCTTCACCTTGATCCATAATAGGTGTAGGCTCTACATTCTCCTATTCTTCTTCAACTTCATCATCTCTAATATCTTCAAGATGTCTGCCTCTTCTTTGGGCTATTTCAACTGCTTCCAACCTAGCAGCAGTCTGTCTTAGCATATCTTCCAATCCTCAATTTGCATCTTGCCTCCCATGAACCATCTTGACAACCCTCTGCAATTGCAGGTCAGATCATAATTTGCTACCCCACAACAATCAACTAGGGCTTCAAGAGGAACTACAAACCTAGATCCGTAGACCTAGATCAAGATCTCACCTCACTCTGATACCACCTGATGCAAGGTAGGGGTCAAGAGGGGCCAAAGTATGCCACACCCTAATGATCCAAGCCTACTCAAAACATGCAAAAGAAAACAAACACAACAATGAGAGAGAGAATGTCAGATCTTTCATATATTTTCATCAATTAAATCATACATGTCAGGTTGTAAGGCCTTCGTGGTTACGGCCTGATATTACAATGAATATCAAAAGTCCTCCAACATGTGAGCATCTATTACAAAGTTTCAATTGAATGTCTACTAGCTTCTGCCAAAAAAATACCCCTAAACTACAACCAAACAACTACATTTATACAAGAGGATACCAAACTGAGTTGGCCTTCAAATCCATAATTAATGGAAGTAATGGTTAGATCTAGGACCACACACTTACCAATGATGGATACAAACATTAAATCCATAATCCAATATAAATGGACAAGTCGACCTCAATAGAAACTAAAACTAAACCCATCGGTGAACAAGGATGACCGAGCAATAGAGAGAAAATGTTGAGCCCTAGTGAAACAACTAACTGCCAAGGAAATGATCGACCGCACTTAGTAACCAAAGGAAACCAAACAACTACTGACCAAATTGGTCAAAGAAGAAACTGAGCAACATAGACAAACTCCAAATTTTTTTTGGTGACACAGGATTGCCAAGGACCACAGGATTGCTAGGATTGCTAGGATTTCCATAGAAGATAATGTTCCTTATTTGGTAAACTAGCTCCAAGGATTAGATCCATACAATGATCAATGCTTCTTTTTAGTGGAAAACCAGTAGGTACATTATCAGAAATGATTTCACTATACTCAGTGAGTAACTTGTCAATCTCCTCAGGAACATTATCTTCTATTTTCTTACTTGGTTTGTTAGGACTCACAACAAAACATACATCATTCATTTTCAAATCTTTAACAAACTTTCTTCCTTCCATCAAGAAAATTTTCATAGATGTGCAAACATTACTAATAGGTTCTTCCATTAGTGGTAACAAGATTTGTTTCTTTCCATCAACCACAATAGTATACTTATGCAATCTCCCATCATATATAGCATGTCTATCATATTGCCAAGACCCAACAAAATATGACAACAATCCATAGGCATGATATCACACAACACCTTATCATAGTATTTTCCAATCTTGAAATTCACATAACATTTTTCACTTACTAGGAGTGTGTGCTCATTTGTGATCCATGAAATTTGATAGGGTTTCAGATGTTTCAGCCTTTCCAACTGCAACTTTGTGACCATCTCTTCAGATGCCAAGTTCTCTGACCTACCACAATCATGATTACCTTCCAAAATTTATCAAAAACTCTACATCTAGTCTTGAAAAAACTTTTCCTTATTGAATCTTCCTTTTTTCTTTCATTCCATAATGCTCTTCTTACCATCAATTTATTTTCCTTCTCAGGTTCATTCAGTGACTCTTCTTGCACTAAAGCATTTCTACTGCTACCAGCCTTCTTACTTACTTGTGTACATTCAAATGACCTATGTCCTTCTTATCCACAATTGTAGGAAGTTACTCAAAAAATTCCTCTGTTATAACCACCTCGGTAGTTATTGCCTCTACCTCTGGATGAACTTTCACCTTTCCACTTAGTCTTGCCTTTGTCCAGATTTGTCTTTTCGGGTTCAGATCTACCATTTTCACCATTAGATCTACCTCTTCCTCTAGGTAATCTACCATGTCTTCCTCTCTATCTCTACTCATGTCTTTTGTTCAGTTTCTCCTCAGCTTTCAAAGAAAACTGATAAGCCTCTTCAATGTTCTCCAACTTGACCATACTAATTTCCTCTTGGATGGAAACTCTCAAACCATTCGGGTCTCTACCATTTATTTCCACATCATCTTCATCATGTCCAAATCTGATATCTAATCTATAGAATTCCTCAGTATACTCTTTTACCGAGCTATCTTTCTACCTTAGACTTTGCATTCACCAAACTAGGTTAATCTTATAATCACAGGGTAAGAACTTTCCTTTCAATTTATTTACCATCTTATTCCATACCTTGATTTTTTCTTTGCCTTTCCTTTTACTATCCAATTGTAGATGTTCCCACCATAAGGATGCATGGCTTTTTAACTTAGTGCACACAATCTTCACCTTCTTATCTTCAGGGATGCTTTCATATTAAAAATACTTTTCCATCTCAGTGATCCAGTCCACCAATTCATCAGAATCCAGCTTTCCACCATATTCAGGAGGATTGAAATGTGGTGTAGACTTCAAATTTTTTAAAGCCTTCAAAAATATTTCTTCGCCTTGATCCATAACAGGTGCAGGTTTTGCATTCACATGTTCTTCTTCAACTTCATCATCACTAATATCTTCAAGATGTCTGCCTCTTCTTTGGGCTATTTCAACTAATTCCAAGCTAGCAGTGGTCTATCTTAGCATATATACCAATCCTCAATCTGCATCTCACCTCCCATGAACCATCTTGACAACCCTCTACAATTGTAGGTCAGATCGTAATCTGCTACCCCACAACAATCAACTAGGGCTTCAAGAGGAACCTACAAACCTAGATTCACAGACTTAGATCAAGATCTCACCTCGCTCTAATACCACCTGGTACAAGGTAAGGGTCAAGAGGGGCCAAAGGATGGCACACCCTAATGATCCAAGCCTGCTCAAAACATGTGGAAGAAAACACACACAACAGTGAGAGAGAGAATGTCAGATCTTTCATATATTTTCATTAATTAAATCATACATGTCGAGTTGTAAGGCCTTCATGGTTACGGCCTGATATTACAATGAATCTCAGAAGTCCTCCAACATGTGAGCCCTAGTGAAACAACTGACCGCCTAGGAAATGACTAACCACACTTAGTAACCAAAGGAAACCAAACAACTACTGACCAACTCGGTCAAAGAAGAAATCGAGCAACATAGACAAACTCTAAAATGTTTTTGGTGACACATGATTGCCAAGGACCCAAGATGCTCCTACATCAATGTGTCTTCTGCATGTGGTAAGATGGTTTATAATGTGTAACAAGGCAACAACTGTATAGACAGATGGCATAAAATTTTCTTATGTTAATATTATAGTTTCTTCTTTTCATTATGCTTAGCTTCCATCCACCCCCGCCTATCTTTTGGAGTGTTTGTTACCCCCTACCTCCATTAATGTGGAGCATTCCATATTTTTAAAACCCTCTTGCTGTAAGTATTATACTCATGTATTTCACACTTGATGCTACATCCTCAAATTTATGTTTCTTTTCCTGTAAGTATATGCATCCTTATTCTGTGTAACAGATTGTGCTATTGATTATGTTTGGCCTCTCCTAGTTATCTGAGATGCATGTTTCTACATGTGGATCATTCTTAGAGTCTACGCTGATTTATTCATAATATTTATATTATCCTTATTTTATGATTGACCCTATGCCTTCGGTGCCTTTGTCCCCAGGATCACCCAAGTATTCTTCTTTCTATAATCTCCCTTCATAGATTATAGTTATGATGCTTTAAAAACCTATTTTTATATTGTTCAAGAAATCTCAATTGAATTCCATTAACTTCTCTCTTCTACATTGTCTAAAGGAAATTGTGTTTCTATTATGTGATGGGTGAAATACCATTAATGCCTAATTTTTTAAAGCTTAAATAACTTGTGAATCATTTGTTGTTAAACACCCAAAATCTAAAATAGCACTACCTATTTAGTTTTAGGCGCCCAATTCAGATATGGTTTATTCTTAGGTTTGGAAAATTATTCAAATGAAGCTTTCAATTTTTAAAATAAAAATTTGGTTTAGGACTAATGGGCATTTATATTGTCTTGAGTTCTCTAAAATCTTTTTGAAGTTTTGAATGGGTATTCAATTTTTGTCTAAAACTCTCTTAACTTTGCTTGTTGTTACTGTGCAAATGTCCCTAATATATTTCTCACTATTCATCTGACTGTTTAAATGGAAGACTTTGTTTGACTGTAGATGGACATGGCATGTATATTGGGGGGTGCTATTGATTATGTCAAGCAATTGCAACAAGGGTCTGGTAGGATAACATTGTGTTGCCATTTGTCAAGAAATGCTTAACTCAAGTGCCCAATTTGTAAATGATTTAATTGAACAGGAAGGAGTGCAAAATGATGGGGGTGCAACCTAACTTGTTACTAATCCTATATTTACATGTGCATATGTCTCTACTGGTAATTATCCAAACAATTTTGTGGCAGATCCTTTTCTCTATATTCTTATATTGAGGTTTGTAATATTTTACAAATAATATCTCTAATCTTGTGGTAGCACATCTGATAAGTATTTTTCTTGTCAGCTTATCTCATACTTTCCTTTGACTTATTTGTTTAAACTTTAAAGGGAATGAAATCCATATCAGTCCTAGCTTGGAAGGACAACTACTGGCCAAATATGCTTATCAAAATCATTAGTAATGGACAATACCTTTCTTTTTTTAGCATATAGAAAATATGTTGAAAAAATAGTTATTAACACTAGATAAAGAGAAGAGTGGTCATGTTGGATAAAAATTATATGTTGTGCTTATTGTGAGTTCTTACATTTTAGAATGATTATTTGCAAAAATTCTTTGTTATACATATTATAAAAGTACAAGGTGTTGAGAATGTTTACAACTTTATGCCTTATGGGATATAACCTAAAAGTGAATTTGCAAGAGTATATTGTAATAATAAAAATAATTTGTATGCTATCCATAGTGACTCTAGTGCGTGTTATGAGAATAGTAAAATTTGGGCCTTTTTGATCTAGTTTACATTGTCTTCTTATATTGTAGTTTTCCTTTCTCATCTTTGTTAGGGGATGTATGTGTCAAACTTTATTTATGTGTTTCATATTGCATATAAGAAATTTTTTCTTATTTTATTTACTTAGCATTTTATTATAATATTTTGATTTGTTTTCTTATATCCATATTAATCGATCTTCACAAAAGAATACACCTATACCTAGGTTAAAGGTCATCTCTTCGGTCATCTCAAAAAAACCTCATGAGCATAATTCCTATATATCCCCCACCTTAGTCCTATATCTCCCCCACCTTAGGCAAGGACTCCAGTTGCACGCAAACCTTGTTTAATTATAAATAGCAACTTTCTTTTTGCCAATAAACATTTGATTTTTTAGAAAATCATAATTCCTATCATACGAAAGTGAAACAATGCTAGCATTACTATAAAAGTTTGGGATTCCTCTGAACTTGGAACCATAATCCATCCCTGACATTGAAATAAAATTGAAACATCCAAATAATGACTGTTCAAAGAAAGATTTAAAGAAATCCTTTTATTTGACTCCTATAATAAATGACTTTATCACAATCCCAGGACTTCTACATTTGTAACATAAATCTGAATGATCAATTGATTCCCTTCCCTTTCGATAAATTTAACAATAATATAAGCTGTGCAAAAAAGATAAGAAAACAATAATATTAATATTACTATACAAATCAAGCCTTTCCCTAAACCTAAAACCCTAATCCATGCCCTGATCAAATTAAATCGCCTTACCTTACAAATGATGGATGCTCAACATATAAAGCAAGAGTTGGGATTTCTCTTATTGATGGGAGTATATTCATATGATCTAGAGTCATGGCTGGGGGGACATAAAAAATTTCAACTTTCGGAGCCTCGACTTTCTTCTTCTTCTTTGCATTGCTCTAAGGCTGCCTCTTCTCTTTCTCACCCTCCATTTTCTCCTCTCTCGTAATTCCCACGCTCAGCAACTCTATGAATCCAACTATATCATGTCATGTAAAATTCATATAGATACATACATACTGTGTACAAGGAAATGTACCTTCATTGAATTAGTATTGACAATAAATGAAATAGAAACTAAATAAACCATAATATAGAAACTATTTGGCAAATAAAGCACAATTAAGCATCCTACGGTTCTCTATCTAAGAGTGTTAATGTGAAGATCTCAACAAGCTACCATTAATGATAGTCCTAGAATGAGAAATGATAAAGATTAAGCTAAAGATAACAATTATATTCAAATTGAATGCTAATTAAGCTCTTAAAATGCCTTTCTAGCTATAAAATGCAAGAGGTTCTATGCAATTCTCAGATGTGTGGTTATGAATTATGATTGATTTTGGCCTTCCTTTTATAGATTTATGCAAGGGTAGGGGGTGTAGTATAGTTGATCATGATTAAGCCTTGGTTGAGTCTTTGGTTCCACCCTTTTAAGACAATGCAAAGTTTGTGTCCTCAAAGCTTGAGACAAGAAGACAAAATGAATGGACAAGATGCTCTTTCACTTTGAGTGATTGAGATTGAATTTGGCTTGATCCATGTGAATGCCTTTCCTCAAATCCTATTGGTTGATTGAATTTCCTTCCTTTGTGGTTGTTGAGAGAAATTAGGATTTATTAATTGATTTAAATTAATTTCTTTAGCCATGTACCCCTTCAATGGGTTGAATTTGATTTAATCCCAAACTATACAATTAATAGAATTAATTGCACTTTGATTTGATTTCACTTGATTAAAATGCTCTCAATTTTGATTTATCTTGAATTAAGACTTGATTTTAATTTTGATTGGCTAAATGTTTGATTTAATTCAATTACTCTGATCTTGTCCTTGATTTGATTTGATTTACGTTGATTTATTACTTAATTGTCTTTGTCCATTTTTAGGTGATTACAAATGCCCCTCTTTGAGTTGACGTGTGAAGCATGTCGATTCAAAGAATACTCTGATCTGGCTTGATGATAAGTCCTGATTCATTGATGGTCGATCTTTGATGTTCATTCTTCATGTCTTTCGATGGTCAGTCCTTGATTTCTGATATTAGATTGATGCAGTTATGATGATGTTCCTTCAATTGATGTGGTACTCTTATGGTCATTTTGATGATTGATTCTTGATGTGATGATTGATATGATGAAAAATCCTGATATGATACCTGATTTGATGATTGATTTTGATGCGATGCCCCATTCAATTAATTTATGATTTTTTTTTGATAAAATCTTTCGCTTTGATTTGATGGTCGATCTCCTGATTCATTGATGATGATCCTACCAATGTTGATTATCCAATAATCTGAGTGTATGCCCCCTCAGGAAATGAATCGAAATAATTGTGGCTAATTTGGTTGAGATTGGGAAATTTTGATTTGTTTTCCCAATATACAAATTTGAAAATGCCCTGATCATGAGAGAATTTGATGATAAAAGATGTGATTGATAAGATTTTGTTGATGCTCCATATAAGTTGATGATGGTTTAGTATCATTTGATGTCAGTTAGAATCACTTGGTTGATGTTGATGTCAATTTGATAGGATAAGTTGATGGGTTGATATTTAGCTCTCAAGATCTAGAGAGACAAAACAATGATTTTCCTTCCTCAAGATCTAGAGTTAGGAGATTTGATGTGCTCAAGATGAGAAAATGGATGATAGGATAACTTTATTGATGTTAGATGATCAATTGGATAATTTGACTGATTGATTTTTGATACACAGCTAGATGTTTCAATGATATAGGGTTAATTGGATGTTCTCACATTAATGCAAAATAGGGATTGATACAAGAGAAGGTGATAAACAAGATTAGGTTGCCCCTATTTGATTAGCATGATTGATTATTGATGGTGTCCTAAATGAAGCATGAAGCATGAATCATTTTGATGATGGTCTCCTTGAATTATGTTAGTCATCGATCATCATAACAAACATTATCTGTTACACTAACTTCAAGGTACTTTCTAGCTCATCAACATTTTTGGCTAAACTGATCATTTAATTCCTTTCTCCTACTTGGTTAACAAAGAAATGTGTTGGTGAATACAAGCTTAGTTAACACTATGCTCGGTATACACTACACTCCATCGGTGTATACTTAAATGCTTCATTAACCGACAACACTACTTTTTGTCTTTCAGCTCTATTCCTCATCATAGATGAATGCAATGCAATCAAGTCAATATCATAAGGTCATAGACCCATCAGCAAGCTACTCAATGTATTCCTTATCCTCATTTGACATATACATCTTCCTCATGTAGATATATTTGTTCTTCATCTCTTTCACCTTTCTTCAGATGTTTTGGTATAGCAACTTACAAGATAAGTGCTATCAAGCTAGTTGATATCAATGATAAAATAATACTGAATTAATCATATTACATATCTAATAAGCAACTCCTTGGTGATCTTTAATCATAGATTCTTCAATTCAAGTTCTAAATCAGTTGTAGTTCATCAGTAATTTCTTTCTTGGCCTTGTTGACCTGACTCATATTGGGGCCTATTTTGCTAGTATTGTGCTTGATAGAGGGCTTGGTAAGGTTGTTGATAAGGCTAGAATTGCTTCTTTTTTATGTTAACCAGGTCATTAGAACATGTTGTAAGCTCTTTTTAATGTCTGTCAATTCTTGGGACTGATCAATAGATTGAATGACAACTTGCTGGGAGAGAGCTGGGATATATAGAATTTATGCCAAAGCTTGGATTGCTTCAGGAATAGGCTGTAGTTTGGGGAAAATAAGTATTGGATGATACTATTCTCAGCTCTTATAGCAATATGAAATTTTGATGGTAAATTTTTCCCTCCCATAGGCTGGATCATGACAAAAATATCACTATTGAGTTCCCTTAAATAATATAGGAAAGCATGTTAGCTTGAAGGCTTAGCTACTCTCAAGATCCTATTCCATGTCCTTTGGAATCTAAACTTAAATTCCATCATGTACTCATGAGGTTCTCTATTTATAGTGGTCAAGCGCTCAACTAAGGAGAGATGGTCATACTTATCTTCAAATTGATTGGTTAAGGGTTGACCTAGATCATCCCAGCTTTCTATCGAATTGACTACTAGACCTCTGAACCATTGCAAAGCTTTTACCTTGAGGGATGCTGGAAAAAATCTCATAGCTACATTATCATGGGTTATATTATGGAGGGCACATAGGGATGCAACATCTCTTATATGTTCAATAGTGGAGGTTTGATCCTCTCCTATAAAAATAGGTAGGCTTTTAAGAGCTGACACAGATATGTCATTATGCTACTGTAAATTCAAGGGAGTACCTTGATTGAAGGCCACAAAGGGGTGATTTCTAGCCATTGGAGGATTTAAGGGGACTTGGACTGCTAGTGCTTCTTGCACAGGTGGGATTATGGAAGAGCTTGTAGGAATAGGAATTTAGGACCAGGATTAGTAGATTGGAATGTAATAGATTGGGCTGCCTTGGTCCTCTTCTTAGATGGAGGTATCTCTGCATAATTAAAATGATTCTTTCTTTACCTAGTTGGAATCCCACTCATAAGCTTAAGGGATGATCTGCATGAAACAAGATTAGAGTTTCCAAGTATGATATAAATACATATTCACTGATCATACAAAACAATAATCCATATAGAACCACTTCATAAAAATCAGACTCGTTGAGTCTAGTCCCATTGGGCGTGCCAAAAACTATTGTCATTAAGGATTGCACTCGTAGATGGGTAAGTGTGAAACCTAGCAATCCTATGAAACATGAGACTAATTTCAAGTTGTGGGTAACCTATAATAAAGTAGACCTCTAGATTAGGGGGTTGGATTCCCCTTTAATGACCTTAAACTTTTAACTAACTTTTGGAGGAAAAGGGGAGAGAGTGCATGAATTGAAATAACTAAAAGGGAAACTTAGGTGATTCACCAAAATTTTAAAGATCCACAAACTGCAAACACTTACAAAGAGCCTTGAAAATAATTCTATAACTCACAACTTGACCCTATTGCTTTGATATTCTTAGAAATAAAAAGGTACTTGGAATGAAAGAAGGCAAAAAATTCCACAACTTAAAACCCAAATGTACACAAATTAGGACTGCAATTTTTTGGAAAAATGATAAGTGCCCCCTCTAGATTCATGACATGGCTTAACCACCTCCTATATCTTCTATAAGTCTAGTGGTTGTATCTGGCATTAACAGGTCAATCTTTTGGTGCAACGACAACTACTACTTGTAACAAGTGTTATCAGATCTTTGTAACAGGTTCGAATCCCCTCGGGTAACGCTAAGGGGGAGATTGTTGGAAAAATGGTCAGTGCTCCCCTCAGGATTCATGAAATGGCTTAACTACCTCATGTTTCTTCTAAGTCTAGTGGTTGTATTGGGCATTAACAGGTTGATCTTTTGGTGCAATGATAACTACTACTTGTAACACAAATGACAAAACAATTCCTTGAACACTCAATCTGAAACAATATGCAGATTAAAGGACAGAATGAAATCACAATAACCTTAGCATAAATTTCATTAATAAAACTCATAAAATGATTAGGGACAAGAAGGATCACTACTTTGTATTCACTGAAAAAGAAGCCAAGTAGAATTTGTATCTCTTAGAGGTACAAAGATTCAAATCTTAGAGTGAGATAGAATGAAAGAACTGCATCCATCACCAAAGTGAGAGGTGTATATAGATGAACCCTCAAAATTTTCTTTTGAGGATTCATGGTTCCTAACTCCACTAAATCTAGAAAATCACTTGAAGAATCTACATTCTAGGGCTATCAAATATGCTGCTCAAATCTGGATGTCAGATTCCTAGATTTGTAGGGGTAGGTGGGAAGGTGGAACCTTCAAAAAATATAAGCCATTAAATCATTTCCCCCATTTAGTCACTCTATCCTATCCCCTTTTGATCATGCCTTCAAAATATTCTGACAAAATAATTTATAAAATATCATTTGTCAAAATTTACAATAATGGAGGCATGATTTACATTTTATTTTTCTTCCCTTGACAAGAATAACCTAGGTTGTGGATTTAAAAGATTGATTATGTTTAATAAATAAGTTCTCAACCCAATTTCTTACTAAAAGGGGGAGAACCTATTCAATAAAAATTTAGATTTCATTTTTACATAAATATGATCCCTTAAAAACCTTAGAACCTCCCTCAACCCCAACTTTAGCATCTAGGACCTATTCATTTTATCTCCAATTTTTAATGGATTCATAATTTTAAATATTTCCTATTATTCCCCAATGAAAACCTCCACCATGCTTAGGAAATGATTTTTAAAATATACCCCTAGCTCTAAACATATATTAAAATAACTTAAAATATCCACATATGTTTCTTAAAACACTCTTAAATTGGTCTCTTGCCTTTCACCATTATGGATTCAAGCTAGAGCCCTAACTGCACTTCTTTTGGAAAGATGACATATTTTTTTGGGGATGTTTCTAATTGCATTGAGCTTCTCAGGGAAATTGTTGGAGTTTGGAAGCCATATATGAAGGAGCTAGGTGATCATCTTCATTTCATTTATCTGTTATTCTATTGTTTTGTTGTGTCTTTTGGAACTGAATGCCTTTGTACTGATCATTGCATGAATTATTATTGCTTGCTATTAGGGCATCAATAACTTATTGCATTGTCTTTGCTACTAGATTGCATCAATATCTTGACATTTCTTTTATATTACCTAGGGCACTGAAAGGGAGGTATTGTGCTTGATGTTTGGTTGATGATGATACCATGAGCTAGTGACTGAAGATTCTTCTATGTGTGGACCAATGGTTTCATCATGCTTTGCTATTATTATTATTTGATCACTTTTTTCCCACCATAGCTCGTGAACTATCTATCACGCCATTTCTCTGATCCTTGTGATGATTAATTTTCTACATATGTTAGATGAATTGGTGGGCACCATTGATATTGATGTCTCATTTCTCTTGGGACAACTTGTGCTATCACTGATTCTCTGTGTTCAATCTGTTTCTTTCTCGATTCACAACCCAGGTTCATCATTATTGGAACCATTATGTATTAGTTCTTACTGTTGTATGGAAATGCCTTGATGAACCTCGAGCTACAAGCTAGGGCATCTTTCTTAGCTATATTTTAATGGGGTATCATTCATTCTCTTACCTTCAAGGCATTGTGCCTTATGCTTTGTTGTTTCTATTGATGCTCACTAAGGAATTCACTATTGTATTTCCTTTGGGGACCATAATCTTGGCATTTCGCATCTATGTAATGTTCATTTGTTTATTCACTAGTTTTTGGAACGTACGAGCTATGATCTCATGCAATATCTTTTCTTGTTGTTATTGCATGCTTAATAGCTATTGCTTTGTGGTGTTCAAGGCCTCGAGCCTATTACTGATCCCTCCTTTTGTAATGATCAATATTTTTTCATGGCATCAATATCTTTGTTGTTTGAAAGGCTTTAAAGCCTATGAGCTTTGAACTAGGGCATCACTAATTCTTTATTGGACCAATGCTTGAATTAATGTCATGTTTCTGCTATCTCCATAGTTAGACTATATTTTCTTCATTGCTCAGTATGATATTACCATGATGCTGTGCTATTTCTTGATGAGGCATCATTATTTGTGGCTTTTTTTACTCACTGGTAGACGCTTGGAGGCCTGTGTTCTTAGCATTTTAATAATTACTTCATGTTGTTCCACTTTTCTTGACTACTCCATGCTTGATGCTACTCCATTATTTGATCATGCACGATGAGTCGCTATTGTGGATGCATCATTTGGAAATGATGTCATAACAACACCAAATGGAATAACAATATTTGGTGTTGTTTTTGCACTGTTTGGATGATGCAGTCACAACAGTGATTAATCTTTAGTTTATTTACACATAAAGGAAGCCACTTACTACTTCCTTTTGTGTTGATCTCTTTTATGTGCTTCCATTATTTCTATACTATTTTAGCTTCATGATCCTTTATTTCTCCATGGCCACTACTTCTTACTAACTACTTACACTTTTTTAGACCAGTGCTCCTCCTTGAGGCCATTAAGGTAATCATAAAATTTGTAGAAATATAGCTTCTACTTACCCTAACAGGTTCAATGTAGGGTACTAGGAGGGCCTAACACTTGATCATGGGTGCTATTGGCCTGTAATGCAATTTTTTTCAAGGATCTTTGGGGCTTCCTGACAGTGCCCACATTACTGGGCAACATCATTCACTGTACTCTAACATTTTAACACTGCTATTGTCCAGGCAATAGCAACCCTTGAGGATGTCCCTATTTTAGGAAAGGGCCATCCTCTCATGATTGCTATTATTTGGATGAGGGAAAGAAAAGTGTCAAAGCTTCTCTTGTATCTGCACATGGAACAAAAAAGTTAGTGAAAATTTATGGTATCTTCTTTCCTTTTTGTAACATTTTTCTGAGTGCACATGCCCTATAGCATGGTTTCCTTTTTAGAAGTGTATGGATTGACTATGCACATGCATAATTGTAGATGAGGATAGGTAATAGGATGCCATGCATTACTTAGATCCTTTGGGCCTAACCCCATCTCTCTCTTCTTTGTAGTTTCTGGACCATACAGGAGCCTATTGGATTCACCCCCAGGAAAACACTCCATCATTGCAAGCAATGTCTGGTACCTTCATTATTTATGTCCATCCACTTATGTATGTCTGTATTCATTCATATTATTCTGGAAGTTGGCTATGCTCACGGCCTATGTAAGCCTAGATCATTTTATCTTTCACTTCCTTCCTTTGTATAGTACATACAAGTTATTTAGCACATATATACATGTAATCTTTAGATGTAGAAATTTATTTTCCCTTACATGTATCTCTTCTTATGAAATGAACACAAATATAAACAATATCATCTAATAATGTAAACTAGGGTACTATAGTCACTCATCTAGTAATTAGGTTACCAATCTGAAATGAATATGAACAATATGGTAAAAGGTATCACAATGAATTCATTTCCTTAAGATATAAAGTATTTTTAATTATTTATAATTATGCTATGCCAATAGAAATTTGGGCTTCTAGGATCCTTTGAGCATACACATTTGTACTTATGTTTCCCATGAAAAAAATACACATTTTGTCTTTGTGTTTGAAGTGGATTATTTGTCACATTTGACCATTCAAAACAAGACAAACTTGAGACCAACATTGATATCACAACTTTTCCTAGACACATTAATAGAGGTTTTCAAGAAAATTCAATTATTCAAAGTCAACAAGAGTCAAACTTTCAACAATAATAGGAGGAAAACAATTATTGGGATTTTATAAAAAAAAAGGATTTTCACTTATATATTTTTTTTATCTATCACGACCTTTCTCCATTAGTACATCATATATTTTCCTTCATCTATAGGATACTATATCAAATCATATATCTTAAATTATTCACATGTTTATCCTTAGGTTACCCTTGGTCTAGATTACACTATTGGCTATCGTTATTATCCATTTATCACTTTTGGGTGACTTTATTTTGCATTCATCATAATCTACTTGGGTAAACCCTATTTTGATCATTGTACCTATGTCTATCCATCACAGTACATGTTACCATTTCCTACATTATTTCTCTTTAACCTATATTTACCTTAGTAATCTTAAAAATCTTTTTAGTTGACCATTACACCTATTTGGAATCTACTTTCATATCATATACCCTAGTGGTTTTCATATCATATTTTTATATACCCTAGTGATTTTTATCCTAGTATTATATTACATTCCCTAGTGGTTTCTTAAATCCTATTTTTGTATCATATACCCTATTGGTATTTATATCCTAGAGTTTGCATATGATATCATATCATTGAGTCATATATGATTTTTCATATCCTTTAGCCAAGGTTAAAAGATCAAAACTATCACACATGCCCCCTAAAACAAGATTTCAAACAAGAGTGGAGTAAGAGAAAGAGAAAAACTTTGATGAGGAGGAACACAATAGTGTCAATTTTGATGATACCAATAAAAGGACAAAATTAATTAAAGTGATGAAGAAATAACAAAAAAAACATATAGGAAGCACTATGTGATCATAGATACCTCAAAATATTCAAATAAGTCATTGAACTAGAACCCAATCAATATTTTAAAGCTCTAGTGGATGATAGAAAAAAAATATTGTATGCTATTGATACATCTTTTCTTATATCAGAAGAGAAAGAGAGATCTAATGAGTGTAAACATACCAAGACACATTTTGATGATAAATTAAATGGATTTATATCTTTTTACCTACAAAAAGGTTACACAATATCTACAAAGAAATCAATTTTCCAACACCTACAACTGATCATAGCTTTGATGAATTGAGAGCTTTGAGATAAGAATTGGACAATCTTAAGAATAGTAAAAAATAATCTCATAAGTTTCCTCTCGGGACATTTGTCCCCATCCTTTTGATCCAATTATACAAATGTCACCTTTCCTAATAATTTGGAATCACCAAGACTTGATAAATATAATGGAAAATGAAACCCTAAGAACCACTTTAGAGAGTTTTGTGCTTCTACCTTATAATTTATATACGAAGAAACATATCTCATGATACTTTTGTTTAATGTCTAGGAAAATTGAGAGGGGAGGTAAATTAATTGTAAAAACTTCTATCAACTTCACAGATCTAGATCCATCTGATTAACTCTTTAACCACTTAACCAAATTAGATGTAAACATGAATAACTATATACAATGAAACAAACACAAGGAACACCACATTTTTACATGGAAAAAAAATGGTGAGAAAACCATGGAGAAGCTAATTCTTACAAATAAAAACATCCATTAACATGATTTTTACAAAATGTGGATCACTTCCAGAGTGTTGTCTACAAGTGGGTTTACAACCCAGAAATGCTCATTACCTATATTACAACAAAGGCTTTACAGCTATAAGACTCAAGTTATCAAGTGAAGAAAAATATGAAATATGAAATTTGCTTCTATGTAATATACATGCATTTATTTCTTATTAAGATTAGATCTTAACACAACATGTTTTGTAGAAGATTCGGTTAGGAATCTCTACAACTTTCTCACAATATATATTCTTGTACTAAACAACTCAGACCATTAAATGTTTGTAGTTACACCTGCCTCTTATATTTTTTTGCAAATCGTCTCTTTATTATCACACTCACGTGCATACCATCACACATGTATATATCACTAGTATGTACACCAAGTCAACCTCAAACACTTTGTCCAAGAAAATTTTGGTCAATATGTTTCTTCTAGCAGTCAGCAAGTTGGCCCCAAAACACTTTGTCCAAGAAGAGTTCAACTAATATGTTTTCTTTTTTTCTTTGGATCTACAATCTTACCCCTAGGGTGAATGTGTTTCTCTGGTGTTCCCTTCAAAATAAAAATTTTACTATTGATAACTTGTGTTGCAGGGGTTTCTATATCATCAACAGGTGTTCTCTTTGTAAGCAGGATCTTGAGATAGTGGATCATATTTTTATCCACTGTCCCTATGTTGTCTCTATCTAGTGCAAGATCCTTTTTTCTTTTTTGTTGTGCTGGATTTTTCCTGGAACCCTTCTTGATCTTTTTAAGAGTTGGTGTTGTCCTTCAGTGGGAAGTCCTTAAAAATCCTCCAGGCTTTTATTCTCCCCCATACTCTCTAGGGTATCTTGAAAGGAAGGAACAACAAGATCTTTCGTCACTTGGAATTCAATTCAGAGGTAGTGGATTTCAAAATCAAAAGGGCTATTTCGGAAAATATCATTCTTCAGATGGATCTTTTTTTTCCTCTATCTATCTTTGAAAGAGATATTTTCTATCAGTAGAGGCTGAATATGAAGGACCTAAGGGGAAATTTTTATAACCCTAGGGAGGAAGTGGTCTAGGATTTTTTGCCTAGAGGCTAGGTGAAGATCAATTTCGATTGCACTTCCAAAGGTAACCCTGCTAAAGAGGGTTGTCATGGAGTTATTCACAATGACAAAGGGACCCTTAAAGCCACTACTATCCACCTCACTGGTGTTCAATCCAACCATGTGGCAGAAGCTTTGACGACATACTACTCAATCAAACTTGCTAAAGATTATAATTTTTCTAAGGTCTGGATCAAGGGAGACTCGAGTAATATCATTAATTACCTTAAAGGTGTCAGTACCCCTTCATAGATGATTAATAATGCTATTTCCATGGACAAAGTGATTATTAATGATTTTGAAGCCTATCATATTTCTCATGGGTATCGAGAAATCAATACGGTGGTAGATGGCTTAGCTAATGAGGTAGTTAACACCATTGATGTTATGGAATGGAGAAGTGAGATGGCCATCCCATACAATATCAAAATGATGCTTATCTTTGATCCTATGCAAGGAGCTCAAATTATGAATTTTAATGATGACATCTAACCTACTAATTTTATTTCCACATTATGTTTATGATGTCATTTCCTACTTGGGCATTTATTGGCATTTCATTTGGCATGCTTTCTGGCTATGCTTAGTCATTTCTTGGGCCTTATATTGGAATAAGGGAAGCTTTTCGCTGCTATCTATCTTGAAGTTTATTTCTAAGAAAGGTTACTTGTGTTATAAAATGGGAGGGAGCAGAAGAGAACTGAACCAACATCTGGTGAGGGTTGGAAAAACAAGGATAATGTCTGGAATCTCCTCAAGAAAGGTGGGCTAGATACATATCTCGAGAAGCTCCATGGGAAAGATTATGTGATTACTAGCTATTTTATAAAAAAATGGAGAAATGGAAAAATTGTGCTTGGGGGCTCGATGATTGAAATCACAGAGGACACCATAGCAGAGGTCACAGGCCTCTCCAAGGAAGGGAGAAAGTTCTACAGAGACAGGTGTCTCAACAAAGTTGCTATAATTTTTTTTCCCAAGGAGGATGAGGAGAAGACTCACCTGGTCAAAAGCAAGAAAATTTACCTACTACTCATTGACTGTTATTAAGAAGGTTTAGCGTAGAGTTCTTTTTACTATTATGCAATACATTACTCTTGATGGCCGATTCTCTGGGGTTTATGGGTATCATTTTGTGATCTTAAACTTCTTTTGTTATGGGGAAAATTTTTCTTTTCCTTATTACTTGTTGAATTCTCTTAATGCTAGCATAAAAGATGCCTAGGATAATCCTCTTGGAAACCCTGGGCCGTGTACAAGGGCCTTATGCTACTTATTTATGATCACTTTGTTCCTAACTCCTATGTGCTTCCTAAAGCTATTCCTTCGGATCCAGGTGATGATTTCAAAGAAGATGAAGATGACGGGGAGGATTCAGACATGGAGTAGGACTTTGATTTTTAGTCTTCTCAAGATATTTCTCCCAATCTCATCAAAAGAGGGAAATGCCAAATCAAGGGTAGGGCCTCCTCCTCCAAGAACCCTACTGGCTGCAAAAGAAAGTCTTTTTTAGAGGATTCTTCGCTTGACAATGATGAGAACACCATGGATGAAAAGGATTTCTTTGTGGAAAGGAAACTTGGCAAGGGTAAGAAATGAAAGAAAATTAGGAGCACTTTTTCCCTCATGGTCTCTTCCCTTGTTCCCTTTCCTTCTCTGAAGGAGATCCCTATGCCTACTCTTGACACTATTGCTAAGAGGGACAAGTCGAATCCCCTTCCTACTTCTCTTTTGGCTAAGGTAGTGATGGAGAAGGGGGATTTTGACTGGGTTATCAAGGAGCTATGCCATCTGAGGAAGACTAATGATAGACTCATAGCAAGAATTAACATTCTTGAGGCTATGGGTCTTAGTGAGAAGCCCTTCCCTGATATCCTAAGTGAGTTGACTAAGGCTATCAATAAAGCTGAGGGAATTTCTAGTTCATTCGAATCCAAGATGGAAGCCATGAATGCTCAGGTTTCCAATTGTGATGCGGACTTGTCGGCTATGCAGATGAAGGTCCTTGATTTTGAGGAAAAATTTTCCAATTTGAGGAAGCGATCATTAAGTTTGGTGACTAGAGTTGCAATACTCTTCAGATGATGGTGAGACACATCAATACCCTTCTTAACATGTGGGAAGGGACTCAGAAAAAAGATAAGGATCTGGCGGTCTGTGACTCTGGGAACCATGTTAATTAGGATGCTATTGCTCTCAAGGAGACATGTCAGAATATGGAGCTTTTGGCCTTAGAAGCGGTGAACCTTCTAAAAAATATTCAGTGACCTTCTTTGGTCCTTTGGTTGTGTCAGGTCCCTCGTGTAGGCTGCTGGCCCTTTTTGTGCTCTTTTGGGCTTTCCTTTTGTGGTCCTGTTTGGTTGTCTGTCTTTTGGCTGCCCCTTCTGGTTTGACATGCTTTTGTTGTCTCTGGTGCTTAATGTATATTTCCTTTCTCTTTTTGTAAAAGGTTCAAGACCTTTCAAATCTTGCTTTCCTCTTAATCAAAACTAATATGTTTTCTTCTAATTTGCAAGATCACATTCCACAATCACCTAAGCGTACTACAATTTCCAAAGAAAACATAGAAACCAAGATTGGCTAAAATGAATGTGTAGACATGAAAAATTGGCAAAAGGCTTAAATCAATAAAAAAGTGCAATCAAATCACCAAAATAGCACGAAAAATCAATAAATGGAACAAAGGCAATTCAAATCAAAGGAAAATTCAATTAAATGATTAAATGATTAAATAAAGCTTGAAAAGGGGGAAAAAAACACTACGAAATTGATTAAATTCAATTAATGACATAGTTGTTGAAATGAAAAATCAAAATGAACATCTTACCCTTCATGGCTAAATTTAATTACTTTAATTAATTAATAAATACTAATTTCCCTCAACAAAGCAAAAAGGAGACAAAATGGACACAAATCACTCACTTTTGTTGAAATGGTCCAGCCTTTTGAAACCATTTAAATGATTGTCCCCTCTTTGTCCCCCCATTTATGGACAAAGCAAAGCCATTTGACCTTACCCAAGCATAACCATGGTTATCTCACTCTACCCCCTACCCTTGGGAAAATCTTATATATTGAAGGCATTTAGAAGCATAAATCATCCACTCCATATCTTTGAATTGCAGCAAAGCTCTGTCAATTTACATCCACATCACTCACTTATCATTCTCATTGCTAATTAGCTTAAATTGCTTTGATCATAGTAGATTGTTCGTCAAATAGAGCTAGAATTTGATAGAATAGATCTAAATTTGCATATCATATAGCTTAATTCTCATCTTTAGAGTGTCACTAGTGAGGATCATAGCTGAGAGCCTCATTTACCACTTTATTTTAGAGATCCATGAGATATTTAGATTAATTGTGCATTATTTAGATTAGTTTGGTTTGAATAGTGTAATTGTCTTTTAAATCTTGTTATTTCATGAAGGTGTAAATCACTCACATACAGGATGCAACCACAATAGCCGGAAACATGATCCCATAAAGAAAATTGGAATACGGATAACAAATGATTATTATAAAATAAATGTGGAACACAAAGACATTATTTTTGTACACACAAAAATAACTAAGACTACATAAACATCTAGACTATTAAAAATTCTTCAATTGCATGCATCAAATCTATAACCATTCTTCTGACTTTAACTTGAAACTACAAGCATTCAAACTAACCAGAACACAACATTGTCTATTACATTAAAAAAAACAAGAAAAAACTTAAAAATCAAGAGAAACACCACCTCACACCATCAATATTAGTTTTTAGAGCAAGGATCCTCTAGAAAGCACACCTGCAATTACATTCATACTGCAAAATTTATGCACTAAATAGATTCTATTATCTCCAGTCTATTTATTTTCATGCTACAACTTTATTTAGTCATGTTTGGAACACCTTGACTGTCAATAATTATTCTTTATATTATGATCTAAGTACTCGATTACCAAGAATCAACTACTTTGTATACTAAGATCTATCTAGTTCACCATATTTGACATTAATGACAACCAAACACATACATTCAACAACCTCTCCCTTTGTCATTGATTGTAAAGTATATATGCCTTCTTTACATTGTTAAATTACCCCTTAGATATTTATACTCTATATAATCATATATTCATATCTTTATACTACTCGGCATTTGACATCAAGGACAAAGGCTCCCCAAAATAAAAAAAACTGAGCATCCAAAAAGAAGTGTGTCAAATTTACTAACCTGAAATGTTTTTCCTGTACCTCTCTTTGAAATCTGGAAGAAGGTCCTTCATGGATTGCATTGTCAACCAGACATTATAACACATACTGCTACATATTGTCAGTGAATCAATCACATTATTCATATTATTTGGAATAATAGGATTCCACTCATGCTTTGTTTCCTTCTTCAAGGAGACCAATGGGATGATCCAGTCTGGCTCCAACCATGTCTACAAAGATTGTATCCTGTTTCTTCTGCATTTTCTTTTGAGCTCAAAAATCTACCAGTGATCGCTATAAGTATATAAGATACTTATAACTTATTTTACCTATCGGACAATTTCTGAAACTGTATATTTCGTTCTACGCATATATAGTAATGGATTTATTTCCTACTGCGTACCACATAGAATCTGGAGTCCAATTTGCAGTATATCTAAACTGTCATAAAAATAAAAGTATTGTAGATTTACACCTCGTCAATCTATCCACTTCAGTAGTTTTGTCTTCTCTCATATTGTTCATGGTAGAGGAATGTGATCATTCCCTTTGTTTTGTTTTCCAAACAAGTTGAATACAAGGAATATGAACATCCGATACTTGCCTCCGTGAGCAAATAAAATAGAGTAAAATGGATCACTAAAATAAGATATGTTGATTTGCAAGCATTCTAGGTTTAAATACTTGAATTATTTTCAGGTAAAGTAATAATATTAAATTAAATTAAAACAAGTATTAATTAAGCCATTCTTTCAATTGCAAGTATCTCAATGAGAAGGAATTAATTCTTTTTTCCTTATACAACTTAACTGTCACCATTTCACTTGTTTACCAAGATAGGAGAATGCAAATGCATTTTGTCTTAAATGTTAAAAAATAATATTAAAAAATATTAATACTAATGAATCCATTAGTTCTATAACTTTATAAAAAGAAACAATGAGCCAAGTTTCATAATAAGGTCATGTCTTAAATATTACAAAGATAATAATATTCAAAGAAACATTAAAACTAATGGATTCACTAGTTCCATGCCTTCATAAAAAGAAACAATGAATCAAGTGTCCTAACAAGGTCATGTTATTGAGGTATTTACATATGTTAAATAAATAAATATTTTTTGAAGATGGGTATATAGATTTATATACATTTTTCAAGGATTTATAACATTCTACAATTACACAATATACCCATGAAAGATGAATCAAGATATACTCTTTGAAAACTTTCATGAAGGAAAAACCTACGTTCCAAGGCATCCATGTTCCATATAGAAATAGAGATATAGATAGGTATAGGTATACCTATACATATACATATACATATATATATATACATATACACATACATATACGTATACATATATATATATATATATATATATATATATATATATATACATGTACATATACATATACATATACATATACATATCTCAATTGAACCATCCAAAATCAAATAAATGTATCTCAAGAACCATATGCATGACAAGAAAAAACATAAATATAATGCACTTCAAATTAATAATGGGCAATACCTATCAAGTGATAAACCACAGAGTACACCATGGACAAGGAGTCAGAATGCTCCTCCAAGTCATCCAAGTCACCTTGACTCATCTAAGAATAATATATTCATGGGTTCATGTTGAAATCAGATCAAAAAAATGTGTAGGCCCCTCAAACTTACTATTAGAACCCACATCAAGAGTATCTGTCTTAGCATGTGTCTAAATCATAATATAAATTCAAACCTCCATATATTCCAAGAATATATGAGTACTTGTGAGCAATCAATATATGCCAAACTCCTAATGTAAGATGACATTATCATGAAGTAATCAAGAAAATGATCTTGTACTCTATACCAATAGAACCAACCAAGATCAATGTCAAAGATCCAATCATGAATTAGGAACATAAACATGACACCATGATGTCACATTTCCATACAAGAAGAATATATGGTCTAATCCTCATGACAAGCACTTGTATCATGCCATAACTCTAAGTATTTAGTCAAGAATAGACCACGATATCAAACAAGTATCATATACATCATAAGACAAAGCACATACAAAACCTCTACCAAAGAATCTATGAGTCCTCCTTTGCTCCAAGATATCAACATCTCCTATCAGTGAAGCCCATGATTTCAAAGAACCATCACTACATATGGAATGTAATCCAAGAGTCTACTTATGACACCAAAAAATAACGACATCCAATAGTGAATTGATATCACTTCCATAAGCTCTCATTGAACCATGATACCAAAATATACATTTCATGATGATAAACTATCCTCTAACTAAAGATCATTTGTGGTTCCAACATGATCAATTAAATCAATACCATAAGCTCTCAAATGAAAAAGTCAAATTACAATATAGAAATTAAGATGATATGAAAAAATGCCAAACATCACTATTATAGGCTACCACTAAAATTTGTAATCAAAATATCCATGAGTAGTGATAACAATCTCCTAACTAAGAATCAATCAAGACCCTTACACAATCAAAAAAATCATATAATCTAAATGAATTTAATCGAATTTTAACATGTAGTAGTTCACACAAGACCTCAACATATTTTCTAGATTGTAATATATGACAAGTCCAACAAAAAAAGATTGATCATAGACCATAAAATTTGTGATATTAACCATTTATAGATTTAAATAGACTGAAATTTCATTGCTCACACTTTATAACAATAAAACCGTTCAAACGTAATAACAATATATTCATAATATATCCATGCATAATCACTTGTAAAAAATGACTCTCAAAATATATATATTGTATTTAGCATAAGTTGTTTCTATATAGTATAGACCTTTCATATTTAGAATAGAGACTTTAAATGTGAAGCCGTGCATGGTGAGACCTAAGTTTTATTGGCTGCCTTCCGTTTCTTTAGATTCGATGAGGTCAGCAGATTTAGAAAATTGAAGTTTTATTGGCTACTTCTGTTGTTCGCACATGAAGTTTGAAAAAAAAACGTGTCCCCCTTGGTCAGATATGTGTTTTATCTCCTATCTCAGCCCACGTTGGAAAGCATGGGCGTCCCATTTGAATTTAATGTCTCCTTCACAAAAATAAGCATGTGGATGACATCACCCCAAGCTCAATATATAAAGTTTATGAATCTCTCCTTTATCTATGCTTTCACATGTTTATTAACCATAATTTATTTCGGTGTTCACTTTTTAGTCCCTGCCTATATATAGGCAGGAAACTTATGTTCCCGTTTGCTCGTTTCAATTAATTCGCGCCGCTTGAAAATCGAAAACCTTAACGTCTGCGGAGCAGTATTTAAAAAATAAATTATCCTAGCAAAAACCTAATTTCCTATTGGCCAAAACGAATTTTCCTGGGTGTTAAATTATTTTTCAGAATCCGAAAATAGGGAAAATCACAGTCGGAGCGAGTGATGGCAGTGGGATGAAGCCGAGTCGCCGACCGCCGGGAATCCAGAATGTTCCACAGATAAAGCTACCGTGACAGTGACAGCCATATGCTTTTTTTTTTTAATAATTGCTGGTATGCTTGTTTCGAATGACGACAGCCCATACCTCATTAGTTGCTTCTTCACATTTAACATTTATCACACGTCATTAACTTTTCTTCACAGTCGTGGCGGATTTTAAACGATATTTTACTTCGAAGGATATATTTTCGAGGTTACTCCTTTCTGAATTGACTTGTTGAAACAGAACACGTCCTACAAGGGACCCTACCACAAAATAAAAAGAAAACGATGAGGATTAAACAGCGAGTAATAGTGGCAATTTTTGTTTTTTAATTATTACATATCTTCAAATTTGAAATTTGGGTTATTAGTGCTTGCAATATATTATAATAAAAAAAAACAATTCATAATTTCTTTTATTTGTGGTTTAGTTTTAGTTTTAGATAAAAGATTTTTTTATATATTTAAACGTTTATAAACTATTATAGTTCAATTATTTGAAAGGATTATAATAATTGTTTCTTACTGTTTTTTTTTAATTTTTAAGCATATAACATAAATGTAATGTTTGTTTACTTTCATTTCCTAATATCTTATTAATTTAAAAAGATTATATTAATTATTGCTTCATTTCTATTTTAAAACATATGGCATAATTGTCATTGTCTTATTAAAATTGTAAAAACAATATCATTTCTTTTATTTATTTTTGGAAGAAGTTGTTTTATTTATTTATCATATTATTCATTTGTAAGGTATAGATACTAATTTTAAATATTTGTTTGTCTTAAAATTTAAAATAGTAAAATAATTTGATTATAATAATATGTGCAATTTACTTTAACAAAACCTCATCACAAAGGTAGGAAACTATTGGAATCCATGAAAGGCGGCAACAAGCAGACCACAAATGATGAAAAACATTACATAGGAGGGCAGCGCCACCCATGGGAGAAGTATCCAGAGCTTTGTGCCATTTGTACCCTGCAACGCCGCCTCTGCAATCCATACGCCATTTCACACTTATATCTATTCCTTTCCCAAACCGATCATCCATACCTAGAACCGCTCTCTTTTGTTTTTCTAATCGTCTTTTCTGCTTCCAAATTGAGACGTCTCCCCATAGATCAGATTACTAGACTGTTCCATCGGGGTTTATCTGTGGTCAGCATTAATGTCAACGCGAGTTAAATGTTACCCTACCCGGTGGCGGTGACTGTTTATGTTACTTTTTTAAAAATTATTTTAATATTACTGTTTTCTATGAGTTTATACTATATATTCATATCCATCTAATAATATTTATTAGATTTAGATTAACTTGTAGTATATCATTAGAGATTTAGATTTTATATGTATAAAATTATATTATCATAAAATAATATTTCATATACTGTATAATGGTGTAAAACAATTCGACATAATTACAGTTAATAGATTGTATTTTATTAATATTAACAATAGATGTATATGTGTATACTATTTATTATTTTTATTATCATTTATTATGTGATTTTATATTATATTTTTATATTAATATAAAATAATATAATATTTAAATTAACTATATAATATTATGATAGATTTAATAACATAATATTTAGATAAATTGTTATTATATTATGGTAGATTTATATTCTATATTATCCAATTTTGTTTTTCTTTACTTTATATAAAATTAAAAATATCATATTTAATGTATTCTTTGTTAATTGAAGCTTAATTATACATATATTTACCTTTTATTTTCTATTTTATCTATTTTACATTTAATTTAAATTCAAAATTAAACTTTATTTAATTACTTATATATTTTTAATAATAAACTCTTAATGATAATTACAAATTATTTTCACGTTTGGCTTGTTACTTTTGAGACTGCAAAGGCCGCTGCTCTTGCATATGACTTTGTCGCTTATAGAATTAGAGGATCCAGAGCTCTGCTAAACTTTCCACTAAATGTTTCATCCTGCAGGGTCTTAGCCTCAGGTTGTTGTAAGATGCACTCCAAAAAGAGAGCTCCACAGGAAAAGGAAGTGGATCCAGAACGGCTCACGTTAGACTTCAACTTAAATCGAGCTCATTATAACAATCACAGGCAACAAAATTTTGTTCTGTTACTTTATGTCCTTTGAGCAAATGTTCAGTAATTGAAAACTTTTTAGTCTTTTATGCAATTGGCTTGGTGCAAAATTAAAATCTAGTAGCGTAAGAAGGGGATTTTATTTTGATTTTTTTAATACTTTTATCTTTTTTTCATTCCAGATTTTTTTATTCTAACCTAAGGGCCAAGCACATTAACTAAAGGCAGGGACTATAGCTCACCCTGAGCTCTTGTTTAAAATAATTTTTCTAATTCATCCTCGAGGAAGAAATGTCTCCGCTTAACAGATTATACCATTTTAGAGCTTCAACTTCTAAGTAGAAATAAAAAATGGAATCGTGGCTTTTGGTTAGCTGCTCGTTTATATAGGAGCTACCATTTTAATGCATTATTACTTCTATGAAATGTATTTTTTTCTAGAAATTATTTTTGAATGATATTTGAAAATAAAATAGTAATATATATATATATATATATATATATATATATATATATATATATATATATATATATATATATATATATATATATATATATATATATATATATATATATATATATATATATATATATATATATATATATATATATAATTATTTTTATTCATTTCGAAATGAAGTTTTATATGAATTATAATATATGATTTGTATGGTCAATTTTAAAACAAAATACTTCCCTTCATACTAATTTCAATATTTAATGTAACTATTTTTACAAAAATATCTCAAAGTCCTCTTTTGAATGAATATCTGAAATAAATTCCTACCTCAATGAAAAAAATAAGAACACAATTTTTTTTCCAACGTTTCCTTGGATAGAGCTTGGGCTCCAAATATTTTATATATTCCATAAAAAAATCATACATATGTATAAGTATATGTATACATACATACTATATGTATGTATGTATGTATGTATGTAGAGACACACATACATATGTGTGTGTGTGTGTGTATGTGTCTACATATAGATATACATGCAAATCCTATGAAATGTCTTTATAGTACTTCATGTGAGCCATATGGCTTGTGGGAGGTTGCTAGGAGTGCACATAAATCACAACATAGGTAGTATCTACACAAGGCAATCATCAAAACATTTAATTATTGCACAAGATGAAATACTAATGTGGAGCTTATATTTCATGTGAGCAGAAGGATACAATTTTTTGGGGGATGTAAATGGAATGGTGGGAACATCTCAATACTATTTATAATTGTAACAGTGAAAGGTGACTCATATCCCCCACCCTTTTCCAAGTATAGTGCAATATCAATGATGGAGTCTTCTATTCTTTTGGGATCTTCCAAGTGCCAAATAGCTTCTCTAAGGAAGAAATTATAAAAGACTAGTAGTGGCATTAAAATTGGGCCACTCCTTGATTTTGCATGCAGTCAGTGCCATTTTCAGCCAGGAGTTTGTAATGGTCTACCATAGATACTAGGTGAATAATTGTATTAGCTCGATGTTCTTGGCATTGGCACTATATTTGGGGCTCTCTAAGGCTAAGGCCAAGAAACTATGCCAAGTATTATTCAAACATTCTTTCTTAGTAGAGATTGATGTGGTCCTAGACAACGTGGATATAAATTCTCTAGTGCCACTACTACAAAATTACTACCTAAACAATTGCCAAGGTGGAGTTGTGAAGAAATACCCCATTGTCGATGTTGGTTCTTTTTTACGCTGTGATAAAAATGATAGCAACCTTCTCACTTTGCAATGGATCTTTAAGAGCAGCCAACTCCGAGTATTTAACAAATGATGAAAAGGACCAATTAAAAAGGACGTGGATCCATCCTTCTACGCTTCTGGTTCTGCATAACCAAGGTGGGTGTACCCTTCAACACCTTCAGATATTCAATAAGGCGTTAATTGGCAGACATCTCACAAAGGCTCAACAAATCTAGGAGATACTAGATTAATGGCTAATCAATCCATTGAACATCGACCATAAATTGGAGCATGAGATTAGTACAACACCACAAACTACATAAAACACAAGATATTTTGAATTTTATTTCAATTTGTAGAACATAGCTAAGACTGATCTGTGATGCATCAACAAGGAATATATTGATTTCTGACCAGTGCCTTGTCCATTGGGCAATACTTCTAGTTTAGGAGAAGCATACAGAAACAAACTACTGTCATAGACTCAAAGCCATAAATACAATGATATCAGACCATACACTACTTGCAATGAAATCCTTATGCAGAACAATATGAATTAATGTCATATCCATAACTTCATTTAATTTGATCCTAGATCAGAACTAGGAACTAATAACACATACACAAATGAATCCATGCAATGAATTAGAAGATTCATAATCCAACTGAACAACACTTAGGAGAGACTTGAATCTGAGATAAAACTATATTAAGTGTAATGAATCTTGCTTCTGTATCAATCTGATCGACAACATATACCTCTTCAATAGTATGCAAAAGATCTGGAAACACTTCTATTATATCTGATCTAACAAAACTGAAACAATCAGAAAGCTACATCCTAATGGAGCTAGGAAATGACTGAAACTCCAGGAGTTAAGCTCAGCTTCAAACTCTCTATGGAGACCAGGATTTCAGAACCCTTACAATAATGAGAAGATCTTTCATACATCCCCCAGAAAAAGACCTAAACATATTTCTGCTATGACAACTGTTACTTCCAGAAAGACAATTCTGCAAACAACTTCTTTACCCACCAAAATTGGCCTCGGAGTTAAAAGCACTTACTGCTCTTTCTCGCTTGTTTGAAACTGATTCTAACCGCTGCCATTCAATCTGTCATTTTGCGACATTTCCAACGATATATTATCCTCATATGTTCGGGTAAAAACTCAACCTCTAGCACCATTTTCAAATCCTAGCTTCATCAACAACTTACAGATTTAAAATTTTGAAAATATGCATAGTTTGAACTTAACAAAATTGTTTTATTTCCTTCTACACATTTAAATCTTTGACGGGCCCACAAGTGCCACATGGCACCATTAGATTGGTCTGATAAATTACTCATTGCCACCTCACCGTCCAGATGACCACCACATGTCGCTCTATCATTACTTCATGCCAAGTGTCACTTCCTCATTGGCTAGCTACTCCAATCAGTCATCTAACCGCAACATCACTGTCACATCATCAAGGTGCCATGTGTCAACCTGTCACATGTTCGCAAGGGCCAAATTCGGCGCTTGCGAACATGCGACCACCGTGAGATGATGGCATGAATCTCAAGGCTATTGCATTCAACACAATCACACACAGTCAAAATTACTTACCCTTCATGTGTGGGGCCGCCTGCCATGTCACCACCAACTCACCACCAAATGTTAACCTCAAAACACATGCACGCGCATAGGAGGGCCCTCCAGATGGGCGTCCACTTTGGACACTATGCTATTGTCAATTTTGGTATTTGAATAGCTTCGGAGGCATTCACACATCAAATGTGGGATAATCTTCCCTTTTGAATATAATAACTTTTGTATCAAAATTTTAACTTGGCCTTCGTGCCCAGTTGGGCCCACCAAATCTGGCCAGCTTGTCCACACAACCTCTTCCTCTCTTTTCTCTTTACCATATATTATGACAATGTTTCTTTTAAATATTTGTAAAACCCCCAACTACGTACATGTGGGATAATTGCCCCAAATGCACAGTCCACCATTTTCTCCTCAAACACACAGACCTACAAATATTTTCGTTGACTCTTTGTTTGTCTGCTTCAAACATCGTTGGCATCCTCTTCTTGATGTTCTCATGCATCTATCTAATGCTATTTGCATTATGTTTGCAAACATGGTGTAATATCCCCGCCAGGGAACCAATAAGGAATCAGGTCTTATGACCAAAAAATTGCAACTAACAAATTTTTTTCCTAACAATACATCATTACTATTTCACATTTACATTCCTTAAGGTTCCCTTAAGGAATTCATTTACTTACATCTTTACATTACTTATCCAAATTGAATTTCATTTCCTTTCTTTACTTTCACATTTTAGAACTTAAGAGATAGGGTAAGAAAATAACATTTCACTTGCAAATATATTTCTTACTTTATATACTAATCTCATTTCTCCTTCCTACACATTGAATAACTATTCCTTACAAAATTACATCTTAGCATAATAAACATTTTCTTTCATTGCAACATAGGAGAGATAGAAAAGACCATTCAACATTACATTATACATTTACAACTTTAATCTTCCAAATAACAACCCTTGAAACAAAGCCTACAACTATCCCTCCAAATTACATTGCTTTTCTTTTCAATTACATATTTCTGATAATAGATCTCATAATAAAAGGTACATGAATGGCCCAAAGGCATTACAACATATCTTGTCATCTTTCCTTTCAAAATACATAATACAAAATACAAATATCTGCATCAATACATAAATTTGAATGCATCCAAGTCACAAACCATGAACAGGACCTCGAAAGATTTTTGCCACCCAACCATGTGAAACTGGTGAAGTTCCACCCCCCATGCTAGGAGATAGAACCAAGATACTCACAAGGCCCTAAGCAATCTATGGCTCAGAAGATAAAGAAGGCCAAGACTCAAAAAGAACATAAAATATCATCATACTATAACATAGAGGTCAAGGTTCTAGGATACCACCTAAGTGAGTGTCATCACACAACCTTTATATTGGCATTAGATTAAAGAATCACAAGTCATTTTATATGATCTCTGGTGCTTGTTACTAGATAACATTGAGTCATGTTTCTAGAGACAAAAACCTATATAGCTATATACACTCATAACCATATTGAACCTCACCACCTTATGTCATTTCAAATGGGTTCTTTATGAACCACACATTCAGTGGAGAAATAATAAAATTGTTGTGTTCATTGACAAGTTGATATTAGTCAGGTATTGCAAGCAATCAATCAATTAGGATTGCTAGAGAAGTTGATATTAGTCAGGTATTGCAAGCATTAAAATAAAAGCCCAAATTTGTCACATCTACACACCTAGATAAAGGGTTTGCCCAACCCAAATAGGTGTTCATTCCAAGGTGACTGGGTAGCTGATTGGGTAAATAGATATGTGGGCATAGATTTGAGCTTGGATTTAGGTATGCGAAACACTAATTTTTGGATGTCTATCCATAAAACATATGCAATATATCCAAAATATTAAGTAAAATAACTGTAACATTAGTTCTTCACACTACCAAATGCCATGTTTTACTATACTTCCAGTATGAACATGACTTGTTTTCCTGTTAAGTAAATGTAAATATGCCGATTGGTAAACTACCCTTTGAGATTATAAATGGAAAATTTCACAAATTGTTTAGCAACATTGAGATTTCACAAACTTAAACTATATTAAAGCATCAAAAACTATAATCAAGCCTACACTGCACTGCACAAAAGGGTATATATAAACTCATCCAAGATTTACTAGGACACAGTAAACCGAGCTTAATCACTGTTTACAATTTTTGAAACATTATTTAGTTTTGATTTGAAAAACAACAGATTAAATCCATAATTCTGATTGTTTTAATATGAAACATTAGTTTTGATTTTAAACACAAGACCTAATAAACATGGATCAACTAAAGTCCAAACTTCCGTATCATATATTGGATTCTCTCTCCTTCATCCATTGTCAAGAACAATGTGGCTAATTGCGGATCATGCATTAACTTTTTGTATGGTTCAAGCATAGTAGAGTTGCTAAGGCCAGGGATTGCTTTAACTACTTTATACAAATTCGTTGCATCATTTTTCAAACTAGATGTTTTATATCTGTCAAGGAGATGTTTTTGATCACTTCACAAATCAAATCCAATGAACCTAGCAATGTTCCCCTCCTCCTCTTTGGCCTCCTTGATGATGTTGAAGGGTTCTCTTTGTCGCTTGCAGTAGATTGGTTCAATGTAGGTTTATCAATAGATTCGTTACCATCATTAGCCAAATCAGCAGCAGACTCAAAACATGCATTATCCATACCATGATAACTGAAATCTTCATCATCATTGAAATCTTCCTCCGTCTCTTGAGCTGTTGCAGCTGCAGTGCTCTCAGCTATGTCATTCCCAACAATACAGGATAATTCATTCGAGTATTGAAATGGCTGCCTCTTATACATTCTGGCATTTTAAAATTCCTTTGTCTATATGATGGCATAACAATTGAATTCATTATTGGTCCTTCATTACTTAAAAAGATATATTCAACTTAAAAGGAGATTTGAAGACCATGTTACCTTCAACAACTCATCCCAAACACTATCATTAGCATCCATAGTTTGGGTAGTCTCATTCTAGGCTAAGCCGCTTGTATTCCTCAAGTCTTTCATAACTCTATACCCTTGTTTCCAAGTTTTCAGCTTGTTCTTGAAGTTATCCTTCAATAGCTTCATTTTCAACTCATTATTGAACCTCCTTTCAATGGCTGTCCAAGCCTCTTTCTTGAAACCCCCTTCATCTTTTTTTCCAATCTGCACTTGCTCCTGTAGCAAGTCTAGAAACTTGCGTTCCATCTCTTTTGAGCAGAAAACCTTCTTGCAAGAAGTTGCCTGGATAACTTGAACGTCACCATCCATGTTCGTGTTTAAATCCGTAGACATACCTGATGGACACACAACATGAGCTGCCCACTTCTTTTGACAAGATCAATTGCAATGTAAACAAATGCAAAGAGGCATATACATAGACGTAAACATTAAATATAGCAACATTAAACATAACACGACAATATTAAATATAACATGACAACATTAAATATAGCAACATTAAACATAACATGATGATATTAAATATAACATGACAACATTAAATATAGTAGCATTAAACATAACATGATAATATTAAATATAACATGACAACATTAAATATAAAATATAGCAACATTAAACATAACATGAGAATATTAAATATAATATGACAACATTAAATATAACAACATTGAATATAACATGACAACACTAAATATGGCATAATGACTTTTAATATATAGTATCAGTTTGTGAAATTTTTGAAATCTGACATTAGTTTAAACACTGCCATAATAGTTATTCAACCAACTAAGATCAAGATCTATAGTCTTCCCACATCCTTCTTGCTATTTCATCTCGAAAATTGCCCCAATCATCTCTTTCACGCTGGCTCAACCCATATGTCTCAAGCACTGGTACATCTATCCAATCACGACCATCTTCCTCTTCAAATTCTACCTCAGATGGAAGGCCATCGTCTATCATAATGAAGTTGTGAAGTATGCAACATGCCAAAACAATATGTGTTTTTGTCTTGATTTGATAAGACGTCGCATGCTTCAAGATAGGAAAACACTGCTTCAAAATCCCAAATGTACACTCTATTACATTCCTAAACAAGGAGTGTTGATGATTAAACAACTCTTCTGGGGTGTTTATTGGGTTTGCCCTTGAAAAATCCTTTAGGTGGTAGCGTGTGCACTGATAAGGCATGAGAAATCTTGGTATGTTTGGATATCCAGCATCGACCAAATAATATTTACCTAAACAAAACAAAATGTCATTGTCATAATGTTGTCTTATTTTTCGTATGCTTCAATAATATAATCATATTTTACAAACCTGGGGGAACTACCAATGGATCGGCTCTAGATAGAGCCAAATCTAGAACACGACTATCTGCAACAGACCCTTCCCAACCAGCAAGGATGTATTGAAACTTATAATCAAATGAACACACTCCCATAATATTTTGTGACAAGTTGCCTTTTCTATCGCAATATTTAGCTTGCAGGTTGACATCGACAGTGACTGGTATATGGGATCCATCAATTGCTCCCACACAGTCATGTAGTCAGATAATTCATAGGTCTAATGAACATGCAATAATAGGATTACAACTCTAAACAAAATTAAACCACTGGGATATATACCTTGAAGAATGGATCAAAATGGGTCTTCCCACTGATTTCTTGAGGAGTGTTAGGACCAGGGGGTATAAAATAATCCGAATGGAGCACTAAGATAGCCCTTAAGACCTTGTGGAAGTATCAACTTACTGTCTCTCCAGAGTGCCCAAAGTTATGAGCAATCTTACGATTCCTTAGATTGTGGCCAAGAGTATGGAGGAACATGACTAATTATTCTTCTAACGTGAGGAATTTTGTATCTCTGATGCTTCCTTTTTGCCTTAAAATATTGGCTAGTTTAAAGAAGGATCGTCTAGTCATGTGTATTTGGTCAAAGCAATCTATCTCATTGGAGTTGATAACATTCTTATAAAAAGGAATTGCATCTCTTGTGCGCTTACGCATATTTCGACTACCTTCTTTTATACACTCCGCTATGGCCGCGACAAGGGTGGCAAGAACAATTACAAGAACAGGCAAGACTCTTCTCCTCCTCATAATCTCTCCTTCTATTTCAATATCATCTTCATCAGCAATATCATCGATGAGATCCATTGAATTACCTAAAAATACCAACAAAACAATCATGAAACAACATAAGAAAACACCCAACTATAATGCATAATCAGAGAATAGAGTTGCAGGTTGAGTATACAACATATGTAGACAAGAAAGTACCTTGTGTAATTTCACTAAATGAAAAGTTCTCACAGTGACTGTCCCTTGTGTAATTGCCACTTGAATGTATTGGTATTGAACCATGCAAATGCTTTTCTTCTTAAACAAATGATGACATCTCTTCATTCAGAAATGATGTGCACTGTGAGATGTCCTCATTTGTGACAAGGACAGTCAAAAATGAGGACAGTCACTATAAAGACAACATGATAATGTACACTCACTGTAAGGATAGTCACAAATGAGGACATCTTACAGTGACTGTACATTATCATGTTGTCTTTACAGTGACTGTCCTCATGTGTGACTGTCCTTGTCACAAATGAGGACATCTCACAGTGAATGTCCCTTATGTAATTGTCCCTTGAATGTATTATCTATTGGTATTGAACCATGCGAATGCTTTTCTTCTTGAACAAATACACTCAAGTGGAAATTACACAAGGGATAGTCATTGTGAGATGTCCTCATTTGTGACAAGGACAGTCAGAAATAAACTTAGTATTACGTGGGGATATAGAGCTTCCCGGGGTTGTCAGACTATAGGATAGAAGTAAGTCAGTACACCTCCCACTACGATTGCTCAGGTTCAAAACAGGCAGGTTCATGTCCATGTGGTATAATGTGGTGGTTTAGATGCTACATGTAAAATAGAGCTCAATACTCTCTCCACTTGATGGATAAAGGGAGTTTGTCGATCAAGAAAAAAGAAACCTTGAAATGTAAAGAAAAATAATGGATACCAAACAAAATGTACTTATAAATTCAGCGAATTGCCAGTTCATAGCTCCACAAAGAATATTTGAAACCTAGAGCACAATTGTCACTCCATGAAAAGTAAAATTTAAGAAAACTGCTACAGATTTCAACTACATGCCATACTAGACCCAAACCATTTGAGTGCATTGTCATTTTCTACCCTGGGAAAAGATGCTCAAAACATAACAAAGAAGCTGTGCTTACAATGTGTAGCAGTTGATCATATGAGACTCTTAAAAATTGTTATACAAATAAAAATTAACTCTGTTGGTCGTATAGCACATGTCACTCGGTTTTGACATAAAAATAGCAGTAGTTGATTACGTGATGTTCACATAGTGAATAACAAATGACAATTTGTAACTGCTAATCATACAACATGCTTAAAACTCAGTTTAGACCGAAAAAATTTGAACATCTGGTTCAAATTCAATACTTAAAGTTTGGTTTAAACATGTAAAATTGCAAGACCTGATCATAAGAGAGGATTAAAATTTAGTCCAGAAATGCAAACTGCAACTACTAGTCATGCAAAATGCTTCAACGTTAGCCTAGAAATTAAAAATTAAAAATCTTGGTCATATGAGACGCTTCAAAATCCATCTGGAAAAGAAAAATTATAACAATTGATCACGTCAAAATGCCTACTAATCCATCAGTGATTGTCTATTAAAATTGCTTAAACTGATCAAATGAGACACATAAAAATCATTCCCCAAAATGAATCTTACGGTTTATAGTTTTCATCATAGACTGCAAGGGTTTAGAAACTTTAATTTTTCATATAAATCTATTTCGACAAGCCTTATTTAGAAACAATGCCCTTCAATCTGATAAAAGAATTACTTCTTTTGATATATATACCAAACAGAAGCCTGAACGCCAATAGAATATAGACACAAACTACGTAGAATATAAACATGGCCTTCACTTTCACCAGTACTGGTGGTCATAGATTTAGGGTTTCCTTCTGCAAATAGACTTAACCCTAAACTTGAATCTTTGGCTAAATCGTAAACTAAAACATAAAATATAATGGCGTCCCTGAAACAATTTTAAGACAAGGTTCACTACTTTTTGTGGGGAACTTAGACTTGCTTCTGAGAAGTTAATAAACAATATATTACATTTAATATCCTTTGCATTAGCATCTGTAGATTATTTGTTTATTTTAGTTGCAAGATGCATTGAAAATGGTAACTACCTCAATGGCTGCTTTTGGAGCAACAGACGATAGACAAAATGTTTAGGGTTTTGAGGTATGTGCTCTAGTAACAAAATGGAATTATAGAATACGTGGCTGTCACCAGTTGACACAAGATTTCAAACCAAAAACAATGTATACAAAAAGAACTTGTAGAAATGCAGAGCAAACCCTAGTTTTGTACCAAATATGCAATATTAATCCACACATTTTCAAACAAAAAAGGGTTATTTGAAATGGGAGAATCCATACCAAACAATACACGTGACCTCAGAAGTTGTAGAGCTGATTGTTTGTAGAGGGCGACGTTGAAGATACATAGGAGAAATGAAATACGGACCTCAAAAACATCCATTATATGAAATGTGGACCTCAAACAAAAACTTTGCAAGGACGCAGACCCGACCAGTTTTAAAAATTGGAATTGCAAATTTGGAATACAATGGTGTAATTCCAATTCCACCTTTTTGAGTGGAAGATGGAATGCCCATTTTTTGGGTAAAATTGGAATTCCGAAATTCCAATTCCGATTCGAAAAGATGGACACAAACATCGAAGTTCATTTTCAGAAAATGGTATCCCGAAATTAGGGCCCATATTTCATGGTCCAAATGGGCCCTTAGTGTTATAGCTCGTTGGAACCAGGATGAAAATTTTTAAATCTTGGGCACACGAAATAGGGACCTTGTGTGTTATAATTTTATGATATTGGTGAAAAGGCTATTTTTGGAGCCAAATGAATTAATAAATTATATTATTCAATATGTGCCTAAGTATAAAAAGTGTTTTAAGTGAAAAGTGTGAGAGAGAAGAAACTTTTGAATTATAAAAGCAATGCTTTGTGAAAGGAAAATCATCCATTATTGAATTATATTTTATTGAAGTTGTGAGAGAGTTTACCTGGGTAGGGTTTTGAGGACTAATTCCTCTTCTGGCAATTTGAGCCATTATAGGTTGATGGTGAATTTTGCAGTTGTAGTTCTGATTCTAAATTTTAATCCAGTGCTGATGTATACTGGAATTCTAAGAAGTTTTTTCTATAGGCAAATCAATTTATTCATTCTGGGATTTGATTTGTCTTCTTGCTAAGGATTAGAATTGATTGGGGAAATCTACAAGGAATGCTACAGGTTGGGAATTGAAAGACAAAGAATTATGTTCCAAAATTCCTAAGTGCAGCCATATAGAATTAAAGACTGTTAGGAATGAATGCAGTATTTTGGCAATCATTCTGTAGTAGTTGTTGTTGCATTCATTACTTGGATTTTCATTGATGTCAACACAGTGATATTTTGGATATTAGCAAGAAAGGAAGTACAATTTTGTTTTGCGCACATGTTGTATTGTAGATTGGATTTTGCATAGTTGATGGTATGTTCTTTGGTTTGTTATTAACCTATGGTTAATAGCACAAAAAGAAATTCATTCATTTGTGGGAGTTATGAGCATTTTGGTGAAAGCAGTGTTTAGACAGTGTTTTTGTAAAAGCAATGTTTGGAAATCAAAGGATATCTCTTAGCTGGGATGGAATCTGATTTTGTGTAGTTAAAGGGATGTTGGAGACTCATTAATTATGATGTGTTTCATAGTGCAAACTTTGAGGATATGTTTGGAGAAAGTTACAGTATTTGGAAGCCGACAGTTTTATGTGAATTTTGTGTGTAGCGTGTAGAATTTATTATTTTGTAATTGAGGACCGACTCATTTGTAATTATTTGAGTTTGGTATATAAGAAGGAATTTTTTCCTTGTTGTAATGTGTACTATGAAGATTGAGATGTGAATATATGCATGAAGTGAAGAAAAGAGCTAATTCAGTGATGAAGGAAGACTTGTGAGTACAGAGATCTGAAATTGTGATCTTGTGTAGCAGAGAGTGCGGTTTTGGCACAGTGTGAAGGAGGTAATATATTTCATATTATTCTATTGAATAATTCTAAGATCTTTTGGACAGTGGGTTCAGAGATCTTTCCTTGAAGCTGTTTGGGCAGTGGGTCCTTCTGTCTTCCGTAAACTATTAACCGGGTTAGAATCTTTTAACATGGATTCAAAATATCCTAACAAGGATTTATATGTACTGAATTTATTTCATAAGACTCCTAACAAGGAACTTTTATATTAGTGCATCATTTTGTGGGCATCATTCCCACCGGGGTTTACTCTTTTCAAGAGGTTCCCTAGTCAACATATCTTGTGTTATTGTGCAATTGTGTATGATTATCTTTCTATGGTTGATTAGTACATTGATTACATTGTTTAAAGTAGTTGAATGGATAAATTATCTGATAACTAATTCACCCCCCCCCCTCTTAGTTATCTTGGGGATCTTTACTTTCTAACAAAGACTTCATATTTTACCAACCTACCGTACGCCATCAATTTAGGCATGCTGCGTGAATTTTATTTTTCTTTGGTTGGATGGTCATGTGATGCTTATTGGGTGAAGGTGATAAATGTTTGGGAAGAAATGTGCATAGCAAGAGCTGTTTGATATTGAAGGGGCTTTCATCCATTTCCAAATTTCATTATTTGCAGCCGGGTTAAAAAATTAGACTTGTGATAATTCAAAGATTCCTATTTGTTATAGCCAGCTGTAAGTTTCATACACCTGCAGTTGGATTCATTTTAAAGTGTCAGGTTAATTTGTTAGTTGTAGTAGGAAATCAGTTATAATGGTCACTTTAATTATGATATTTGTAAGCAATTCAGTGGTGTTATAATTTCTGATATCATTCTAATAAATGATAAAAATCTGAAAGTGATCATTGAATTTCAAAATTATTGTTCATATATTTTGAAAGTTATTTTAAGTGTAATTAAATTAGAGAGATCTAGGCATGCTCTTTACAAAATGTGTCATATGACATCTTAAAATAAGGAGTTCTTGACTACAAATATTTCTAGGAAATCCTATTCTATTGGTGGATCATCAAAATGCAGCCTCTTTGAAGTACTCTTTGGCTTTGATGGATCTTGCATTCAAACACAAAAGTGAAACCCCAAGTTAGATTAAAATTTAGAATCATAGTCAACAATAATAAATAAATTTTAAACTAAAATTGAACTCTCATATACCTCGCCTCTCTGTCTCCTCCCGTGGATAGGAGACCTAATATATGTCCTTGGTGGCATAGGAACAATGCCACCAATGTTGAATCTGACTTGTATATGTTTGCAAACATGAGATTGATCTACGAGTTATACTATTTAATGTTAAATACTTGGTAGTAAATATATGTTTACAAAATAACTGAATTATCATTAAAACTTACCTGTTTTGAACTTTCTTTAGGAAATATTGGCTAAGTCATCAACAATACAAACCCTTGGCATTCTATCTCCCTCAAACTAGGAGTGACCTAAAAAAGTCAAACATATACTTCATACTATCATAAATTCATCATATTATATATACTTGATAGTAAAATACACACAAATAACTTTAGAAATATATGTACCGCAGGGCTATTACTGTGAATGGATATGGTTGTGACTCTATCATGATGATAGGGTCTCACAACATCATTAGATGCCACTCTCTGTCAGATAAACCATGTAAATTAAAAATGAGTATGCACAACTAGCAAGTATACATGTATGCATAAACAAACTAAACTACTTAATTATCTTTCCCTTGTCAACGCTTGACACCTGCAACCCCTCACATTTCCCCCCGGTGGCAACTGGTGACACTTGCATCAGTATGTAATAAGATGATCGTAAAAGTTAAAAAACAATGTACATATACTATTATAATAATTTAAGGAAACCAATGAGTACATTAAAACATATGTACCGTGGAACTTTCAAGATCAAATTATATGGCCGAACGTGGGGACCCCTCCACCAATTCCATCTCCTCCTTTGTCATCAATTGAACATAAATGTAACACATTAAAAAAAATAAGTGGGAAATTATTATAATAAAATTCTACTAAAAATATGAATGATAAGATTTAAATACAATGTAAAAAGTGAACTATTTACCCTTACCATAATAGTATGAGTCCATGGCTCTATATGCCCCTGATGCATATCTTCATGAGGTGCTTCAGTGCCTATAGTGTGCTGTGTAGAATCATTGACCTTGAAGACGTAATGATATGCATCACTATCATTCAGGGGACCTAAGCACAAATTCTTGCACATAATGCAAGTGTGGGGAATACAAACATGTGAGCTTATGGAGGATGTGGAAGGTCCAAAAGCATCAACACAAGGAGGCAACAATGTCATGCTCTGTGCAAATAGAAGATCACTCAAGGTGTGAATGGCCCAAAGAGTCTATGAGCTAGCCTTAGCAATAATGTCAAGATGCTAGACTATGGGAGGTGGTGAAATCTTGGGAGGGTGGACATATGTGCGAGATTTCACCTATTGTGCCCATGGCCTATCCTGAGGAGTGCCTAAACCTACACCCTGGTTCAGTCTCATACTCCAATAATTGACCTTGTGACCGAGCACAAATTTAGCATACAATGTTTTATAAAATAAAATGGGATATCCAAATTGTTGTGAGGTGGTCTATCAAAAACCATCCACCAGCAGTCCCAAAAGTTGTCACGTATTGCAATATTTGTCCACCATTTAATTGACAACTTAGTTTTTTTAGGGTCCACCTTTAGACCAGTTTTAGGATCCACAAAAAAATTACATATGTCATGTTTTTTTATGTTTAGGTTCATGACTTGATCATAGTCAAGCCCATCGTCAAACTGGGCATGCATGCAATCACGCCAAAGAAGTGCAACATTATGTTGCTATGTAAGTTTCTCCATGTTTTCAATAGTGGAGTTCAATGTGGTAAACATGGGGCACAATGTGGGGATATTGGCATAGGTAGTTTGAAATCCTCTAAGCTGATTTAGATTGTCTCCTATGAGATCCTCTAAATGGTGACGGTTTGAGACTGGTTTGTCTTTTGAAAGTGGGGGACTATTGGGAGGTGGTTTTGGATTGTTTACGGGATCATTAGGAGAGTTTTCTGATTTGATGTCTGATTACAATTAGAAAACAAATAGATAATTACAATGAATTTTAAAAACAATACAAAAATTCATTTAAACGGGCTAATTTTTATATAAAAAATTATAAATTTCTATTAAAACACAATAAAAACAATAAAAATTTGAAGATTGAACTTACCTTAGATTGGAGAAAAATTAGATAGGGGATAAAACCGGATATCCAAAAGCCCTAGCCATGTTCAACATTTTCATAGTGAAAATTTTGAATGCGGCCGGGGTATGCAAATATATAACTACTGGCAAAAATTGGATCAGATATCGGATATTCGATAATATTGGATATTTGATTAGGCCCGTACTTTGGATTTTGGCTTGGCTGGGTGTACTGACACTCAGGCCTACTAAAAAGTCAACAAATCCATTTGTGTGCTCTTGGACGAATGAAAAGTTTATTTTTTCACATTGCCAGTTTTTGGCATACCATGATCCTGCACATACCCTTAACCAATTTATCAAATTAATTATGGGTTTGTATTTGTAATGCATAATTCATTTTAGGAACCATAACATTGATGAATATATCAATCTTTTCAGTGTCAGGAATTTTCCAAGGATAATGTGAGTAGACTCTATGCTATTGCTAAAGGAAAACAACAAATGATTCACCTTGGTTTTGTTTTATATAGTAAAGGTAAATCATGGTGACAGCATGTTGGGTGTTATAGGATTATTTCTAGATGAATGTATGCACTAGTTGGTCAAATATTTTAAGAGGAGGAGAAATTTGAGTGAACCATTCCATAGCTTGGCCACTAAGACTCCAAGGAAAGAGTTTCATAAGATAAGTGGGTACAGATAATAAATCCATGGTTAGTACGAAAAACTACCTAATATGGTCATGACGATCTGTGCTACCATCATAATTTTTGTACCTATGAAATTCAACCTTTTGAGGAAAAGGAGGCATGTATAGATCTTTGTCAATAGGAAATGAGCATACAACCTCAGGAGAAAAGGATGTGCTTGGTTCTTCCTTTTCATTTTCTAATCGTAGAATTTGTTTCATCATTTCTTCCATCTATTTTTTCATGATTTCTATTTCAAATGGTTCCTCTTTATTTATTAGGTTTTCAACATCAAAGTTGTGAGGTAGTTTGACTCCTCGTGAAGCTAAGTGCAACAAGTATTGGTCCCTCTCTTGACTCAAGGTCAACTTCATAAGTCTTTGCAAGATTTCATCTTGTTGAAATTGTAAGATATCTTCCTTAGTTATTTAATTACCTGAATCACCACCTTGTGAACTATGTGATCCAGGTCTAGTATGTTGAGAGCCATATTGTGAGCCATGTCCAGAGTTTTGATGTTCTTGGTTTTCTTGTCCAAAATGTTTGTCACCTAATTTTCTTAGTAATTCCTCAATCCTTTTGTTTCATTCTTCCATGATTGGAGTGTAAGAAACACTATGTGCCTACCTTGGAGAGGATAAGTTAGATTCACTAGAGATATTTGCAAAAGGTTTAAAACCACAAGGTACATGATCTCCTCTAGATGGTTTTTCAAAGGTAGCTTTGTGTTGCTTTCCTTTAGGGATCTAAGATCTAGTTGTGACTAGCATGAAAGAAGATTTGTACAAATCCAAATAGGATGACTTGATTTTCAAGCTAGGTAAGAAAAATTGTTCACTTGTCCAAAGTGTTAAAGTGTAAAAGATGTACAAAAGACAACTTGTCACAAGATGTCCTAGTTATGGGTAGATCCATGTGTACAATGCTCGTGAACAAACAAATATAGGATAAAGCATCCAAGAGAGATAATCAATAAGATGGTGGACAAGTGAATATTATACTAGCCAAGAGTGTAGTCAAGAGATCAAACTAATATTTTTATAACTTAGGCAATTTCTAACATGCTGGAATGTACCAAATAACATGATGAGTTAAGGATAACAATGAAGAAGCAATGTTGAGAACTTTTGAGCTTAGTCCAAAATTTTGATTTCAAAGGATTGCAAGAGCTGATTGACAAGGTTGGAGCACTTCCTAGATAGAGTTTTTTTTAAAATCAAGTAGTGTGAGAAAGAAATCAAGTAGTGTGAGAAAGAAATAGTCTTCAAATAATCCAAAAAGGGACAAAGAAACCTTGTGGATACAAGAATATATGAGGTCTTGAAAGGTATAAAAATATGTCAAGTATATCAAGTGTATGTTCCAAAAATATTCTCATGGTTTTAGCACATTAAAGAACATCAAGAAAAACTATCTAAGATCAAGAGGGAAGTTTTTCAACCTTTTCCCACAACTTGATATTCATGTTCCTCACAGAAAGTGATGTTGGATTTGTCATGGTTTTGCATCCAAGGGAATACATAGAGTGAGTAATCTTTGGGTGATCCAAGTAAAGTTCACTTGGATCAATCCTTGCAGAAAGGAAGTAACACAACCAAAAGGTTAGCCTCTAAGTCCTAAGGTGTTTAGTAAGGATCTCCATTCATGACCACCCCTTGTAGTTTCACAAGTGAAATTAAGGCCTATATCCCTACAAGCATGCAAACTACATTATCTCACAAGAAAGATTGAGACCTATTGGCACTATACAAAGTGAATGTACTCCTCTTGTAGTCTTGTAAACAAGATTGAGACCAAAAAGGCCCTACAAATGCCCAATCAATTTTTTCTTAGCAAGATTGAGGCAACTAGACCCTACACATCAGGAAGTGTTAGAAGTGTAAAATAGCCAAGTATTCCCTCTCTTTAAAGTGAAAGAAGCTTTTGATTATAGTGGGATGGAGTTAGCTAGTTTTTCTTATTCCCCACTTGGGTTGTTCCCAAAAGATTTCTCTCTTGGAAGGCCCTCTAAAGGTAAATGCAAGAAAGAAAAAATATAGCTAGTGGAGGTCTAGATTTCCAATTTTACATGAGGAAATGAGCATACTCTCTTAATCCATAGTGTCTCCCAAACATTTCAAGAACATGTTAATTTACCCAAGACTAATTGCATGTGATCAAATAAGTAGGTAAAGATTTCTCATTCATCCTCTAGGAGGTGAACATCATACTCTCCTACTACTCAACTAATCACAAAACAAGAAGCCCTCTAATTAAGCTAAGTTTCTAGAAAATAAAATGTAAGAAAGCACAATGTTGATTTGTATCTCCAAGGAAACCTACAAGACAAGTAGCATTAGTAGTTTTAAAATTGAATCTTTGACAAGAATCCTACATCACAAATGATACAGGAGCATCTTGGGTGTAAGAGAAATCTTGCATCACCCAAAAATATTTTTGATTTCTTTTCAATAAGGGCTATCTTGTGCAGAGCTACTATTTATGGAAACTTGCTATTTTTAGTAAGATGGTCATACAATCTCATAATGTTCTGATTTCACATGTGGAGGTTCATCTTAGTCATATCAGTCTGCCACTAAAGTTTCATGGTCAGAGCAAGTCTAGTTTTGAAGATATTGAAAATTTTTGGTATTGTTAGTAGGGTACAGAAACTTTGAACTCAGTTTTAAAGGCTTTAGAGGCCCTGGGTGAGGTCAAAACTTCAACTGATTGGAGCTTGTTCCAATTAGGCACTATAGAGCTCCTCGTACCCTTTCTGAATTGGGGTCATAATAGTCAATCGGGTCAATGGGTGATCACTTATGGTCTCTAGAAGTTGGGCCACCTGAAATGGCAAAAAAAAATTTTCCTTCAAAATTTCTATTCGAGTTTCAAAATTTATTTTGAACTGAATTTGATGTAATAAAATGAAAAATAAACTAATTCTAAGTTTTGTTGGCCCTAAGGGCTAAATTTTTGGAACCTTCTTGGGCGGTGGAAATTTCCTATATAAAGAAGGCCCGTAGTGTTGTCTAGGCATTTTTGGGTAGATCTGGGTAATGATTTGAGGCTTTTTCCTATAAAATATTGTAAAGGGAGTGCCCATGTGGCTTTGCATATTGTAATTCTAAAATTTGTAATTCCACACTTGTGGAGATAATAAGAAGCCCATTTTTCGCTCTTGCAAATTGTTGTTATTCCTCTGTTTCTATTATGTGTTTGTGGTATTAAGGGGAGCACCCTTCATCAAGTGGTATCAGAGTAGGAGTTCCTAAGTGTGTAAATAGATCATCGACTGTGAGGTAGTTTGCACTAGGATAGTGGTTTAGGGTTTCAGCAAGCAATGCAAAAATGCCTCCATGAAGGGAACGTGGCAGAAGAGCTGGTGTTGTGATGCCTAAGGTTAGAGAACTCTAGAGACAAGTGTGAGCATTGCAAGAAGAGATTTGTTGAGGAATGAATCTTAATGTTAGAGACAAAAGTGAGGATGAAGCCGAGGGAGAAGGAAATTTTGATCAAGAAGAAGGCAAAATTTTGAACCAAGAGGAAGAAAGACTTTTTCGGGCCATTTCCAAGATTGGGAAAAGACCTAAGATTGAGGTTCCTACATTTTTTAGGAAACCTTAACCCAAAGGAGTTGATCGACTAGATTAATGAATTATAAGAATATATGAAGATGTTGAGGATCCTGAAAGGGTCAAGTTTGTGAAGGCCAGACTGAAGGGTCATGCCAAGATCTGGTGGCAAGAGATTCAATTAGAGTGAAATAGAAGAGGAAAGGATAAAATCACAAGATGAGATTAGATGGTGGATAAAGTGAAGTGACAGTTCATTCCTGTTGATTATGAGCTTGACATACTGAAGAAAATACAAAGTTTGAAGCAAGAATGAACATCTGTTCAGGAGTATATAGAGGAGTTCTATTGAATCTTCATCAGAATAGGCCATGTAGAAGCTGATAAGGAGAAATTTGCCCGTTACCTTAATGGGTTGAGGCTGAGCATTTAGGAGGAGTTGAATCTAGTTTGAATGAACAATATTGAAGAGGCATACCAGTTTTCCCTAAAAGTAGAGGAAAAGTTGAACAAGAAGTTCGAGAGTAGACAAAATAGAAGAGGTCGCGGTGGATGATCTGGTGGATGGTCTTATGGAGGCCAAAATGAAGATTTGAAAAAGAAGGATGAGGCCAATAGAAGTCAAAATCAAAGAGGAAACACTTCCAATCATTTCCGCGATCATAATAATAGAGATCAGAGAGGGAGAGGAAGAGGACAAGGATCAGGAAGAGGAGGCTTTCATGGAACATGTTTTCACTGTGGAGAAGAAGGTCATAGGGCATTTGAATGTCCTCAATGCCAAGGAAGGATAGATAGGAGGAATGAAGGCCAGCATAGAGTTGTACATGTAGATGAAGATGATAGATCATCACATTTTGAAGATGCTAAAAGAGGAGAAACACTGATTAACAAAAGAGTCGTACTGAGTGGTGAGAATGAACCTGAGCAAAGGAGGAGCCTATTTCACACTAGATGCAAGTGTGAGGGTAAATGTTGTGATGTGATTATTGATAGTGGAAGCACTGACAATTTGGTGTCAGAAGAGATGGTGACAAAGTTAAAGCTCAAGAGACAATAACACCCACATCCATATCGGATTGCTTGGGTCTAGGATGACCATAAGGTCATGGTCAATGAACAATGCCTAGTAAAGTTCAAAATTAGTGGATACCATGATGAGGTACTATGTGATATCATATCTATGGATGCATGTCATATGTTATTGGGTAGACTGTGGTAGTTTGATAGGCATGTTGTACATGATGGTCATATGAATACCTATTCCCTGACAAAGGATGGAGTGCAACACAAGTTAAAGCCATTGAATCACACAAAAGAAAAGGTATGTGGTAGTGCAAGAATAACTTTTGTTCATGGAAGAAAATTCCTAGATGGTATGAGGCATGAGCATGTGTGTTTTGCTTTAATTCCAAAAGTTGGTAAAGAGGAAGTAGAAGATATACCTGTAGAAGTTACAGATTTATTGAATGAGTTTTAGGACATTGTATCTAATAATATACCTAATGGATTACCACTAGTTAGGAAGATCATTCATTAGATGGACCTGATTCCAGGAGCCAGTTTTCCAAATAAGGGAGCACACAGAATGACACCAATAGAAAGTGAGGAGTTGACAGAAAAGTACATGAGTTATTACAAAAGGGGTTGATTTGAGAGAGTCTGAGTCCTTGTGCTGTACTAGCGGTATTAGCACCAAAGAAGAATGGAGAATGGAGGACGTGTACAGATTCTAGGGCAATAAATAAGATCAAAATCAAGTACAGGTTTCCATTGCCAAGGATGGATGATATTATGGACTGTTTGAGTGGAGCTGTGTATTTCTCAAAGATAGACCTAAAGAGTGGATATCATCAAATTTAGATTAGAGGAGATGAATTGAAGACTGCTTTTAAAACAAAGGTAGGACTATATGAGTGGTTAGTCATGCCTTTTGGGCTAACCAATGCACCGAGCACTTTCATGCGGCTCATGAACGAGGTTCTGAAAGAGTTTCTAGGTAAGTTTGTCATTGTTTACCTAGATGATATTTGATATTTAGTAAAACATTGGAGGAGCATATGATGCATATTTGAAGGGTGTTTGAGAAGCTGAGAGAAGAGAAATTGTTGATAAATTTGAAGAAGTGTAGTTTTGTGAAGAAAGAGTTAGTGTATTTGGGATTTTAAGTTTTAGAAGAAGGTCTAAAAATGGACCCAGAGAAAGTGCAGGATATCCTTGAATGGCCTACTCCAAGGAGTGCTACTGAGGTAAAATCTTTTCATGGTTTGGCAAGTTTTTACAGAAAATTTATCAGAAATTTTAGCAGTATTTGTGGACCCTTGAATGATACAATGAGAGGGGATAAAAAAGAGTTCAAGTGGACTAATGGGGCAGATAAGAGTTTTAAACTATTGAAACATAAATTTATAGAACAACTTGTTTTAGAACTTCTAGATTTTAATAAGGTGTTTCAAGTAGACTATGATGCTAGTGGTACTGCAATAGGAGCTGTTATGAGCCAAGAAGGTAAACCTGTTGCTTATTTCAGTGAGAAGTTGAATGATGCCAAGAGAAAATATTCTATTTATGGTCAGGAATTTTATGCTATAGTTCAAGCAATGAAGAAGTGGAGACACTATCTGCTTCCTAAGGAGTTTATTTTGTGTATGTATCATCAGGCTTTGCAATATTTGAATAGTCAAGGAAAGTTGAATCAAAGCCATTTGAAATGGGTTGAGTTTTTGCAGAGTTATACATTTGTTTTGAAACACAAGAGTGGAAAGTCTAACAGGGTTGTAGATGCTCTTAGAAGAAGGCAACTATTGCTGATGAAGATGCAGATTGAGGTGGTTGGGTTCAAGGAACTCAAGAATTTGTATTGAGAGGATCCTGATTTTAGAGAAGCTTGGAAAGCTTGTAAGGAACCTGTTACTCTAGACATAACAAAGTGGTTGGATTTCATCATTCAGGATGATATGCTATTCAGAGGGAGCCATTTGTGCATTCCATGAAGTTCTATGAGGGAGAATCTCATCAAGGATAAGCATAGCGAAGGATTGGTTGGACATTTTGGTCATTGTAAAACCCTTGCTTTGGTTAATGAGAATTATTATTGGCCACATTTGCAGCAAGATGTCAAGAATTTTGTATAGAGTTGTAGAGTATGTCAGATGGAAAATGGAGTGAAGCAGAATACATGGTTGTATCAGCCATTGCCTGTACCAGAGAAGCCATGGGAGGATATCATTATGGACTTTGTTCTTGGTTTACCAAGGACTCAGCTGGGACATGATTCAATTTTTGTGATGGTTGACAAATTTTTGAAGATGGCACATTTCATTCCCTGTAAGAAGACTAATGATGTTGTTCATATAGCAGAATTGTTTTTCAGAGAAGTACTGAGACTACATGGTTTTCCAAAGACCATAGTTTCAGATCGAGACACTAAGTTTGTTGGATATTTTTGGCATACATTGTGGAAGAAGTTGAAGACAAATTTGAAGTTCAGTTCATCACATTATCCACAGACTGATGGATAGATAGAGGTGGTGAATACGAGTTTGGGAAATTTGCTAAGATGTTTCGTTGGAGATAAGCCAACAAGATGGGATTTTATTTTAGCACATGTAGAATTTGCATACAATAATTTTGTCAACAAGAGCACTGGTAAATCACCATTCCAGATTGTATATGGTAGTAGTCCCAGAAATGCATCTGAGTTGAGAAAGATAGATAAAAGAGAAATAAGTAGTGCAGAAGGTGAGGATTTTGCAAAAAACTTGAAGAACATCCATGAGGAGGTGAGGAAGTATATTTCCAAGATGAATACGTAGTATAAGGCTAAGGAAGATGAGAAAAGGAGGCATAAGAAATTTTAGGTTGGAGATGAAGTCACGGTTCATTTGTGGAAGGAGAGATTTCTAGTTAGTACATACAATAAGCTAAAAATGAAGAAGTTTGGGCCATGTAAGATACTGAAGAAGCATGATTCAAGAAATGCATATGAGGTAGAGTTGTCTACTGAGCTGAATATTTCACCAGTATTTAACATTTCAGATTTGAAAGAGTATCATGAGGGAGGTGTTGAAGATGACATCACAGCAACACATTAGAGTATTCCAACAACCAGTTTAGCTACCAAGGAGATTGAGGACATACTAGATAGTTGTATTGGAAGAAGTACAAGGAACAAGACATATGAAGAATACCTGGTCAAATGGAAAGGATGACCTATTGAAGATTCATCATGGTTGACAAAGGAGGAGGTTGATCATCTTGGTTTTCCTCTTCACAACTGAGATGTGATGGGGTCACTTCTCAAATTACCCTAGGTGTCTGATGCAGGAGCATCTTGCGTGTAAGAGCAATCTTGCATCACCTAAAAATATTTCTGGTTTCTTTTCAATAAGGGATATCTTGTGTAGAGCTACTGTTTATGGAAATTTTTTATTTTTAGTAAGTTGGTCATACGATGTCAGAATGTTTTGATTTCACATTTCAAGGTTCATCTTAGTCATATCAGCCTACCAGTAAAGTTTCATAGCTAGAGCAAGCCTAGGTTTGAAGATATTGAAAATTTTTGGTATTGGCAGTAGGGTACAAAAACTTTGAAATCAGTTTTGAAGGCTTTAAAGGCCCTAGATGAGGTCAAAACTTTGGTTGAAGCTTACACCAAATAGGCACTATAGAGATCCTTGCACCCTTTCTGAATTGGGGTCATAATAGTCAATTGGGTCAATGGGTGATGACTTATAGTCTCCGGAAGTTGGGCCACCTGAAATGTCAAAAAATAATTTTCCTTGAAAATTTTTGTTCGGGTTTCAAAAGTTATTTTGAGCTGACTTTGATGTAATAAAATGAAAAATAAAATAATTCTAAGTTTGGTCGGCCCTAAGGGCTAAATTTCTTGAACCTTCTTGGGCTGTGGAAATTGCCTATATAAACAAGGCCCGTAGTGTTGTCTAGGTAGTTTTGAGTAATGATTCGAGGCTTTGTCCTACAAAATATTGTAAAGGGAATACCCATGTGGCTTTGCATATTGTAATTCTAAAATTTTTAATTCCACACTTGTCATGAACAAAGCATTACTAGTCATGAAAGTGTTGATCTCTTTGGAAGGAAAATCCTATAAAACCACAAGTTAGGGAACAAATAGTATGCAAACTAAAAGTAATAACCCTACAAGATTGCTTATCAGATTCTGGTAGGAAACCAAAAAATCTGAAAATGCAAGAAAAATCAGCTAAAAAGTCAAACTGTGACAAAATAAATCTGGACAATACTTAATACGTCTGTCACAAAATTATACGATAGACCATAAAGATACCAGGAGATATTTTAGTGTCAAATGATATACCTCAGAGAAGTAGGATGATATTTATCTTAGAAGGAGATGATATTTCTAAGAGGAGAAGAATGATATTATAGAAAATAAGAAATTTCCCTTGGTAGTAAACTGGAATCTCACCCAGATATAGTGTGAAGTGTCGTATGATTATATGGCTTGCAAAAATAAATTGATGAACCGGAGACACCAAAAAACCAAAAATGTAAGAAATGGAGCTAAATATGATTTTCTAGACCCACAATGGGCACCAAAGATGTGTGATGAAAAGTGTGCCACACTTCTATGAACCATTATACTCGAGAGAATCCATGGAAGATGAAATCTCAAGAAGCGGCTCATAGCTCCCTAGTTGAAGCAATTTTAATCCTTCTCACGATGCTCATCAAATTGGCATAGAGGATTAGCAACTTGAATACTCCAAAATGGAAGATTCAAAGCTAGATAATGAAGCTAAAATGAAAGATTAACAAAGTAGAATGAGAGATTAAGCTAGAATAAATGCAATCAACTAGTATTCTGGAATGAAGATGCAAGAGTTATTCTATTAAAGTAATGAAAGAAATTAAACTAGATTAACAATACAAGATTAAGCTAGAAATGAAGATAAGCTTAAGAGAGACTAATAATTCAAATTAGCAAAATTATTCTAGAAATTAAGGTGCAAGACAACAAGATTTCAATATTAGGACCTAGAATATGAACTCTTTAGAATCCAAGAGAATGGACTTCAATAATTATCAATATTGGCACCCTTGAGCCAAGGAAGAGATTCCTTATAAAGAAATTGCCTCAAGAATGGAGGGTGAAGATTAAGATGCAAAAGAATGAGTGATTGAGATGAAGAGGCAAAAGGAGATACAAGGAGATGCAAGGTTGGGTAGAGATGAGTGGTCAGGATTAAGAGGCAAAAGGGAGATGTTAGGTAGAATAAGACAAAATAGAATTTGAAAGGACAAATCCATTTTAACTTCTAATTAATCAAGATTAAGTAGGTGCACATGTGTGAATGTGTTCTTGTAATACAAGTGTAGAAACTTTATATTAAAAGAAATGTTATAGAAATTAAATAAATATGCAAGCTCTAGAAATTAGACCATAGTATAAGCTTGATATAAGATTTTTTATTTAACTATGCAAATGGGATTTTAAGGGTTACTCTGCACAATTATGCCTAGTAAATATGCCTTTGAGATTTACACTTTTATTTGAGGTAATTTGATAAAAAAGGGGCTCAAATTCTACTTGACCAATTTTAGGTGATTACAGGAGGAAGGCATACTATAAGAGGATGAAGAGGATAATGTTGTTGTAGGTGTGGTCGAGCTACCAGTGGATGGGGAAGAATGGAAGGAGAATAATTGTAGGGATTTCAAAGATATTGTGAAAACCTTATTGAACCATGCATGTGGCATGTAACTCCCTATGCTTTCTAGGTCCATGACTTGTGCAAATGTCAAGAAGGATTATTAACCCCACATCTATCAAATCTATTATATTAGATGTAGTAATATTTCCTCCAAAACATTTTACAGGTTTGGAGGATTTGTGTCAATTTAAACACTTGTAATATCTTTACATATGGATATCAACTCTAGCCTATATATGGAGCTTAATAGAATTATGGGTTGTTGATAGGTCAACTAGTCATGCTCCATTTTGTCAAGGAGTCAGGGAAGATAAAAGTAGTTATTATTGTGATGAAGAAGCAAAGTAAAGGATTATTTTTTATACCAATATAAATGGAGCTATCCCAATCCATATATTATATTAACAAAACAAAATTCTCTCACATAGAATCGAATAATAAAGTCTCCTTCTAGCTTTAAAGTATTAGCCCATGAACTGGTTGTTAAAATTTATAAACTAAAAATAAAGACTATATTTATGAAATGTAATATGAAGCTAGAGTATAACATGGTTTAGGATTTATTATTGTTCATTAAACTAAATTATTGTAGAAAAATTATTTGATAAATTCCATATCGTAACAATGTTTGGACCCCTAAAATATATATAATTATGTAAGATTGAAATTTAGTCCTTTTTAACAAATAAAATAAATGATTATTAATCAAATTAAATTGTATATGCAAAGGTTGGATCGAATCACTAATATATGTAATATAGTGAAAGAAAATTAAATGATTCAATTATATAATTGATTTATTAAAATTTGACATTATTAGTTTGTGTAGGAATACTATTGGATGGTTAGAAAAATCTAAACAATTATTAGATATCTTATGTTTATCCATAATTATACAAATATGGGTGGAAAAAATGGGGTCATAAGTGTCTATTTTCTTTGTAAAGAAGGAAAGTCTTATCATGGATGACAAATTGATGATATTTATTCTAAACAATTTAAGATGCAAAAACAATAATAGTTGGAAAGCTCCAAATCTAGTCTCCAAATTATTTTTTTCTTAGTGGTGGAGATTAAGTAGTTAAAAATCGGGAGCCATTAAAAATGCTCCTACTTTTATAAAAAAACACATAACCTAACATCTATCATGGCCCCCCTATAATGTTAACATAATTTTTAGATTTTTAAAAATTGCTTCAATAAGAAATTAGCTAACTCCATGTAGTTTACGCTTCACTTTTCTATTAATTTTTGAATGAATACATGATTTTATACTAATTTTCAATCTGGAAACATCCTAAAAAATAAAATTAAGCATGTGCCATCATAATTTGTTTTTTAAAACTAATTAAAATTAAAATTTTTAATATTTGTAGAATGAAGTCTAGGTTCTAAAATTGTAATTTATTTCAAATTTTGATGAATGAGTAGATAATTATACCCAAAATACATCACATTGTTTTTTGACTAAATATGGATTTATAAATAAAAGAAATCACATATGAAAACCATTGCTGGTGATAATTTTGATGACATGGACCATAGTTCTAAGCCCAAATGAGTTTCTAATGTCATAATCTTATAAGTGTGTAGCCTTAGTTATATTAAGGAAGATGGGGAATCTGATCTAGAAAGTTGATTTATTAGTTAATATAATAGAAATGACATTCACAACACATTATTAAGAAAAAAATATGTTATTTTATTAATTAGACTTTTCTAGTATATCATAAACCTTTCAATCACATCATATCACTACTACATTTGACCTCATTTTTCTACCAAAATTTTCGACCATCAATTAAAAAGGTTTAGGTTGGTTGGATTATAGAAGGAAAACTTCCCATTTTTTTTCAATCCATGCCTGTGTTAGTCAAAATTTTAACCAATACCATGTAGGTTGAAATTTCAACCAACACGAGCATAACATTAAAAAGAAAAAAGATTTCATATCTCATTTCATTGTTTGGTTTTACTTGGAGCGCGTGAAGGAGCTAGAGCATACGATTGTTTGAACTGTTATTTGGTGAGAGTTTTAGGAGGACCACATGCCTGCGAGGGTTTCCACTGTGATTTGGTGTAAGAGGAGGACCGCCTGTAAGGGTTTTCTTACTCTGCATTTGTCTGGCATTGTTTTATTGGTTACCATTTTAGGGCCTATGAGCAATGTGCCAGGGCATCATGTATTGGGTATTTTTTAGGTTGTCTATTATGAAGGGAATGTAGAGACTAAACACCCATGCAAGTCCATTTGATGCATTCACGGTTCTTGATGTTCACTTGATTAGTTTTATCTTTATTTTACACAGTTAGTTGCACAATGAACAAATAGTTGACTTTCATCACAAACACGGTCATGTAACTACATTGATTAGATTTAATTTGCCTTGAGTATGTTTTTGTTTATATATTATGCCTTGTCAATTTTTGAAGTGATTGGATAGATTGAGCATCTCTGCAAGTTTAACCTTTAATGCATCCATGGTTTTGAAGTTCATTTGTTAGTTCTGCAAACATTTTATTGAAACTTTTGTGCTATGCTAGCAAGATACTAAACTCTCTATTAGACCGGCCCAGAAACTCCTCAGTTGGCTTTGTCATGGAGAGTGTACCTTGACTTGTGATTTCTCCATTGGTCTCCAATTCCATTGGGTGAGGAACAAGCCAAGGAAATGAATTTTAATATCCCAAGTGCTCAGATTTGGGGGAAGTAGCTACGCTACTTCAAGATTGATGTCCTAGTTAGATATATGCTATGTGTTTAACCAACAAAGTAAGAAAATGCTTGCAAAAGCATCCTAGGAATAATCTGGATATATCCTAAATCAAGACTATTTGTAAACCAGAACTCATAAACAAAAACATGACCATCAGTTTTTGATGCCTCAAACACCCATTTGTTACACTATTCAATCCTTTAAGGAACCCGATACATTCCACTATGAAACTCTTTCAACCAAAACCAATATCATTCACTGCTATTTTATTCACAAAAGATATCAAAAACCAATAGTAGGAATATATATAAACTCAATTAATAATGAGTTCTTGAAAACTATTTTTTTAAAACCATTGTAGACATCAATGCTTTCTTGGCTTACCAAATGGTTTCAAAAAATTTCTCTGTCAACAAAACCGATTACTATCCTCCCCTACGGGACTATCATAAAGAGACTAATAAGCCAAAAACTATTCCTTATGGGACTGTCATGAAACAAAATAGATCATTTATATTTCTTTGCACAATAACAATAAAGAGAAGTCAATTCATTAACACTATTATGTTCTTCGTAATAGAGATAAAAAACTACGAATAGGGAATACATTTAAAACTTAATTAAAATACATTTCATTCATACTTAAGGTAGACAAAACACTCATGGCTCTCTAGCTAAAGGCCAGAGAGGCTAATAACTTTTTCAGAATTATTACTCTCCTGCCTGTTTTATTGTATGTCGACTCTCTCTAAATATCCTCCTCTCTATTATATAGTGTAGTCTATTTAAGACCATATTGGACCATTACAAAATGGTTTGTCTTCCATGACCATTCATATTCCTATTTAGAATTTTTCTTACAAATATCCCATATTCTCTTTGTCAAATCATTATAATGTAATTTAACAAATATACCATGGTTCTAACAATTTAATGAATATATCCTTTCTTGACATGACTTAAATGATGTGAAATTCGAAGGTGGAAGTGGTGCCCCTACACCACATTCCATGTGTTAGAGTGGTTAGAGGTCATGGAATGACCATATTCAATTGGAAACTCACAAAACTGTTAAAGGAATGGCTGAAACTACTCTACTGGTCAGAATTAATTGAGTAAAAATACAAATACAGAACTCACAAATGCATAGATGTGGTCTACGATCAATATCTAACTATTCCAAATGCATTGAAATGTAAAACAATGACAAAATGAATCCAAAATCACTCTAAGAACTCAAGTAAATTGATGTAGACAATCCCACAATCCCCAAGTTTGAATCCACAAACCTCAACTAGGAATGTATAGGACCTCTACAAGTAGGAATTCTTGGAAAAATGATTTTTTATTCACCCCACAACCTCCTTTCCAAATTTATGTATGAAACAACACCCTCCTGACTCCTTCTTAACAATCTCAATTTGAAAGCATAGCATTCCCCAACTTATGGCTCTAGGAACCTAGCCAATTTCCTTGTAGCCCTCCTAATCGCGTATTGTGGATTTTTAATTTTTATCAAAAATTTTCCACATAACCCAACAATATATGGATATATTTGGACACCCTTTTCAGTGATCCTTCAAGTTTCTAAAGGTTGGTATTTGATTCTAAGGTTAACCCACTAAAGGACACTCAAGTCACCTAGGTCTAATAGGGCTAATTAGGGGCTTTAAAGAGGGAACTCCTCTCAAATGGATTGTTTTCCTCTCCTAAAAAAATTGAGACTCTTAAGATAGGTAGGAAACTCCAAATCCAAGGTTTTGTGTTTAGATTCATCACCCATCAAAAGTTATGTGGTAATTTGCAGCCTATCTAGAAAGTAGTCACATAGATATGCCTACCTAGAGCTTCCTATTTCTCCACCCTTCCTTGCATGGAAAATTCTCTACTTTTGGAATATTAATTTACATAGGCCATTATTGCATTCCTCCAAGTTTTATTAGATTCCCATGGTCAAAAGGCAAGAAATGGCCAAAAAGCCATGAAACCCTAAGGTCTATCCTGAATTTAGGGCAGTGACCTTGAAATTCCTATATCACTGAGACTAGATGGAATGAAGACTTAAAAACTCTTGTATGATGAAGGTAAGAACCATAAGAAAGTTCTCCAATTAGTCTCCCTTCATCCACCATCCGTACCAGGCCGTACAATCGCTGCTTTAGTCTAGAAATTGTAGAAAATAGAGTATATTTTATTAATTTTCAAAATCTATTACACTAACATGCACTCATGCATTGGTATGACCAAATTCAAACTTAAATATACCAATCCAAACTGTTTTAACCATCTTTGGTCAGTTAGAGAGGTAATTCCATTGGTGATAATAGATTTTTAAAAAGTTGCAAAGTGACTTTTTAGCAACTTTTGCAAGTTTTGTGCAACTTTTCAAATTTGTTGCATATCTTTAAATATGAATGCTAGCTAGGCCTATGGTGATGACCTAAGACATCTAAGGGCCTAAAAAATACCTTACACTCCTAATTTATACTAATTCTAACATTAAACACCTCTCTTATCAGTCCCCTCAATCTAAGTGTCTTAGGTTTATATAGCCACCCAAAAGAACTTGATTGAACATTAGGACTCCGATGAGGTTACATAGTCATATAGGAACATAAAGAAGATTTTTGATCTCATTAACATATTTTTCTTCCTTTGATTCAATCTTTTGAGGGTGCTTCTGCACCAAAAATTGTATTTGAAAGAAGTTTATTTATCAAAAACTCAGTACAGTCCGTACACTAGGCCTCTTCTGTCGTACAATGAAACTTTGGCATATTTGATGGACTCCTAGAAACTACCTCAACCAATCCCAATTGGTTGGATGGATTAGTTTTCACTAAAACATAACGAAATCCAATTCCCTCCATTTTCTAATAACCGTTGCATTTCAAATTTTTGAATTTGCAACATTACAAATTTGGAGTTTTTGAAACTTTTAAAGATAATGAAGCCTTAAGACTTTGAAATATGACCCAAATGAACTTATTAAGCATTATTAAAATCAAATCTAAAATATTATAAACTTTTAACACCAAATACCATCCTAGGCTCTTATTTTGGTCCTAAGGCCTATTAGGCCTTTTAAGACTTATTACATATTTTCCATTTGCATTGCATGGAATGACCTTATAGGCCATTATAGGTGCCAATACATTCCAATTGATGTCTTTAGATGTCATTAGGTGCATGGTTGTCATTATGGACTCCTCGTAGTCTTTGGATGTTCTAGGTGCCCTTGCACCATGTTCACCACCTTTGAAAGGATTCTTGTCCCAAGAATCAGTCCTGGCATTGGATGTCTAAATATGAACCTATACTTTAGGAATATGGTGCCTTGACAATTGGTTCTTTCTTCCCACTAGATGTCCACATCTAAACATGGTTGTTTACTAGCTTCCCTTCAATAGGACACTTGACTGTACCTATTTGAAAAATCCCAAAAGTTTGCATTTCTAGGACTGTGCAGCATTGTCCTATTCAATCCTTTGTCCTTTTTTCCCCAAACCTAATTTGTCCTTCCTCCTCTTCCCCTCATTTAAGAACCTCATCTATTGCTGCTATTTTGTCTTTCACTTTTCCTCTTCAATTTCTCCTCTATTCTAATGGCTAACTAGTAACATTCCTTCACACTTTTGGCGTTAGAAGCCACAAAATCATCTTGGATGTTAAATCTTAAACCACCTAAATATCTAGCAACCTTAACAACTTCATCTTCTTCCAATCCCAACCTTATGCTTAGTTTATATAATTCATCTATATATGCTTTAACATCTAAATCTCTTTGTTTTAAAATTTTCATTCTTTTATGCATTTGTACATCAAAGTATTTAGGAAGAAAGTTACCTTTCATTTTTGCTATCATCCTGTCCCAAGAGACAATCTTTGGCTTACCTCTTCTCCTTCTGTCTACCTCCTCATGATCCCACCATAGGAGTGCATGCCCTTTGAGTTTTTTTTTTTCCAATCCGACCCTTTGATCTTCTGACACCTCTTTACCTTCAATGTATGCAACCATTGATGCAATCCAGTCCAAAAGCTCTTTTTCTTTCAGACTTCAATCATACATAGGGATATCTCCCCTCACCTTATGCTACTCAATCTTCATAGCCTTGAATGTCTTGATTGTCCTCTTCTCTTTAGGATCTGTTTGTTCCTCTTCTTCATCTCCTTCCCCTTCCTTATGGGTTTCTTTCTCTTCTTCACTATCAACACCTTCATCTTTTGCTCTTCTTTGAGTGGATTCCAGTGCCTCAAGCATAGCCAAAAGTACATTGTAAGATTCCTGCAACCTTGTGTTCTTCTCCTTCAACTCCTGGATCTCCCTAGAAGTACCTGCATTCCTTGGAGGCATTTTCACAAACAATAGTCAAACTTCTTTAGCAAAGTGTTCCTCTATCTCTCTAAGGCACCATTTGTTTTAGATAATTTAATTTTAACTTTGGTTGTGTTAACAAAACTATGTTGACTTTATTTTGTAGTTGTTTAACATGAGAGTTTGTAGATTAATAGGAGTTCACAGATATTAGTGTGTCGTAGTTTCTCATCTATAACTATTGAGATGCACATAACTCATGTACCTCATGCTAGTGTGCTTCGATACCTTGTATACACTATTTTTCATTAGACTAGACATTATCCAAATAGTGAGTATTTATATAAAGTGCTATAACACACAGACGGTCCTCCTTTTACAACAATTAATAACAGTGACAACCTTCACAGGCGGTTGGATAATGTCTAGTCTAATCCAAGCACACTAGCATGAGGTACATGAGTTATGTTCATCTCACTAGATATAGATGGACATTAATGCTCAATTGAATGATATGTTCCCATAAAAATGTGAACTCCTATTAATCTACAAACTCTCATGTTAAACAACTACAAAATAAAGTCAACATAGTTCCTTTAACACAACAAAAGTTAAAATTAAATTATTTGAAAAAGGGTTTGTGTCTTGAGTTAATTGGTTTATGTAAATCTATTTCAGTAATAGGTGATGTACATTCATATTTTCCTAAGCAGTACTTTGAGCATTCCTGCCACACATGTACTATTGTAAAAATCATCACAAGTCCATTTGTTGTAGGAGAGAGAGAGAGAGAGAGAGAGAGAGAGAGAGAGAGAGAGAGAGAGAGAGAGAGAGGAATGACAAGGATATTGATGCTCTGCTTACTAGTCGTTACCTTAGAAAAATGAGCAAGAAACCAAAAAAGAAATGATTAGCAAAAAATGTTAATTACAATCATTTCTTTTTTGGTTTCTTGCTCATTTTTATAAGATAATGGCTAAGCGGAGAATCAATATCCTCATCATCCCCCCCCCTCTCTCTCTCTGTCTCTCTGTCTCTCTCCCTCACCTACTGGTCCTTTGACGTGTATTAAACAAAATCAAAATTTCAGCATATTATTATCATTCTATTTCTTTGTTGTAAACATGCCATTGGTTCAGTTTTGTAATTTTTTTTGTGTTAAATGTATTTAAAATAAAGGTCTAATTCTATAGACTGGTGATGCAGAGCCCTCTACTATCACCTTAAATAGGCCAACTCAATTTGAGGATTCAACAAGAAACTTAAATGGAATACACCAAGAAGTACCAAATGATGAATGCTCAATTGTTGTAATGGCAAAGCAATATCAGAACCGCCCATTTCTAGAACCTGATTTTTCTATAGTCCTAATGATTTTTCTTATTTCTTGAACATTGTTGACATACTTAAATGGAATACAGAATACCAAATGATGAATTCTCAATTGTTGTAATGACAAAGCAATATCAGAACTGTCCATTTCTAGAACTTGATTTTTCTATAGTCATAATGATTTTTCTTATTTCTTGAACATTGTTGACATACTTAAATGGAATACACAATACCGAATGATGAATGCTCAATTGTTGTAATGGAAAAGCATAAGAATCATCCATTTCTAAATTTTGACTTTGTATAGTCTTAATTATTTTCTATAGTCCTAATGATTTTGAAAATTGTTGACAAAGAGTTTCTTTTTTTTATTATAGTATAAATGATTTTTCTATAGTCGTAATGATTTTTTTTATTTCTTGTCTTTTATTTCAGCTTGATATTTATTTCATTTTTCATATACACAGAGACTACATGTTGATAAAAAAATGAGCTATTTGATTTAGGTTTACTTTTCATTATTGTAGATGGTTAATATTTCTGATGGTACTCCTTGGTGTATTCCATATAAAAATAATAAATGTAGTAACGATGGTGTGGCGCATTATTGATATAGGCTCAATGGCTCTTGTCAATGTGCCAAACTGTTAATGTGGTGGTGGGGAGTGTGTGTTGAAGACTTCATGGACACAAAGCAACCCTGGATGACAATTTTGGTGCTACCCAAATAGAAAAAAGGTTGCTAATGTGTATATATTTAATGTTTCTAATGTAAATATTATTCATTATATTATAAGAACTAATGTAGATTGGGCATCATAGGGAAATAATGTCTGCGGATACTTTAGTTGGGTCGATGACAACTGATCTGCATCTATCCACCCATTTCCACTTATCCGCGATGAAGGATTTGAGTGCAAAATGTGTTAGGCTAGGGAAAATTCTGAAATTATAATTTTTATGATGCCTTCTCTATATTGTAATTGCATATCTTTGTTGCAACCATATGTAGAGATGAACTCAAGAATTAGTTAGTTTAGTATTTTCATATTGTAACTAATATTTTAATATGGATATGACGTAACTTCTCTTTGCCTCAAGTGCGCATATATATGGTTTACATCTTTTTTTAGAATAATTCTTCATGTTTATGGCTCAGGTGAGCCCCAATCTGCTATCAATCACATGATTTAATGTATAGTGTTTTCTTGGTTATTCCATTTGTTCCTTGACCTTTGAAGGCCATTTGGTAATTTCAACTACACCTAAGGATCCATCAGTAGTTGTAGAAAATAAGATTCATGTTGCAATGCCCAAGCTGTGAGATGGGAAATGAGAGGCAAAAAGAGTGGAAAGAAGATGATATTCTTGAGATCATGGATCATTTTCAAGCTTCAGTGAGGCTTCGTACCATGCACTGTCCATAGATTTATATGCAATGCTGATTTAGGTTTGAGGTAAACTACATGTGTCATGTAAACAACATGGTTGAATGAAATCTCTTTTGCACATTTTCAAGAGTTTTCCCACCAATACAAGAGTTGAACGTAATCTACGAACACTGCATGGTATGAAGTCTCGCTGAAGTTTGAAATACAAGAGCAGGTGACAAGAGCAGGTGATATGGATCCCCCACATGATAGAGGTTGTGGGGATACTCCTCCCACCAATTCGTCAGCAATGGTAAACCTTATTGAAATTGTACAAGTTAGATAGTTGAAAAATGTTATATTATTATGTTATTTTATTTAGGGTTTTGGAGTTATTATGATAGTTTTACTGATATTCCTGTCACAATTTGATGTTTAGGATAGGGGAAAAGCACCTAAAAAAATAGAGGCAATAGATGTAGATACAGATGAGAATATCCCAGAAATCCCTAATCTAATAAATATGTTGAAGAAAAAACTAAAAAGAGTCAATACAAAAATTATTAGCAAAAGAAAATTTTAGAAAATTTTAGAAAAACTGCCAAACATCTTAAGATTGTGAGGGACTCATATAGAAGGAGTCTCATCCAGAACCCAAAGTATGAGCGTCCTCCCTTTATTCTAGTGAGGGATTGGAATGAGTTCATTTTGGATGCAAAGGAGAAAGGGGACACTCAAAGAGGAACTACACCAGAAAATGAGAGAAGAAGGTATGCAATAGTATTAACTACTAGTAAAATCTAATAATGCACTAATTAGTGATCTTTATATCTATATCATGTAACGTATTTAAAAATTTTCATAGGTTGTAGGACACATCAAAGGAAACAAAGGTAGGACTATAAAAGATTTCACAATTGATGACAAACATAATTGGAGGCATCATGGTCACATTTTTTTGGAGACAACATAATTGAGTTGTATACTGATGACGATAGAGTGCAACCTCTACTCTTCTGATTCCAAGTTGACAATGCGGGATGTAGAACAACTTGGAACTAGAGGTGCATAACTTTCTCTCCATCATCTAGGTATACCACTCAATTACATTGTCTCCAAAAAAATGTTACCATGATGCCTACAATTATGTTTCTCAGCCGTTGTGTCCCAGGACCCCTTATGACCCTTTACGATCCCTAAGAATACATCTTAGAGGTCTTAAAATGTCATAAAGGGTCATAAGAGGCTCCTAGGAGGGGCCAGATGAGCTTCGACCTTCACGTGGTTGGCCCTGTTAAGTAGAGAATGTTAAACTATTCTTGAAACAAAGAGAAGCTCAATAATTTAATAAAGGGATTACAAAGGGATTCCATTTTGGTGTGGGAGGTGTATTCAGATAGGGAATCCTAGTGGAAAGACATCTCAAACCATCATTATATGGTGGAGAAGAAGTTGAAGCAACAAAAGAGTTTTTGGATAGCCATGTTTTGGCACCAATCATGTAGTACAAGCACTAGAATTGAGTTTTATGGCACGGGGTGGGAAATTTTTATATATTAACAAGCGATAGAGTTTGGGGATTTTTTAGTACTTAAATACATCTAAACATAATAAAAAATCCCCAAACTCTATCACATGTTCATATACAAAAATTTCCCAGCCTGTGCCAAAAAACTCAATTCTAGTGCTTGTACTACATGACAGATGCCAAAACAGGGCTCTCACAATCACTGACTATGACCCACTGGCAACAAGAAATATAATGAGTGTGGACACCTAAACATAAATATTAGATAGGGGAAAAGTACCTGCAACAACAAAGGCAATAGTTGTAGATATAGATGAGGATATCCCAAAAATCCCTAATATATTAAATACGATGAAGAAAAAACTAAAAAGAGTAATGCAGAAACTATTACTATTTTGGAAGATGCAAATCCAACCGAGGAGATGCTAAAGAGGATAGATGAATTGATGGCGTGAGCATGTCATTTTGAAGTGAGTAGTAATGAACCTTTATTTATAACAAAAGTTCAATAAAGGTTTATATTTTATACTCTTTTATGTCATGAACTAAAATATGTATGTGTTCTTGTTATAGGAATTTTTGCTTGCTCAATTACCTGGTCATGGATATCATGGTGAGGCTAGTAGTAGCATCATGCAAAATAGTAATAATTTCTGCATTGACTCTTCTTTAGTTTTTTCTTCACCATATTTATTATATTAGGGATTTTTGGGATATCCTCATCAGTTAATTATATTATATGTCATGTTAATGAATATTGTTATGTGTTAATGAATTCTTGATTAGTGTTGCGTATTAATGAATGTTATATCAAATTAATGGATGTTATGTAATTTAATTGATTGAATGTTATAGTTCATAAATGGATGAATGATGTGTATAATTAGATGTTAATAGGGAATTTAGTTTGATGTTAGGGGGAGAGGGGTGAGGCCAGATGAGCTTCCACCTTCACATGGTTGGCCTTGTTAAGTAGAGAATATTAAAGTATTCTCAAAACCAAGTGAAGCTCAAACTAACATACCTTCATTATTTAATCAATTTCATTCATTATAGGTCTTTTCTCATAAGTGCATTTTGAATGTGTCATTGTCAGACAACTATCAAATAAAAAACTAGAAGGGCCAATAGTCAACTTCTCATTGTCATTGTCTAGCATGATTTAGCTTCATTTTTTGTAAGTATTCTCATATTGAATGTGTCAACCTCTCTTGGCCTAATGTGGATTATTTCATTGGTTTGTGTTTTTGAGTAGGTGAAGTGTTAAATTAGTTCCTATCTTCTATTCTTAATTTGTTCAAACTGCAAGAGGGCCTAACAGATATACTCAACATAGAATTGACTGCTAGTCTGGGCAATAGAACACACTAAGTCTTTGGCTTGAGAGAAAGAGTTGGGTAATGTTGTTTTTGGAGACCTGTGCAATTTTCCTCAATGGCCTCTTTTTTTTAATAGGTATTTTATATATATGTAGTGTCCATGTTTTTTTTTAATACAAATTCTTTTTGTGTTTATGCTAGTGCTATGGAGCATAAATAAACAATTTTAAATGTAATAGATAATGTCTTCAATGAAGGAATTGATGTACCACATGTATACCAATATCCATGCTTAATGTCATTTTGTGCAAAATGATTTTGTCTATTAGCATATCATATTTTATTACACCCTTCATGACTGTAATGTTTAAGTTAAGTATTGATGCAATTTTCTAAAGTAGCAAGTTCTGTTGTCATTATTTTTTTTCTAGTGGTTCTGAGGAGATCAAGAATTATCAAGGAAAGATATTGAAGTGGAAAGGAAAAGTTTCTGAGAGGTTACAAATATTGAGTCATCGATCAGGTATACGTTTTTTTAAGTAATCGCTACAAAAATGGTTAAGGTTTCCTAAATTTATAAAATAAGTCATAATTATTCAGTATCATATTCTTAGTTGCAAGTTGCGGGTCTTCATACCATAAATTTTAGAGTTCAACTCTTACATGGACAAAGTTGTAGGTTATATTGAACCATCTGTTATCTTTTTTGACTCTTTAGTTGCCAGAAAGATTAAATTCACATCCTAGTTGCCATTCTATTTGGGACATAAAGCTTTATTTAACTAAATTAATTCTTTTAATATTGAGATAAAAAATCTACAAATAAAGCCTAGACTGGGGACTACATAGAAAGCTATCATATGAAGAAATACTAAAATGGGGGTATCAAAGTTCCTTACAAGCAATCCACATATCAAAATCTAGTTGTAGGATTGAAAAAAAAAGACAAGATAAACAAGTCCATAGGCCCATACAAGACACCCACCAAAATAAAGACCATCAATTTATAGAACCCTTACAAGATATCCCAATGAATGACAGGTAGTGAAAACTAGATAGATAAAAAAAAGAACATAACCATATGCTGCCTCACCTATTTGAGGTAAGCCAAACTTGGTCCAATTCTCTTAACAATGGTACATATCAGTCCAAGTGCAGCACCCTTCAAAGATTTGCAGCAGTAAAGAGAATTCCCATATTTTATCAGCCTAACATAGTCTTTGGCCACTTTGGAAATGAGATTGCAAGCAATATTGATCTGGCCAAGGGCCAACTTGTAGTGATCTTTATCATATAAAACATTTAGTAGATCTCCATAAAATGGATGCACATCATCTTGGCGGGGGAAATCATCTTAGAAAATACATCTGAAGCAACAATAGCAAATACATCCTCATCACTATCATCCTCATCCATTGCCTTGGGGTTCTCACTTCTTTTTCTTTCACATTCGGGTATGTGCAAGATCATGAGGGGACAAAAAGTGGCGATGTGAAAAATATTCACTTTTCACTCATCTAAAAGTGCATGAAAATGCTTGTTGACTTTTTAGTAGGCTTGGGTGGTAGTACACCTGGGAAAACCTGACACCAAAGCACAGGCCTAATCGAGTACCTGATACCATATCGGGTACCTGATATTATTTTGGGTACCTGAAACCTATGGCATAAATAAAAACCCATGAGCCATTTTCCTCATTTCTCCTTGCATTTTGGGTTTGGAAAAGGGTTGCAAATATCATATACATGATACTTTTGGGTATTTGATTTCTGCAACAACAAATTTGACTCCCCAGCATATAGGGTAAGTAAATTCTTTGTATATTTTGATTATTTTATTTCATTTTCATGCTAAATGTAGTTTTTTTGGTTGAAATAGGGTTTTGTATTTATTTTTGTAATAATATATGAAATCAAAATGAAATTTAGATTTATTTTTTATTTAATCAGGCATGGATGACTACAATGAAGAAAATAACCCTACTACACCAATTAACGATCCCCAAAACAATCCCCCATCTCAAAACCCTCGATATTTAGAAGATTTGATACAAGATAATTTGAACACAATACAAGGTTTCCAAAACACATATCAGAATATATCTAGATTAGGTCCCATGCTTTCCACACAAAATACTATTGTTGAAAATATTGACACACTCATGCAACAACATAATGTTGCTCTTCATTGGCATGATGATATGCACGCCCAATTTGATGACGGGCTTGACCATGATGGGATTGCAACCCTTAATATAAGTAAGGAATATATAGCCTCCCTTTTTGTGAATCCTAAAACCGGATTACAAGTTGACCCCAAAAAGCCCAAATTATCAATAAAATGGTGCACAAATGAAGCAATGTGCACACACTTTTGGGATCATTGGTGGATGGTTTTTGATAAACCACTCCATAGCAATTTGGAGCTCCCTTTCTATTTCATAAAAAAATTGTATGTTGAGTTTGTGCTTGGTCACAATGTTAATTATTGGAGTATGAGGCCCAACATGGGCATAGGTGGAGGAGCTCCTCAGACTAGGCCATTTGTCTAATGCAAAAAGGCCACTACCTTTGTCGCCCCCACTGATGTCGTACCCCCTCCTCAAGTGCAACATCCCAATATCATTGCAGAGGCTACCTCACAGACTATTAGGGTTATTCATTTGCTGAGTGATCAGTTGATCATGTAGACCAGGTCAGTGTTGCCTCCTGGTGTGGATGATGCTGGCACATCGACATCTCATCGGAGTTCACATGTATGCGAGCCCCATATTTACATTATATGAAAGAATATGTGCCTCAGACTGCTTACTGATGCTAATATATATATCAGTATGTTATTGATGAGGAGGATATAAGAGATGTAGCTGTAGAGGCTGCAACACCTCATAGAGCATCTACATCTCATGAGAGTGCTTAGGAGGTGTACATAGAGCCATGGACTCCTATTGATATGGTAAGAGTAAACATTATAAATAAATTTGTCACATGACTTATTTAATTTAAAAATAATTTATTTATTTAGATTTGTTTTAATGATTGCATGCACTTATGTATATATATTTTTTCCATTTATGTTCAGTCGATGACACAGGTGGATGAGTCCACACTTTCGGCCATTTCATTTGGCCTTGATGCCTATATGGTATATTATAAATTATGTACCCATTAGTTTTTTTATATCATTTGGTGTACATGCTTAAATCTCTATCAATTAGAGCAATAAAATTCATACATTTACTAATATATTATCATCTTATTGTACTCTTGCAGGCTACAACTGATGTCGGTGGGGGGCACGAGGGGGTTCCTTCATCAAGTGTCAACAAAGGAAAGGTAATTAATTGTTTAAGATTAATTATGCATGCATATGTATGACACTTGTGTGTAGTAATAAATATTTTACTTGCACTTTATTGTATAGGGTGTGGCTATTGATGATGTCTCGACATGGGTTCGGGAGCCTAGGTTGATAGGCATCTCGATTCAAAGTGATAGCCCGATTGTACGTAGACTTTTACATATTGTTATTTTTATTTTGTAAGCAGGGTTGTTATGATGAAGTACATTTATGTATAATTGACAATTTTTTTACTCTCATAGGTTACTCTGAGTGTGAGGGAGGGCCCACGAGAATCTTTCGTATCTTTGTTGACCCAGCCCACTATTCTAGAGGAGGGATCACCAGGTGTAAGTTTTAATTTTAGTTCAATCAATTTGTAATTTTATTATGCTATCATCATATTTTGTAGATTTATTACTCTAAGTTGTACCACTCTACTAATCTCATTATTGCAAATATATATTTATAGGTCAAAGTTGGTATTGTTGGCATGGTCCCTTCCCTACCAAGGACTTATGGTAGGACACCTGATCATGGTAGGTGACCGAGAGGCCATGTACACATATTTGTATTCAGTTATAATTTTAATTAAATTAGTGTTTGAATTATGAATTATATACATATATATATATATATATATATATATATACATACACACACACACACACACACACACACACACACACACACACACACACACACACACACACACACACACACACACACACACACACACACACACACACACACACACACATATATATATATATCTATGTGTGTGTGTGTGTGTGTGTGTGTGTGTCCAAATCATATAAAGTAAGCAATCTAACTTGGGTTTGAACTCATTTTTGATGCAAGATCAATCAGAGCCAAACACTTCTTCAAAGAGGCTACATTTTGATGATCCCCCTATGGCGTAGGATGTAGTTTTGGTTTTGTGGTCATTTAGAGATGCCACTTGGCACATTTTGAGATGGCATAGATGCCACATTGTACACCTTGAAACATTGATTTTGTAGACATTTTGAAATGGCATGTGCCATATTTGTATATGGAGACACTTTTGATACATTTGATACTTTTTATATATAGAACACGTTCATTTTTATGTTATATTGGTGTCATCTTTTGTATACATATTTATTATTCATGTTTATGGAATTGAATGGTGAAGTTATATCTTGACTATGATTATCATTATGATTTAAATTATATCTTATTGAAGTTACATTTGTTTTTCTTTAGTTTGGAATACCCTGTTCATGGAGCTTATTATGTTTGAGTTTTAACTTCTATAGATTTCCTATGTTCTTATGTTTCATACCATTATATATACTCACTTGAGCCACTTAGTACTACATTGTTTCAATACTACGTACATACTCACTATGTATATAACTCATCATATTGGAGTTTACTAAATCCACAAAGAAATGTAGCACTTGTGCTATTAGGTCACTTGGGTTGAGTGTGGTCGCGAGTGTTCCAGTGACTTTGTGGGTGGAACGGGGTTGTCAGTGGCATTTACTCAGCCAACCGAAGCCGATGGAGAAGATGGCTTGATGCAATGTTAGATGGTTTGAAAGATACGTTGCTGAGCCACTTTCAACTGACCCTCACTGTAAGTTTTGGCATCAACTGAGATCACCTTGCCAAATGCAAATAAAGTTGAAATGCCCAAAACTGAGAGAGGTTATTGTAGACCTCAAAAACATGATCTCGTAGCCCTTGATGGTTTTTTGACACCTCTCATGAGGTCTAAGATACTAGCATCAGAAGATCACTTCCCAATCATGCTTAGTGCACCTTGGGGTCACTTGGGTTGAGCATGGTCGTGAGCATTCCAGTGACTCTGTGGGTAGAATGTGGTTGTCACTAGTGTTTACCCAACCAACCGGAGCCAATGGAGTAGATAGTTCAATGCAATGTTGGACGGTTTGGAAGATACATTTTTAAGCCACTTTCAACTGACCCTCACTGCAAGTTTTGGCATCAACTGAGATCACCTTGCCAAATGAAAGCAAAGTCAAATCACCCAAAATTGAGAGAGGTTATTATAGACCTCAGAAACATGATCCTAGAGCCCCTAATGGTTTGTCGATACCTCTCATGAGGTCTGAGATATGAGCCTCGGAAGATCACTGCCCAATCATGCTTAGTGCATCTTGGGGTCTCTTGGGTCGAGTGTTGTCGCAAGCATTCCAGTGACTCCGTGGGCAGAACAAGTTTGTCACTGGTGTTTAACCAGCCAACCAAAGCTGATGGAGTAGATGGTTTGATGCCAAATCAAATGCTTTGAAAGATACACTGTTGAGCCACTTTCAACTAACCCTCATTGGAAGTTTTGGCATCGACTGAGATCGCCTTGCCAAATGCAAATGAAGTCTAATCACCCAAAAATGAGACAGGTTATCGCAGACCTTAGAAAAATGATCTCATAGCCCTTGATGGTTTTTTGATACCTCTCATGAGGTCCAAGATACAAGCCCTAGAAGATCACTGCCCAATCGTGCTTAGTGCACCTTGGGGTCACTTGGGTCGAGCGTGGTCGAGAGTGTTCCAATGACTCCGTGGGTAGAATGGGGTTGTCACTAGCATTTACTTGACCAACTAGAGCCAATGGAGAAGATGGTTTGATATAATGTTGGATGGTTTGAAAGATACGCTGCTGAGCAACTTTCAACTAACCCTCACTGTAAGTTTTGGCATCGACTGAGATCGCCTTACCAAATGCAAACAAAGTCAAATCGCCCAAAATTGAGAAAGGTTATTGTAGACCTCATAAACATGATCTTGTAGCCCCTAATGGTTTGTCAATACTTCTCATGAGGTCTGAGATATGAGCCATAGAAGATCACCACCCAATCATGCTTAGTGCACCTTGGGGTCACTGGGGTCGAGCGTGGTCGCGAGTGTTCTAGTGACTCTATGGATGAAATGGGGTTGTCACTAGTGTTTACCTAGCCAACCAGAGTTGATGGAGTAGATGGTTTGATGCTAGGTTGGATGTTTCGAAAGATATGCTTCTGAGCCACTTTCAACTAACCCTCATTGCAAGTTTTGGCATCGACTGAGATCGCCTTTTCAAATGCAAACAATGTCGAATCACTGAAAACCAAGAGAGGTTATTGTAGATCTTAGAAACAAAATTCCATAGCCCCTAAAATTTTTTTGATACCTCTCATGAGGTCTGAGATACAAGCCTTGGAAGATAGCTGCCCAATCATGCTTAGTACACCTTGGGGTCACTTGGGTTGAGCATGGTCGCAAGCATTCCAGTGACTTTGTGGGTAGAACGGGGTTGTCACTGGTGTTTACTTAGCCAAATGGAGCTGATGGATTAGATGGTTTGATGCTAGGTCAGACGGTTTGAAAGATACATTGTTGAGCCACTTTCAACTGACCCTCACTGTAAGTTTTGGCATCGATTGAGATCACCTTTCCAAATGCAAATGAAGTCAAATCACCCAAAACTAAGAGAGGTTATTGTAGACCTTAGAAACACAATTCTATAGCCCCTAATGGTTTGTCGATACCTCTCACAAGGTCTGAGATACGAGCCCCGAAAGATCACTACCCAATCATGCTTAGTGCACCTTGGGGTCACTCAGGTCGAGCGTGGTCGCGAGCATTCCAGTGACTCTGTGGGTGGAACTGGGATGTCACTTATGTTTACCCAAACAATCAGAGCTGATGGAGCAGATATTTTGATTCTAGGTTGGACGGTCTAAAAGATACGCTTTTGAGCCACTTTCAAGAGACCCTCACTACAAGTTTTGGCATCGACTAAGATCACCTTGCCAAATGCAAATGAAGTTGAATCACCCAAAAATGAGAGAGGTTATTATAGACCTTAGAAATATGATCCTATAGGCCATGATGGTTTGTCAATACTTCTCACAAGGTCTTAGATACGAGACCTGGAAGATCACTGCCCAATCATGCTTAGTGCACCTTGGGGTCACTTGGGTCGAGCGTGGTCGCAAGTGTTCAAGTGACTCCGTGGGTAGAATGGGATTGTCACTAGAATTTACCTATCCAACCAAAGCTAATGGAGTAGATGGTTTGATGCTAATCAGGTAGTCTGAAAGATACGCTACTGAGCCACTTTCAACTGACCTTCACTGCAAGTTTTGGCATCAATTGAGATCACCTTGCCAAATGCAATGAAGTCGAATCACCCAAAATTGAGAGACATTATTTTAGACCTTGGAAAGATGATCCCATAACCTTTGATGATTTGTTGATGCCTCTCACGAGGTCTGAGATATGATCCCCGAAAGATCGCTACCCAATTGTGCTTAGTGCACCTTGGGGTCACTTAGGTCAAGCGTGGTTGTGAGCGTTCTAGTGACTTCATGGGCAGAACAGGGTTGTCACTAGTGTTTACAATGTCATGAAAGTGAACCACCAACTTCTAGTCCACACCATTTTCAGTAATGAAAAAGTTAACCCTTTTACTCTCTTGTACAAACTTAGAAAGCACATCACTTGTAGACCATAAAACACAACGCATTATGGTACACTAGGCAGCCTACAAGTAGTTGTGTTTTACAAATTGAGTAGGTAGTCCTTGGGAACATGTCCTTGTCTACAGTGGAAACAATTAGGTTTTCATTCTAAAATAAGAGAAGAACCAAATGGGAAAGCATGCACACTTCTTTTCTTGACCCAGTTCCATTGCAATGACTATTAGTGGTATGTTTGAAATTTGAACTATGAAACTAATCATGATTAAGCTTATTATGTTTGAGGTTTAACTTCTATAGATTGTTTGAAATGATAAAAAATAATATCTTTAAAGCATTAGAAACAACAATCAAACATGTAAAAACTCAAACCATGGAAATGACATAAGTAAATGACATGTAAGATCCCTTGTTGGCACTATTGGCCACCCATACATGATTTTGGTGATAAGTCCTTATCAAGACTTCTAGGACATTTAACTTTTAAATCAAATTGATTGTTACAAATTTCCATTATAGGCTTCAAAAGATCTCAATTAACCATTAAGGATCCTTTTATCCTTCTATCTCTGATTGGATCCATGGTGACCATAGGTGTCTCTATAGGTGCTCCTGCACAAGTTACAATCCACATACAAAACCAAGTTTATTGACTCAAAATACAATCTAAGAAAGGTGAAATTAATGTATTGAAATTAAGCTTAATGAACTTAGAAAAGAATGCACTAAGTTAACTTATTACCTAGTCAAGTGTTCCTAAAGGGTCATCTCTTTGCTTCATGGTCTCCAATAGTGCTTCATGATCAACAATACTAATAGTCCAAAGTTATTTTTTCTTTGGTCTTCCTTGATGCTTTGACAACTTGACATTTGTTGCTATAACAAGGTGTGAATACATGAGAATAGTTTTGTGCATCTCATAGTCTTCAAATGTGGGAATTCCATTCTTTCTAATCATGTATGTTCACAGCCATGTTCCCACAACAACAACTAAACCAGTAGGATATGTGAACCCATCACCATCTATCATCAGTTGTACAAGCTTTTGTTTACCTCGTACACAATGTGCTAACCAATAATTTGACCTTTCATCATTCCCCTATGGTGCAACCAATGCATAAACATCTCCTGGCTATAGAAGATCTAAAAGATGGTCATACTCAACTGAAGTGTCCATGTCATCATTTATTATAGAGAGTGTCAAAGATAAAGGTGTTAGATACTATGGACCCCATGTATCCACCCACTCACTTGACTCACAATGATCCCAATCATACTAAAAACACATGGGGTAAAAAAAATCCAACTCTCATGTCCAAATGGTCCATGTACTACTATTGGAGCTTCGGAATGAATGTATTTTTGAAGAGTCTTTCATTGATTGACAATCCAATCTATCTCCTATAGTTTCCTCCTCAACCAACCAAAAGAATCTATGCACTGTAGAATCAAGAGTCCCCCCCTATGACAATGCTAAAGGACACCAATCAACAATAGAATGAGCATCAAGAAGTACAACACCTAAAATCCTCAATTTCTCCTTAAGTAGAGCTCTCTTCACACACACACCTACTCCATCATGCTCCTCTTTCCCATCCCATGACTCAAAAAAACTCCAAATATGAGGTACACCTCTCTCCACATGCATTCTACACAACCAATAAAACATTATGAAATTCTTAAATTGACCGGGGTAATTAGTCGACCAAATGAGATGCCTATCCATAGCAATACTAGTTTCCTGCAAGAAGTCAAAATAGTTTTGGAAACAATGTTGAAAAAAATCATGAGAGTGAGACCTATCATCACTCATATAAAAATGGTACTCTCTAATTATCTTTCACTCATCTTTTGTGCTATTAGGGGAATGTCTATATGTGATGTGTACAAAAAGAGCAACCTGAATGGAATTGTAATATTGAGCTTGAGTCTCATTTGGGGCTGCAATGTATAGTTATCCACAAAGTCTACAATGGATATAATAGTTCCAATGGGGAAAGTGTCCTTACAAATCCTAAATTGTTGATCCAACCATTGAGACCTGTGGCTATGCCTTGCATACTTGTAAAAATCATTTTTCTTGAAATCTGAGATAAAATCAGCAACATTTTATTCTTTTGTAACTAACTCACATCTAGAGCCTTCACCTCGACTCTTCAATGTATATTTCACTGTTCCATATACCTTTTTTTGGACGAGTGTCTTTCCAAAATTGTGTTCCAAACCCTCATGAAAACATGTCATAAACATGGACAAGCCACCACATTCTGAGCACTTGGCATTTAAGCAATTTTTTTAATAAAATAAACAACCATCATCTCTTTGACATAAAAATTGATCTAGCAAGTCTCTTGATGATTTGGGAAGACCACTTGCACCACAATCCTCTAGCATTTCATTAGTATGGAAAGTAGAACAAATGGACTATAATAATTCATGATGCATTGAAAACTCAACATGATATTTGCAACAACATGTATTTCAAATCTTAAGGGGCACACAATAAAATGGCTTCACAGATTCAAAAAACCTTTGTGATATTTTCAATGTTGGATGTGTCTCAAAATTTTTTTTATACAACATCATTTGAATTACCTCCACATAATGTTTAGGATGTGGAGTGCAGTCTCGAATTCCAACTCTTGACTTCAAGACATCCTTTACATTTGATGACACTCTTGAGTTAGCATCCCAAAATTGTTGAATTTCATCCTTGACAACATCTGTTAGCTTCTTATCGAAATGTGGAAGTCTCCCACCATAAGCCCATGTATCAATTTGAAGTGCATCATCAAGTCTTTCTCTTCTTGTAAGTGCTCTAACCAAAGTTTTATGGTCTATATTGAAGTCAACACAAGTTTGTCTCATCAAAGGAGCCTTTCTCAACTGATGACTTACTAAGGAGGTTGTAATAACCCTCCGAGAAACTCTCTTGTGTTTTTCTCTACTAGTCTTCCCAATGCTATTGAGAGCACTGAAAATATTCTTCAAAATAATGGCATTTCTCTCCATTTTCTTGTTCACATGAATCTTCAATTTCACAAGCATAAGTCTCATCTTTTGCATCTTTAACAACTGCACAAAAATTTGACATTGCTCAACCAATGTCTTGTTTAGAAAAAAATGATCATAAAGTCTTGAAGCCCACAACCTAACGGTTCTATGTGAACTCTTTCCTTCCCAATTATTCATAATTTTCTCCTCAATTTCAATTATCCATTTAGGTGTTCTTGAAAGCCCCAAATTTGAAGATTGATTATCTTTATTGCAAGGGATTTCATTTTGCATATAATTTGGAGATGTGTAACATTCATGTGGTTCTTGTGCAACATTTTCATTCTCCAAGTCTACATTTTCAATCTCCATATGTACATTTTCATCTTCATTCCATTCATTGTTATTCCCCAAATCTACGTTTTCAATCACCAAGTCTACATTTTCATTCTCCATCTCTACATTTTCATCTCCACTCCATACATTGTTATTCACAAAATTAATTTCCATATTATTTTCAAATTCAACATCCTCTTCACTTGCAACTACATTTATGAGGTCACCTTGATTAATGTTTAACATACCTTCTCTCTTTCTTCAGTGATTTTCCCTATCTTTTTCACTATATGCTTGAATTTCTTCATTCATCACCTTCCTCTTTCGTTTAGCATTTCGACGACTATTGCTTCCCATGGTGAGACCACAAGTCGACAAAAAAAAAAAAATCGGCCCCAAATCACATTTTTTTTTTGCAACCTGTGAAAAATGTCTGAAAAACCCATGCTTCTCTAGTCTATGGGATAGGGAATATTTTGGTCAAATATCACCAGTAAATAATTGGGTACCCTATTTTATCAGGTACCCGCTATTTCCAAGTAGATGAAAAAAAGGGTAGGAGAAAATGAAAAAATTGAACTTTTATATATAAAATGAAGTATATAAGATATATATATATATATATATATATATATATATATATATATATATATATATATATATATATATATATATATATATATATATATATATATATATATATATATATATATATATATAATGTATATTATATATATACTAATGTATTATATAATAATGTATATAATATATATATATAATATATTATATATACTAATGTATATAATATATATATATATATATATATATATATATATATATATATATATATATATATATATATATATATATATATATATATATATATATATATATATATATATATATATATATATATATATATATATATATATATATATATATATATATATATTATATATATACTAATGTATATATATATATATATATATATATAATGTATTCAAAAAAATACTCGTACAGTTGATTTGATGAATGCCAGTTTCAGCCAAAGTCCTCTTGAAAGTATCCAGCACAAGATTTTTCTAAGGACTCCTTGTAATGTCGACGGTCTAACTATACTGAATAAGTAGGTGTCCATAGGGGTCACGGGGACTTCCTAAGGGTCCTAACCTGTGATAAGGTGTACTAGGACCCCTAGGAAATACCCATGAACCCTTTTGACATATTTGAATGCTCAAGTGTGTCTGAAGGGGTCGTAGGACCTGTTAGGACACACTTGAGCATTCTCATGTGTCCATACGGGTCATAGGGACTTTCAAGGGGTCCTAACATGTGATAAGGTGTACTACGACCCCTAGGAAGTCCCCATGACCCCTTTTGAAACATTTGAATACCCAAGTGTCTCCAAAGTGGTCGTATGACCCCTTAAGATACACTTGAGGATTCCAATGTGTCCATAGGGGTTAGGGGGACTTCCTAGGGGTCCTAACACGTGATAAGGCATACTAGGACCCCTAGGAAGTCCCTGTGACCCCTTTTGACACATTTTAATGCTCAAGCATGTTTGAAGGGGTTGTAGGACCCCTTAGGACACACTTGAGCATTCCAATGTGTCCATAGGGGTCACAAAGACTTTCTACATGTCCTAACATGTGATAAGGCATACTAGGACTTTTAGGAAGTCCCCATGACCCCTTTTGAGACATTTGAATGCCCAAGTGTGTCTAAAGGGGTCATAGGATGCTTTAGGGTACACTTGAGGTTTCCAATGTGTCCATAGGAGTCATGTAGACTTCCTAAGGGTCCTAACGCATGATAAGACATACTAGGAACCCTAAGAAGTCCCCATGACCCCTTTTGACACACTTGAATGCTCAAGTGTGTTTGAAGGGGTCGTAGGACCTCTTAAGACACACTTGAGCATTCCAATGTGTCCATAGGGGTCATGGGGACTTCCTACGGGTCCTAACACGTGATAAGGCATACTAGGACCCTAGGAAGTCCCCATGACCCCTTTTTAGACATTTGAATGCTCAAGTGTGTCTGAAGGGGTCGTAGGAGCCCTTACAACACACTTGAGCATTCCAATGTGTCCATAGGGGTCACGGGGACTTTCTAGGGGTCCTAACACATGATAAGGCATACTAGGACCCCTAGGAAGTTCCCATGACCCCTTTTGACATATTTGAATGCCTAAGTGTGTTTGGAGGGGTCATACGACCCCTTAGGTCACACTTGAGTGTTCCAATGTGTCCATAAGGGTCACAGGGACTTCCTAGGGGTCCTAACGCATCTTAAGGCATACTAGGACCCCTAGGAAGTTCCCATGATCCCTTTTGAAACATTTGATTGCACAAGTGTGTCTGAAGGGGTCCTAAGACCCCTTAGGACCCACTTGAGAATTACAATGTGTCCATAGGGGTCACAGGGCCTTCCTAGAGGTCCTAACACATGATAAGGTGTACTAGGACCCCTAGGAAGTCCCCATGACCTCTTTTAACACATTTGAAACCTCAAGTCTGTCCGAAGGGGTCGTAGGACCCCTTAGGACACATTTTAGCATTCAAATGTGTCCATAGGGGTCATGGGGACTTTCTAGGGGTTCTAATGCATGATAAGGCATACTAGGACCCCAAGGAAGTCCCCATGACCCCTTTTGACACATTTGAAAGCTCAAGTGTGTCTAAAGGGGTCATAGGACCCATTAAGACACACTTGAGGGTTCCAATGTGTCGATAGGGGTCTTACAGACTTCCTAGGGGTCCTAACGCGTGATAAGGCATACTAGGACCCCTAGGAAATCCCCATGACCTCTTTTGACACATTTAAATGCCCAAGTGTGTACGAAGGGGTTGTAGGACTCCTTAGGATACACTTGAGGGTTCCCATCTGTCCATAGGGGTCACAGGGACTTCCTAGGGGTCCTAACTCATGATAAGGTGTACTAGGACCCCTAGGAAGTCCCCATGACCCCTTTTGACACATTTGAATGCTCAAGTGTGTTCAAAGGGGTGGTAGGACCCCTTAGGATACACCTAAGTGTTCCGATGTGTCCATAGGGGTCATAGGGACTTTCTAGGGGTCCTAATGTGTGATAAGGTGTACTAGGACCACTAGGAAGTCCCCATGACCCCTTTTGACACATTTGAATGCCCAAGTGTGTCCAAAAGGGTCGTAGGACACTTTAGAACACACTCAAGGGTTCCAATTTGTCCATAGGGGTCAGGGGGAATTCCTAGGGGTCCTAATGCATGACAAGGCATACTAGGACCCCTAGGAAGTCCCCCTAACACCTTTTGAGATATTTGAATGCCCAAGTGTGTCCGAAGGGGTTGTAGGACCCCTTAGGACACACTTGAGCATTCCAATGTGTCCATCGGGGTCACATGGACTTTCTAGGTGTCCTAACGCATGATAAGGCATACTAGGACCCCTAGGAAGTACCCATGACCCCTTTTGACATATTTGAATGCCCAAGTGTGTCCGAAGGGGTTGTAGGATTCCTTAGGACACACTTGAGCATTCCAATGTGTCTATACACATCATAGGAACTTTTGAGGGGTCCTAGCGCATGATAAGTCATACTAGGACCCCTAGGAAGTCCCCATGACCCCTTTTGACACATTTGAATCTTGAAGTGTGTTTGAAGGGGTCCTAAGACCCTTTAGGACACACTGGAGTATTCTAATGTGTCCATAGGTGTCATGGGGCCTTCTTAGGGCTCCTAACATGTGATAAGATGTACTAGAACCCCAAGGAAGTCCCGATGACCCCTTTTGACATATTTGAATGCTCAAGTGTGTCCGAAGGGGTCGTAGGACCCCTTAGGACACACTTGAGAATTACAATGTGTCCATAGGGGTCACGAGGACTTCCTAGGGGTCCTAACACATGATAAGGCATACTAGGACCCCTAGGAAGTCCCCATGACCCCTTTTGATGCATTTCAATGCTCAAGTATGTTTGAAGGGGTCGTGGGACCCCTTAAGACATACTTGAGGGTTCTAACGTGTCCATAGGGGTCCTGCAGACTTCCTAGGGGTCCTAACTTGTGATAAGGCATACTAGGACCCCTAGGAAGTTCCCATGACCCCTTTTGACATATTTTAATGTGCAAGTGTGTCTGAAGGGGTCGTAGGACCCCTTAGGATACACTTGAGGGTTCCAATGTGTCCATAGGGGTCAGGGGGACTTCGTAGGGGTCCTAACATTTGATAAGGCATACTAGGATTGCTAGGAAGTCCCCATGTCTCATTTTGACACATTTGAATGCTCAAGTGTGTCTGAAGGGATTGTAAGACCCCTTAGGACACACTTGAGCATTCTAGTGTGTCCATAGGGGCAATGGGGAATTTCTAGGGGTCCTAACACGTGATAAGGCATACTAGGACCTCTAGGATGTCCCCATGACTAGTTTTGACACATTTGAATGCCCAAGTGTGTTCGAAGGGGTCGTAGGACCCCTTTGGATACACTTGAGGGTTCTAATGTGTCCATAGGGGTCACAGGGAATTCCTATGGGTCCTAACATGTGATAAGGTGTACTAGGACCCCTAAGAAGTCCCCATGACCCCTTTTAACATATTTAAATGCTCAAGTGTTTCCGAAGGGGTTTTAGGACCCCTTAGGACACACTTGAGCATTCCAATGTTTCCATAGGGGTCACAAGGACTTTCTAGGGGTCCTAATATGTGATAAGGCATACTAGGACCCCTAGGAAGTCCCCATGACCCCTTTTGACACATTTGAATGCCCAAGTGTGTCCAAAGGGGTCGTAGGACCCCTTAGGATACACTTGAGGGTTCCAATGTGTCCATATGGGTCACAAGGACTTCCTAGGGTTCCTAATGTGTGATAAGGTGTACTAGGACCCCTAGGAAGTCCCCATGACCCCTTTTGATACATTTGGATGCTCATGTGTATCCGAAGGGGTTGTAGGACCCCTTAGGACACACTTGAGCTTTCTAATGTGTCCATAGGGGTCATGCAGATGTCCTAGGGGTCCTAACATGTGATAAGGTGTACTAGGACTACTAGGAACTCCTGATGACCCTTTTGGACACATTTGAATGCTCAAGTGTGTCCGAAGGGGTCATAGGATGCCTTAAGACACATTTGAGGGTTCCAATGTGTCCATAGGGGTCATGTGGACTTACTACGGGTCCTAACACATGATAAGGCATACTAGGACCCCTAGGAAGTCCCCATGACCCATTTTGACACATTTGAATGTTGAAGTGTGTCTGAAGGAGTCATAGAACACCTTAGGATGCACTAGAGGGTTCCAATGTGTCCATAGGGGTCATTGGGACTCTCTCTCTCCCTTATCTCTCCTTCTCCCTCTCACCCTGTCTCTCTCTCACTCTCCCTCTCTCTGTCTCTCTCTCTCTCCACCTCCAATGAACTATTTTTCAAAGCCTCCATTTCTACGTAGCTAGGGTTTACGATGCCTATAAAAGGCACAACTATGCCCCTGTAGGGACTCATGGTCGTGGTCACAATCATATTATTTTCATGCATTACTTCATTAATGTCTACTCTGGGAGGAGGATTATAATTTCCATATTTCTACAAGCCCTAAAATATTTTTGTCGTTATCACTCTCCACTTCGGCTCTCTCAATTTAGGCCTCTCCCTCTCCGCTGCACTCAGCTTAGCCATCCTTACCTACTCTTTAACATAGATTCTCCAAAATTTGTATACAAAGGCATCCTACAGGAAAAAATGAAAACTTTCCCATAGAATATCAACAATTCATATACAAAAGTATCATATAGGAAAAATGACAAAAAATTAATAGGTAAAAGGTAAAATTTATCATGAACGCTGCCAGTACCAAGGTCATACATGTAGTCAAATCCTGGCCTATAAGGTGCAAAATGAGCAAAGCAAGTGAAATGAAAGGGAAGTATGGTTCAAATAGCGAAGGTGCATCGAATTCGATCAATATCATAATATATGCAGAAAATACTGTTACGGACAAAAATATTTGCATATTAATGGGAAAGAGTGGGAAGAGCTTCTTGGACCCATGATAGAAACTATTAAGGAATTGCATGATATATTACTCAACAATGCGAGGGATATTATTGATGAACATGGGATTGTAGCTACATCTATTCAATATACAGAGGAAGATATAGAAAATCTTCTTAATAGAGAGATTAATGTTAGAGAAAAGGACATTTCAGAAGAAAATGGTTATCTTATTGCCATCCAAGGTATGCCAATTACTCAGGATGAAGAGACAAAGCCCACAGTTAATGGGAAAGAGTGGTAAGAGCTTCTTGGACCTATGATAGAAGTTACAGATGAGGAAGAGCTAGGAAGGGGAATATGACAAAGGAAAGAAGTAAGATACGCATGTGAGCCTATGTTAGATGATGATGATGAGTACTCACCATCTGCTAGTTTCTCAAGTAACAAGTGTTGTGGAATTATCCATAAAGTAATGTGAAATGAAGCCTCAAATTGGTTTAGCAGGCAAAGAATTTGGTCATGCACTTCATTCTAGCACCACAAATATTTCTATTAGAAATGCCTATTTGTCAATGGCCTTGCATTTACATGACTTGGGAGACCAAGTTACTCATGTTGGGCATTATCCCTCAAATGTAAGTTCATTGCCACCTTTGGAAAGGAAGTCTCACTCCTCATTTTACAACAAAGGGGAGCCATCTATGGTCCAAGGTTTTAATTCAGCTGACAGGTGGAGAGCTTCTCAAGGTGCTGATCTCTTTCATAGAGAAGTTCCTGATTCATCTCAAGGTTCTCATTTAGGTGACCAACACCTTGGAGGTCCACAAATAGACCTATTGATTTCCCAAATTGGTAAAAGGGTAGATGAAATTTTGGAAAGAGTATCCGAATTGAAGAGAAATGGAAATTACAGTGAGCATAAAGTCATTGCAGATCCAATGGGTGTATCTCCTCCATTGACAAATATAACTGCTTCTAGAGACTTGAGTTTAAATGGAGACTCTCTACTCCCAAACATGCCCCAGTCGAGTAGATGAACCAAATGTTGCTTGAGTAAAGAATATAGTGGTTTATTACAACATCTGCATTATCCCACTTGCTATCAGTTACTACTTTTTGAGTGGCTTGCCAGCTACTTTTGTGTAGGATTTGTGTAATATATAATGTCCTCATGCAAGTACATGACACTTTTTGTAAAAAAAATTGTTGTAAAGGGTTAGTGAGCAATATCAAAGAAAAGGTTCTTGCATGTATTATTTAGACACATATCAATTAGGAAACCATTTTTCTCCCATTACATGGTAGAAATGCCTAGATTCACTTTGTGGGTATCAATAGGCAGTAAGATGAGGGAAGAAATATTTGTGAAGAGGAAGTACAAATGTTATTGTCCAAAACCTTTTGGAGAGTAATATTATTCTCTTGATTGTAATAAGAAACTCAAAATGCAGGAGACAACAAATAGCTGGGGCATTTATTTCCTATGACCTATGTCAATTTCAGTTCAATTCCTATTGATGATATTCTCAATGTGTAAAAATAAACTAATGTGTTATTTTAAAATGGTGTTGACTGAAATTTATGAACATATGTCAAATATCCATTTTTTTTAGAATTTGAAATACAACCAGGGTTAATATAATAAAATTTGTGAATTTCACATCCAATCATTGGATGTTAATCAAAAGTACAACACAGTAATATTTTTGGACCGATAAACAATCTTAGTCTTACTTTAAACCTACTCTCGTGTATGTGGGTTCTTGGAGGTATCTACTGAACAATGTGTGGATCTCTAATGTCCCTATCCAGGACCTTACTCACTTTGCTTAAAACTCCTAATTAGAATTTGGATTTCTAATGCCTGTTGTGATATTATTTAAGTTTGCCTTGCTCCTTACTAATTAATATTTTAATGAATTGGTTATCCTTCCCCTTCTCTCTCTCTCTCTCTCTCTCTCTCTCTCTCTCTCTCTCTCTATCTCTCTTCCTCTCTCAGCCCATGCCACATTCTCACTCTCTATCTTTGATGCAGGAGCATCCTGGGTGTAAGAGAAATCTTGCATCACCCAAAAATATTTCTATTTTTGTATTCAATAAGGGCTATTTTGTGCCGAGCTGCTATTTATGGAAAGTTACTATTTTTGGTAATTTTCGTATGTGCTTAGAATGATTTGATTTCTTTCTTGGAGGTTCATTTTGGTCATATAAGTCTGCCAGTAAAGTTTCATTGCCAGATCAAGTGTATATTGGAAGATATTGAAGATTTTCGATATTGGCAGCAGGGTACAGAAACTTTGAACTTAGTTTTGAAGGCTTTAGAGGCCCCGGATGAGGTCAAAAATTTGGGTGACAGGCGCTTGCGCTAGTCAAGCCTGTAGGGTGCTTCATGGTATTTTTGAAATGGGGTTATAATAGCCGATCGGGTCAACTGGTGATGACTTATGGTCTTCGGAAGTTGGGCCGCCCGAAATGGTGAAAAATAATTTTCTTCAAAATTTTTGTTCGAGTTTCAAAGGTTATCTTGAGCCAAATATGATGTAATAAAATGTAAAATAAAATAATTCTAAGTTTGGTCGGCCTTATTGGCTAAAATTCTGGAACCTTCCCAGGCGGTGGAAAATTGCCTATATAAGGAAGGTTGTATTATTGTCTTACGAGTTCAGAATAGTTTTGGGTAGTAGATCTGGGTATTGATTTGAGGCTTTGTCCTACAGAATATTGTAAGGGAATGCCCATGTGGCTTTGCATATTGTAATTCTGAAAGTTTGTAATTCCACATTTGTGGAGATAATAAGAAGCCAATTTTTTGTTCTTGCATATTATTGTTGTTGTTTCTCTATTTCTCTTATGTGGTTGTGGTATTAAGGGGAGCACCCTTCATCAAGTGGTATTAGAGCAGGAGTTCTTAAGTGTGTAAACAGATCACCGACTGTGAGGCAGTTTGCACCAGGACCATGGCTAGGGTTTCAGTGCGCATCGCAAAAATGCCTCCACGAAGGAAATATGGCGGAAGAGCTGGTATTGTAACACCTAAGGTTAGAGAGCTGCAGAGACAAGTATGAGCATTACAAGAAGAGATTCGTAGAGGAATGAATCTTAATGTCAGAGATGAAAGCGAGGATGAAACCGAAGAAGAATATCAAGAAGGAGAAGCTGAAATTGTGAACCAGGAGGAAGAAAGACTTTTTCGGGCGATTTCCAAGATTGGGAAAAGAACTAAGATTGAGGTTCCTACATTTTATGGAAATCTTAACCCAGAGGAATTGATCGACTGGATCAATGAATGTGAGGAATATTTTGAGTATGAAGATGTTGAGGATCCCGATAGGGTCAAATTTGCGAAGGCTAGATTGAAAGGTCATGCGAAGATCTGGTGGCAAGAAATTCAATTGGAGTGAAATAGAAGAGGGAAAGATAAAATCACAAGATGGGATCGGATGGTGGATAAATTGAAGTGACAGTTCATTCTTGTTGATTATGAGCTTGACCTACTGAAGAAAATGCAGAGTTTGAAGCAAACAGGAAGATCTGTTCAGGAGTATACAGAGGAGTTCTATCGACTTCTCATTAGAACAGGCCATGCAGAAGCTGATAAGGAAAAAGTTGCCCGATACCTTAATGGGTTAAGGCCAAGCATTCAGGAGGAGCTGAATCTGGTTTGAATGAACAGTATTGAAGAGGCATACCAGTTTTCCCTAAAAGTAGAAGAAAAGTTGAACAAGAAGTTTGAGAGCAGACAAAATGAAAGAGGTCACGGTGGACGATCTGGTGGACGGTCATATGGTGGCCGAAATGAAGATCTGAAAAAGAAAGATGAGGCCAGTAGCAGTCAGAATCAGTGAGGAAATAATTTCAATCACTTCCAGGATCATAATAATAGAGACCAGAGAGGAAGAGGAAAAGGACAAGGACCTGGAAGCGGTGGCTTCCATGGAACATGTTTTCACTGTGGAGAAGAAGGTCATATGGCATTTGAATGTCCTCAGCACCAAGGCAAAACAGACAGTAGAAATGAAGGCCAGGCCAGAGTTACACATGTAGATGAAGATGCCAGATCATAATATTCTGAAGATGCTGAAAGAGGAGAAATGTTGATTAACAGAAGAGTCCTGTTGAGTGGTGAGAATGAACCTGAGCAAAGGAGGAGCCTATTTCGCACCAAGTGCAAGTGTGAAGGTAAATGTTGTGATGTGATCATTGATAGTGGAAGCACTGATAATTTGGTGTCAGAAGAGATTGTGACAAAGTTGAAGCTCAAGAGACAGAAACACCCACATCCATATCGGATTGCCTGGGTACAGGATGACCACAAGGTCATGGTCAATGAACAATGCCTAGTAAAGTTCAAAGTTGGCGAATACCAAGATGAGGTATTGTGTGATATCATATCTATGGATGTATGTCATATGTTGTTGGGTAGACCATGGCAGTTTGACAGATGTGCTGTACATGATGGTCGTGCGAATACCTATTCCCTGACCAAGGATGGAGTGTGACATAAGCTAAAACCATTGAAGGAGACCGAATAAAAGGTATGTGGTAATGCAAGGATAACTTTTGTTGATGGAAAAATTTTTCTAGATGGTATGAGGCATGAGCATGTATGTTTTGCTTTAATTCCAAAAGCTGGTAAAGAGGAAGTAGAAGATGTTCCTGTAGAAGTTGCAAATTTGTTGAATGAGTTTCAGGATATTATATCTGATAACATTCCTGATAGATTACCACCAGTCAGGAAGATCAGTCATCAGATGGACTTGATCCTAGGAGCGAGTTTGCTGAATAAGGCAGCACACAGAATGACACCTGCAGAAAGTGAGGAGTTGAACATACAAGTACATGAACTGTTACAGAAAGGATTGATCCGTGAGAGTCTAAGTCCCTATGTTGTACCAGCGGTATTAGCACCAAAGAAGAATGGAGAATGGAGGATGTGTACAGATTTAAGAGCAATAAACAAGATCAGAATCAAGTATAGGTTTCCATTGCCATGGATGGATGATATTATGGATTGTTTGAGTGGGGCTGTGTATTTCTCAAAAATAGATCTGAAGAGTGGATATCACCAGATTCAGATCAGAGAAGGAGATGAATGGAAGACTACCTTCAAGACAAAGGAAGGACTATATGAGTGGTTAGTCATGCCTTTTGGGTTAACCAATGCACCGAGCACTTTCATGTGGCTCATGAACGAGGTTCTGAAAGAATTTCTGGGTAAGTTTGTCATTGTTTACCTAAATAATATTTTGATTTTTAGCAAGACATTGGAGGAACATATGATGCATATTCGTATGGTGTTTGAGAAGTTGAGAGATGAGAAATTGTTGATTAATTTGAAGAAGTGCAGTTTTGTGAAGAAAGAGTTAGTGTATTTGGGATTTATAGTTTCAGTAGAAGGTCTAAAAATAGACCCAGAGAAGGTACAGGCTATCCTTGAATGGCCTACTCCAAGGAGTGCTACTGAGGTAAGATCTTTTCATGGTTTGGCTAGCTTTTACAAAAAGTTTATCAGAAATTTTAATAGTATTTATGGACCCTTGACTGAAACAATGAGAGGGGATAGAAAAGAGTTTAAGTGGACTAATGGGGCAGAAAGGAGTTTTCAATTGTTGAAACAAAAAGTTACAGAACAACCTATTTTAGCACTTCCAAATTTTAATAAGGTGTTTCAAGTAGATTGTGATGCTAGTGGTACTGCAATAGGAGCTGTTATGAGCCAAGAAGGTAAACTTGTTGCTTGTTTAAGTGAGAAGTTAAATGATGCCAAGAGGAAATATTATGTTTATGATCAGGAATTTTATGCTATAGTTTAGGCATTAAAGAAGTGGAGATATTATTTGCTTCCTAAAGAGTTTGTCTTGTACTGATCATCAAGCTTTCCAATATTTGAATAGTCAAGGAAAGTTGAATCAGAGGCATTTGAAATGGGTTGAGTTTTTGCAGAGTTATACATTTGTTTTGAAACACAGAAGTGGAAAGTCTAACAAGGTTGCAGATGCTCTTAGCAGAAGGCAACTATTGCTGATAGAGATGCAGATTGAGGTGGTTGGGTTCAAGGAGCTCAAGAATTTGTATCCAGAGGATCTTGATTTTGGTGGAGCTTGGAAAGCTTGTAAAGAGCTTGTTACTCTAGATAGGACAAAATGGCTGGATTTCATCATCCAGGATGATATGCTAGTCAGAGGGAGTCAGTTGTGCATTCCAAGAAGTTCTATGAGGGAGAATCTCATCAAAGAGAAGCATAGTGGAGGATTGGCTGGACATTTTGGTCGTGATAAAACTTTTGCTTTGGTTGGTGAGAATTATTATTGGCCACAATTGCAGCAAGATGTGAAGAAGTTTGTACAGAGTTGCAGAGTATGTCAGATGGCAAAAGGAGTGAAGCAGAATACAGGGTTGTATCAGCTAGTACCTGTACCAGAGAAACCTTGGGAGGATATCAGTATGGACTTTGTTCTTGGTTTACCAAGGACTCAGCGGGGACATGATTCAATTTTTGTGGTGGTTGACAGATTTTTGAAGATGGCACATTTCATTCCCTACAAGAAGACTAATGATGCTATTCATGTAGCAGAATTATTTTTCAGAGAAGTAGTGAGACTTTATGGTTTGCCAAAGACCATAGTTTCAGATTGGGACACTAAGTTTGTTGGATATTTTTGGCATACATTGTGGAAGAAGTTGAAGACAGATTTAAAGTTTAGTTCATCACATCATCCACAGACTGATGGACAGACAGAGGTGGTGAATAGGAGTTTGAGAAATTTGCTGAGATGTTTGGTTGGAGATAAGCCAACAGGATGGGATTTGATTTTACCACAGGCAGAATTTGCATACAATAATTCTGTCAATAGGAGCACTGGTAAATCACCATTCCAGATTGTATATGGAAGTAGTCCAAGAAATGCATCTGAATTGAGGAAGATAGATAAAGGAGAAATAAGTAGTGCTGAAGCTGAGGATTTTGCAGAACACTTGAAGAACATCCATGAGGAGGTGAGGAAGCATATTACCAAGATGAATGCATAGTATAAGGCTAAGGCAGATGAGAAAAGGAGGTATAAGGAATTTCAGGTTGGTGATGAAGTCATGGTTCATTTGCGGAAGGAGCGGTTTCCAGTTGGTACATATAACAAGTTGAAAATGAAGAAGTTTGGACCATGTAGGATACTGAAGAAACATGATTCAGGAAATGCATATGAGGTAGAATTGCCTACTGAGCTAAATATTTCACCAGTGTTTAACATTTCAGATTTGACAGAGTATCACGAAGGAGGTGTTGAAGATGAGATCACAGCAGCACAGTGGAGTATTCCAGCAACTAGTTTAGACACTAAGGAGATCGAAGATATACTGGATAGTATTGTTGGCAGAAGCACAAGGAACAGGACATATGAAGAATATCTGGTCAAGTGGAAAGGATGACTTGTTGAAGATTCATCATGGCTGACCAAGGACGAGGCTAGCCGTCTTGGTTTTCCTCTGCACACCTAAGTCGTGACAGGGTCACTTCTCAAATTACCCCGGGTGTCTGATGCAGGAGCATCTTGGGTGTAAGAGCAATCTTGCATTACCCAAAAATATTTCTATTTTTGTATTCAATAAGGGCTATTTTGTGCCGAGCTGCTATTTATGGAAAGTTACTATTTTTGGTAATTTTTGTATGTGCTCAGAATGATCTGATTTCTTTCTTGGAGGTTCATTTTGGTCATATAAGTCTGCCAGTAAAGTTTCATTGCCAGATCAAGTGTATATTGGAAGATATTGAAGATTTTCGGTATTGGCAGCAGGGTACAGAAACTTTGAACTCAGTTTTGAAGGCTTTAGAGGCCCCGGATGAGGTCAAAAATTTGGGTGACAGGTGCTTGTGCCAGTCAAGCCTGTAGAGCGGTTCGTGGCATTTCTGAAATGGGGTTATAATAGCCGATCAGATCAACTAGTGATGACTTATGGTCTTCGAAAGTTGGGCCACCTGAAATGGCAGAAAATAATTTTCTTCAAAATTTTTGTTCGGGTTTCAAAGGTTATCTTGAGCCGACTATGATGTAATAAAATGTAAAATAAAATAATTCTAAGTTTGGTCGGCCTTATTGGCTAAAATTCTGGAACCTTCCCAGGCGGTGGAAAATTGCCTATATAAGGAAGGCTGTATTATTATCTTAGGAGTTCAGAATAGTTCTCGGTAGTAGATCTGGGTATTGATTCGATGCTTTGTCCTATAGAATATTGTAAGGGAATGCCCATGTGGCTTTGCATATTGTAATTCTGAAAGTTTGTAATTCCACATTTGTGGAGATAATAAGAAGCCAATTTTCTGTTCTTGCATATTATTGTTGTTGTTTCTCTATTTCTCTTATGTGGCTGTGGTATTAAGGGGAGCACCCATCATCAATCTTCCTCAATGGCTAATTGATTTCCTTTTCTTCTTTCAATGGCCATCCATGATTTTTCTGCAATCTTCCAACCTTTCATACATAGTTGTAAAATACATATTAATATATATTATATACATATAAAATAATATGTAATATATCATATATAATGTAACATTTAATATTTAATGTAAAATGTATGTTATATAATATTTAATATATATAATATATAATGTAATATATATCTAATATATAGTTTTTGATATATAATATATAATCTAATCTAATATAGGATGGAGAAATGGGAGGGAGAAAGGGGAGGGAAAAGTGAAAAAAGAAAATTCTGCTGACTTTTTCGGGTACCCGAAAATATTGGGTATCCAAAAATATCAGGTACACAAAAATATCGAGTACCTGATTAGGCTCGATATTGCTTTGTGCACCAAACCTACATGGTCAACTATTGAAATGTCTCAAAAATGTGTTTTTCCCCTATTTCTTTGAGTTCCAGACTTCGACCATGTAGCTGACGACTTTTTTTTCACCCGAATGGGTATCTTAAGGAGATTATCAGCTTTCTATTGATATAATTGCTATCAAATTTTGAATTCGGTAAGTAATTATTAGTTACTTTCTAATTGAGTTACCTCTAAAGTGTTGATTTATATACTGATTGAAAAATGACTATAACTTTCAAACGGTATAACATTTTTGAAATTTAAAAAATGCGTCACATTCTATGCTTCGCCTACTATAAGGAATTTTTTTTTTTTTTGAATTTTGTAAAGTTTTGAATGAGTTAAGGTGGTCAGACACAAGAGTTTTTTATTCTGAAAATGTTGTAGCAGAAAATTCATAATTAATTATTTTATTGGAATAAAATTACAAAAAAATATGCGTCACATCCAGGAATGAGTCTACTACTTATATATAAAATCTTATAATAAAATATACCTACTTCTTCTTTTTTTTCCAGAAATTTTTGTACTGCTGCATTGAAATCTATACTTTTTACCAATCATACTAACTTTTTTTCAAAAAAGACCTAGTAGTTTAGAAACTACAATCAATTTTCTACATATTCTATTCTTACAACTTTTTGATATTAGGTTGATAGCTAGTTGAAATTTTCACATTAGGTTGACTAACCCTGATTTGTTGATTTTTCATTGCCACTTAAGGGCATATTTTGGACCCTCGTGATCTTGCACATACTCGTTCAATATCCTATAAAAGTGTAGAGGAAAGAGAACATGACAAATTGAAATAATAAGATACAAGTTGAGGAAAATTGAATAAAAAAATGTTAAATTCTAACAAACCAGTTCAAAAAAAACCATTAAGAAATTCATAACCAAATCTAGTTTGTAAAAGCCACCGTAATTGAAACTCACCTTCTCAATATTTTCTCTAATAGCATACTTGGAAGCTTGCTGAAAAATCTCCTTAATATCAGCTCCATTGAATCCTTGGGTATAATAGGCCAATGCCATTAGGTATAATGAAAACTATTTTCTTGGTTGTCATACCATCCATCTCCATCAACAACTGGTTAAGGACTCTGTCCGCAACACCACCAACATCCCCAACACTGCTTCCACGCTGCAAACATGCAAACCAATTATACATCACCAGTTAGATCCTATGTCTCAAATAGTTCAAACAAAATGGAAAAACTCACAATTTCACGTAGATCAGAGTAGATGGATTGCTAGAGCCTGCTGACAAATATTTGTAATATCTCATCAATAAATATAATGGACAGGGCATTCTTCTCAAACTCCTCAAAATCCTTCCGAAGATTTCTTTCACTTTCTCCAACCAACTTTGACATGATCTCAAGTCCATTGATACAGAAAAAGAAGGCACTGGTTTCATTGAGGAAAATTGAATAAAAAAATGTAAAATTCTAACAAATGAGTTCAAAAAAAACTATTAAGAAATTCATAACCAAATCTAGTTTACAAAAGCTGCCACAATTAAAACTCACGTTCGCAATATTTTCTCTAATAGCATACTTGCAAGCCCACTGAAAAATCTTTGTAATATCTCATCAATAAATATAATGGACAGGGCATTCTTCTCAGCCTCCTCAAAAGCCTTGCAGAGATTGCTTTCACTTTCTCTAGACAACTTTGACATGATCTCAGGTACATTGATAAAGAAAAAGAAGGCACTAGTTTCATTTTCCACTACCCTAGAAATTAAAGTTTTCCCAGAACTAGGAGGCCCATAGAGCAGAATACCCTTTGGGGGCTTCACACTAATATATTTGAAGAGTTGTGGGCATTTAAGAGGAAGCTCTACCAATTCATGGATCACCAGTCAGAGCCTATCTCTCAAATAGTTCAAACCAAATGAAAAAATCCACATTTTTACGTAGATCAGATCAGATGGATTGCTAGAGCCCAAAGCAGTATGGAAAACAGAATGAGTAGGGACCCACTGGCAACAAGCAGTAGAATGAGTGTGGACACCTAAAGATATGTATCTAGAATAATTACCAATCAAGATGTTGTTGGTGATTAGTCTAGATATTTATCTTCAATTTTTTTTAAACACTCTGAGTTTCATCAAAATTTTGACCCACCCGCATCGAAAGTCTGGCCTAAAATTGACCATTTTGTGTCAAAATGTGGTGTCGTGGGTTTGGCATCCTGGTTGGAGCCGCTAAATATTTTGACCAAATGTGGTCAAAATATGACCGTCGCGAGTTTGGCATCCTGGTCGTAGTGACAAAGTTTTCGACCAATATGAATTTATGTTGGTTGAAAGATCGGCCAATTCACCAACACTTGCCAATGTTATTTTTGGCCTAGATTGCCCTCATTTTTTACCAATATTTGCGTCGATCTTTTGAGTGTTTCAGAAATGGGTCGATATTTCAACGCAAATAATAGTGACAAACCTGTTGGTCGACCATTCGATCAGGTTTGTAGAAAATTCAACCAATAGTACGTCAAAAAATGGTGCAAAATGTACTAGTGTATATTCACATTACATATCTCCTTTCATCTATTGTAGCTTTATTTCTGTATTTAATATTTCCCTCATAATTCTCTTACCTCTAGTGATCATATATTATAATATATGTGTACCTATTAGATGGGACCTGATCCATATTTATTTCTCCTAGTTTACATGATATTTTCTTATTCATGAGATCTAGACTAGGTCTAATGTAGAATGATGTGGCATGATTTACAAAAGTCTATCTCTCTAGATTCTTTCCTTGCCAATGTCATCTCCATTATAAATCTTGACTTATAATCAATTCAACATCATCCTAGAGTGTGGTGTTAGTCTTTGATCCAAGCATTATTGATGTGGCATTGTAGGTTGGTACCATTCATTGTTTCCAAGAAAATTTTCTAGATTCTAAGATCCCATTTATATTATAAGGTCCTATCCAAAAAAATTATGTTTCTCTTATTTCACAAAATTTAATATCATGCTAGAGTTACTTTTTCAATCCCATAATCCCATGAGCTACCTACAAGAGAAAAATGTCTATCAAAAGTGGAGATCAAGTACTATAAATTTTATCAATGACCTAGGATTTTTATTAATGTATAAAACATTTTAGATACACATAAATACATTGAATACCTAAAGAAAGGATGAATGTAACCTTATAATAAAATCTAGAGTATTTCTTGATTAAAAGAGAGCTTGTTAAGTGTCTACATCCTAATGAATGATACAACAAGTGTTAAATAAAAAATAATCTAACAAAAAATAAACACAAATTTTTGATTAAGGGTCAAACATGTTTTAAGGGGACCCAAAATTCTATTTACAATTTTTTTCCATGAAATCAAGAAATAGGCAACATACCCACATCAAGAACAAACAAAGAAAAAAGCTAGAAAGAACTAATTTAGGCTCTTTGTGGCCTTGGAAAATTTAGCTTCTAGTTGCATGAGACATTCATGGAGATATTTTACATGTCCTTTAGGTCTTGGTTTGATTGTTCAACTACTCTCTTAATCTTCTCACTTGGTGTAGGTACTAGGTCCTTTATGATCCTCCTAGAGAATCTGTTTGCATTTATCTAAAGTTTCAAGACCACCAAAATTTAGTTTAGTTTCCTATACTACTCTTAATGACTATATAGTTGATGTTGACTAAAGTAATTAGATTTTCGTTAATTTTCTTGTACTGTTTTCCAAGTAGGAAAATATTCTTTCAAATTATTCTTTAATATGTTCAATATGAACTAATAAATTTGGCATCGATTTGTGACGGCTATGTGTCACAATTGTGACAGCCATGTGTTGCAATTGTGACAGTCATAGACGTCGCTATTTTTTAGTCACAAAATATGACGGCATTCCTCTGCCATCGCAATTATGACTTCAATCCATCACTATTTGTGACGGCTTGTCACATGGTCGCATGTGCTTGGGAAGCAGCATGTCATCATGCGACAACCGTCGCAATTGTGATGAACACCGGCGCAACTATGATGGCTTGTTGCATGGTCGCATGCGCTTGGGAAGTCGCATGTGATCATGTGAAAACTGTCACAATTGTGACGAACACTGGTGCAACTGCGACGGCTTGTCGCATGGTCGCATGCACTTGGGAAGTCGCATGCGATCATGGGACAACCATCTCAATTGCGACGAATAAAAAATAAAATTAAAATTTTTTTTTTGTGACAAATTACCTTGTTCTAGGAACAAATTACATAATAGAATTCCACATAAGCATTTAAGCATAACAAGTCAGAAGTCAGAAGTCAAAAACAAAGTGGACAGTACTTTACATTTATCACATGTTTCAACAAAAGAGGAACATACAAGCGACCAACTTGTCGGATGTACAATGAGTCATAATATAAAATACATACAGTTACATGCCGACTAACTTGTCGGAATAAGAATCAAATTTTACAAATTACATTGATACATCAAGTTTATTACATTCACTTTGGCCAAAGTATTAATCCAGATTTGAACTGGCAGGTAAATAAAAGAATTCACCCTCCCTTGTAATCTACATTTAGCACAACTCCCATCAATTGATACATTCCAGATTCTACATGAAGTAGGAAAAACAACATCTCAGTAACTGAAATTCAATAAATTCATCAATCATTTCAAGGTGTTTAATCATTCATTCAGTGTTAGAAAACTAAATCTCTGCTGTAAAGTTTCACCTAGTTTGCTCTATTTTGTAATCTATTGGTTTTAGTTTAAAACCAGAGAAGAGTCACAAATGAAGACAATAGTATTCCATTATCCAATTTTAATTCTCAGGCAGGTCAATATCATCTGTTTCCGTCTGAGTATTTAACAAGTAATCTCACTATTTGTACCACAAATATGGATTTAATCCAACACAATTTAGCATTTAGTAATGATAAAATAGTTACCCCACACTGCCATATTTATAACTTATACACCATGGCATATTGACAAATAGATAACAACACTGTCTAATTTTACCTCTCACTACTACGACATTTCTACAATAGTAGCTTGCAACCACTTCCAATATATAAATTTCAAACTGTTATGAACATTACATCAAACAGTTCACCAACACTCCAAGTATATATATTTCAAACAGCTTTGGGCATTAAAACAACATTTTGCATCCACTATCAGCACATACCACAAACTACCATAGTCATTTCAACAAATAGTGAGAAATTTGTCATAAAAAATTCTAACACACAAATCATTTACTAGCAATCTACGTAATTCACAAGAGGCTATCCCTTTACTAATTGTTTTTCTCATTACCCTCCAGGATAGTTATGGTAATCCTTTTGTTAACGGAGGCTTCATTAGGTTACATCTCCGATTCTCCAGTCTTACGAAAGTTATAAGACCAAAAATTATAATTTGCAGTTAAGAAATCATTTGTGTGCAATGCAAACAAGAGAAACTCTCTTGGATTCGTATAAAATCTACATGTTTAACAGCATAATTCTTGTTTTTGATCTTTTTTACATGCAAAAGGCTGAATCCTTTGAGCTCAGTGGTGAATTCGAGTAGAATATTTGGAAATTATTTCCAGCCAAGCATTTGTGGGACTGTAATTGTCAGCAGCAATAGAGCTACAAGTATCACCCTCCCCAATATACAACAATCATGACTATAAACATCATCAAAACAAATTTAGCACCTCCAAATGAGCACGAAATTGTTGCTGGTGGTGTGGGAAATGTGAACACAATATTTATATGAATAACAAGAACAATGCCACTCTGAAATCGCTCAAGTTTTCGGCTGGAAAAGAGTTTCCCAGAAGATGACTTGTGGCAAGTTTTTATATCAAATGGTAGAATCTTACCAAAAATATATACTCCACCATCAAGGCACACATTCCCTTATTCATCATCCCACTCTCTATTAAATTAATCATACAAGAAGATGTGTCCCAATTGAAAAATGAATCCTCCAGTTTTAGAACAGTCCACTACGGATACAACTAAGTCTAGGTTATTAATTTTGTTGATGTTTAAGGAAATTTAACAAACATATATCTGTGATAGTGAGGCATCTGGGAAATGTTGTGTCATGAGCAGAGGTGTCAAATAATGCAGCCACTTGAATAGCCAAAGATGAATCATTTCTATTAGCTAATGTCTTTTGAATGCAGAAAAATTATGTTTGGGTATCCTAGCAAATCCTTTAAGTTTTTAAGATGCACATAAGATAATATAATTGCAACTTGACTACTACCAAAAATTGATATACCATATAACAAGCAATTACCAGTTCTGAAGGTGGAAGTTAATTTCATTCTGAGATACAAGAGAAATTTAAAGGGCCTCCTATATATAACCATAAAACTTTTCTAAAGGATAGAATTTTCATAAGCTCAATTCCACATATGAAATAGAGAACTTCAAAACCCTAGTGTATGAAAGAACTTTGTTTCAGAATATATATGAAAACAATGACTGAGTAATCAAACCAAGAAGCAAAATTTCAAGGTACTGAATCTTATGAATGAATTTAATTAATGTCCAAGAATTTCGTACAGAATTTAGACAGAACCACATTGAACCAAGCATTTTGTTTACAAAAAGTAAAAATGGAACCTGGTTCGTAAGTGGCAACGAAAGCTTGAAAGTGTCTCCAAAAACCAGCTATCCACCTAGAGTTTTCTTTACTACCCAGAATCCTACGTACTAAAACCCAATATTGTAAAATAAACCCAGTTTCCCAATTTTTGAGCTTCACCTTCTCATGCATGTCAAAATTGGTGTCCCAAGAAACAAAGTAGATATCCCCATCAAGATCACTGCCAGAAGCTTCATTGGGATGAGGCCTATGGCCCTTCTGTGGGAAGATTAAGCAATCAACCAAGTGATGCAATCTTGGAGCATCAACTACTTCTAAGATTTGTACATCACCAGGATATGCAATCCTATACCTTTCCATATGATTTTATAGTCATGCATATGCAAATGCAGTGTCATGTTTTTAGAAGCTTTTTGAACAAGAGGTAGCAGCTGTGCACTCACTTGTGACAACATGATAATGTACAATCATTGTAAGGACAATTATTTGAAATAGAGAGATATCCTCACTTGTGACAACAAAGAGGATATCTATTTCAAATAACAGCACTAGGTGAGAATGAAAATGAAACTATCCTTACAGTGATTGTACATTATCATGTTGTCTTTAAAGTGACTATCCTCATTTGTGACTATCCTTGTCACAAATGAGGACATCTCACAGTGACTGTCCCTTGTGTAATTTCCACTTGAATGTATTAGTGTTGAACCATGAAAATGCTTTTCTTCTTAAACAAATGAGGACATTATCTAGAAGAAAAGCATTTGCATAGTTCAATACCAATACATTCAAGTGACAATTACACAGGACAATCACTGTGAGATGTCCTCATTTAGTGCAATAGAGAGATGTCCTCATTTGTGACTGTCCTTATGGTGATTGTACATTATCATGTTGTCTTTACAGTGACTGTCCTCATTTGTGACTGTCCTTGTGTAATTGCCACTTGAATGTATTGGTATTGAACCATGCAAATATGGGCTCATTTCCATGTTACACTAACTGTACATTATACAAGGGACAGTCACTATCTTTGGCATCTCTACTGGAGAGTTTTGAATTAGGATTGTTTGCATATTTCTCTATTGGTTGAGTTTGGGTTCTTGGGCCTTCATTTATTATTTGGCATCTTTGGTCAGAAATGAATCATTAGATATTTCAGGAAGCCAAATTGGAGATTCAACAATTGCGGTTGACCATTATTCATTCAATTCAAGATAGTGAAGTGTGACCATTATCTCTATATCTCTTCCTCTCTATCTCTCCCTCTCTATGCCTCCCTCTGTATCTCCCTAGATCTCTTTCTATCTTCACCTCTTGATCTATCTCTTTTGTTTATCTATTTTGCTCCCATCCTCCCACTCCTCTCTCCATCACCCTCTTCCTATACCTTTTAATCTCTACATCTCCATATTTCTTCTCCCATCTCTCCCTCTATATCTATCTCTATCTTGTCATCTCTCTATCACTCTCTATCCCTATATATCTCCCCCTTTTTACCTCTCTTCTATCACTTTCTACCTCTATCTTTATTTTTATATCTCTCTTCTCTAGATTCTTTATATATTTACATCTTCCATCTACGATTCTACACTCCCCTTATCTCCTCTCCATATCCCTCTTCTTTTCAATCCCCATCTCCACACCTCTCTCTATCCCTTCTCTTTCCACCTGTCTCACTCTATTTATCTCTCTCTGTCTCTATCTCATTATCTCTCCTCTCTGCCCCTGTCCCCCTCTCTCTCTCACATCCCATTGGTATCCCTCAAAGACTTGAACATATCAGTCCCTATGTTGAAGAACTACAAGACGTTGGGCTTGGATTCAAACTCAATCAAGAGAACAAAGATAGGATAAACCATAAAATCAGCCTTCAAAAGCAGACAAACCACTACCAGAAACAAGAAAGCAAGGCAAAAAAAAATGTAAAAGATGAAATACATCTAGTCAACAAGACAAGGAAGTAGACATTGATGAATAAAGTAGATGCATGATTTTCATGTGATGATGGGGATCTAGAATATGGGATTGGCAATGGTCAAATATAACCTACCATTTGCCACACATTCTTTAAATTTGCAAAAAATTATCACAATCAAATGTAAATTATAATCAACATATGGTAATTCACTTCACATCCTTAAAAATTTTAATTATGAATCGTACTAAAATTAAATGCATAAGAGACATATTGCAACTCACTAGACATATTTAAATATCTTAACATTAAGAACATGGTATATCTGGCTAACAATAGAGCCTCTCTATTATACTTTTTGTATTTCCAAACTTTATATATATATATATATATATAACAACCAAATCATTGTCTATCTATCTAAGAAAGGCTAGCAATAATATTACATGTGTAATCTATAGTAAATTCTTTTGCAATTGTTGACAGGAATTACCATATAGGAAAATTATTGATTTGTATAACTCCATGTATCTGCAGTGTATGTAGAAGTTATAATTACTGACACGTGCACTCTTTACCAAGAATGCCTCATTGAAGAGTTGCCTCTTGGGACACAAAGATTGAAGATTAAGCACACAAATTGTGAGAAAGGATGTATATAAACTATGATCAAATGCATTTGGAAGGCATGAAGCCGAATTCCAAAACCTCCCCCAATATCCTTAATTCTAGCCTGTGCAAAATGGGGGTTTTGGAATAGAGTTTGACAGTCCATCTGCGAGATGTTGTAGTCACACTACCTTGGTATACATTTGTGGATTATGATCAGATTGTTAGCAAGACCTGTAGAGAAATGCAGACAATGTGGATCTTGATGCAGACAAATGCACTATGTGTAGTGACAGTGACTACTCCTCCTGAGCCCAAATTATTGTCATCTGGCTTAATGATGAATTGAAAATGGGTATTAAAACTTACAATGGCCCCTGAAGACCTGTTTCAATATTCAATCTTCCAATGGTTTGTTTTGTCTCTGATGTGTGCTTATCCTATCCACCCACTGCTGACATGCTAAGTCAGTGAATATATATTTTGGATTTTGTTGTGGTGTTGTCATTGGAACATTTGCAAACAATAAATATTTCACCTCTTCCCTTTTGAATAGACAGCAAGGATTGTTTCAATGGCAGTCATTGCCTATTCAGCTAGCTGCAACCGTCAGATTCACTAAAGAGGTTGAGGCTTTTCATATAGAAATGCCTACGGCATAAAAATAAAAATGATTTTAATGTGGTAGTTACGGTTGGAAAATGGACCGGTCGCATGATCGCATGAATAAAATAATAGCCATGCGATCATGCGACAAGGCAGAAAAAAAGGGAATCTACGTACACCAACAACGTAGATGTGACAACGTAAGCCCGACAAGTGAAGGTTTAATTATTAAATACTATATCATTCACCAATGATAGAGTGGTCACATGATCGCAAGGAATAAAAAAATGCTATGCGATCATGCGACAATGAAGCCTGAGTAGGAGAGAGAAAGTCAATGAAAAAGGAGACTAAACTGATGTGCTCTGCTGGGACCCATGAATGCCAATGGTGTAGTCCACGTGTGCCAATGATAGAGCAGTTGCATGATCACAAGAAATAAAATAATACCATGTGATCATGTGACAATGTGTTCTACCAGGACCCACGTACACCAATAGCACAAGTGCGATGATGAGGTGGAATGATTATTAAATATAATATTACTCATTTTGAAAATGTCACGCGCCAATGAATAGAGCGGTTGCATGATCGCAAGAGGTTAAAAAGTACCATGCACTCATGCGAAAACATAAGCCAGGCAGATGAAAGTTTTTTAAATGTTACATCAGTTCTTTTGGAGTGGTCGCATGATTGCAAGAGGTAAAAAAGTATCATGCGATCATGCGACAATGGAAGCTCGGGTGGATATCGTGAGAAGCTCAAATTTGCATCCAATGTTGCTGAATAGTGCTTGAAACATGGAAAATCATTTGACTAAGCTTATGCACCATTTCCAATCATTTGACTAAGCTTATGCACCATTGAATCCTGTAATTCACTAAAAGTGCTATTAGGAACTCTTAGAGTTGATAACAAAGTAATGATCTGCCTGTTAAGAAAGCAGGGCTGGAAACGTGTCCAAGTGATAATTTCTAGCATATCATGTTGATATTCAAACTTTTTCATGCTGGGCCTCAAAGAAAGCTTATATGTGCTTCCAGGTTCTGCTTCCCAAGTTGCAATAACACCTTTGAAGCCACCATATCGAATCTGATAGGCTGAGGGGGGATTGACAATCAACTTCAATTTCTGAGCAACCTCCATGGAAAGATCTGGAGTGATCTTTCCTACACCGTCAGAAAATTTATAATCATTCCTTTCAATGTCATGAAATTCTTCTTCAAGCTGATCTCGTGGAACCTGAACTGTGCAATATGTGGACAAGAAGCACTGACCCATTCTAGCAGCATGCTTGTAGACATTATTTTCTAGATAAACTTGTGCTAGTTACTTGAAGAAATAACATTCAGTGTTCACATTATAAATAGCTTTCCTCCCATTTCTTCATAAAATAAGAACATTGATAGTAGATGAGTCAAATCTAATTTTGGTGATTTTCCATGTTTCAAATTTGGGTATGATTCAGATTTGATTTCATATTTTGTTGTTACAGAAATGTTTTGAGGTTTGATGTCAATGCCAAAGGGGGAGATTGTTGGCAATTTGTCATTGATGTCAAATAATCTTGTGGAGTCACTTTTCTTTCTGATTATGATAATGAGAATGTTTTGTGAAGATTTCTTTAGACACACACAGATCATATTAACAGTGACAAGTATTATATTGTTCAAGATGTATCCATTATAAAACTTGTACATGATAAGTGTGTTGATGTATTGGTGATACTCAAACTTAATAACTCAAGGCTTATTGATGATCAAGTTAAACAAAGGCCCATTGATGACTCAACCACAACTAGTGGTTCTTCATGGTGACTCAACCACTACTATTGGTTCTCCACGATGACTTAACATTCCAACATATTAATCATGTGACTATACTTTATACAAACATTGAATTCATTATGCAAATATTAAATGCCTAGATAACTACAAGTAAATGAGGTGAACATGGCCCCATTAAACTAACTTCTAAAATGTCACCTAGAGAATGAGAGATATAAAAATGAGTCATCCCAACAGTGAGCCACCTATGCATTCTTGTTGCCTAGATTTTTGAAATGTCAAAATTTAAAGATTCTAAGGCATTTCCATTTTATTCACAAAAATATATTGGAAACATTAACTTTTTGCAAAAAAAATTCTCAAACCTTAACTTTTTGTGAGTCTCAACTCCTAATCATGAACTTTTTGCGAGAATAATTCCCAAATCCCAACTTTTTGCTAGAATCTTTCCAAAATCTTAACTTTTCCCATTTCTTAACCCCGAACTTTTTGCATCCACTTAACCATTTTGGTTTTGAAAGTTCAATTTCAAGAAATCAACAAGGATGCAAATTTGAGTGCTGAGTTTTAGCATGGCAATGATGTATCCCTAGCTCGTGGGCTATGCAGTCAAAACACACAGCTCACTGACCTTGGTGCTTGGCCATGAGTTGGCTTAGTTCATCACTTCATGCAACCATGAGCTAGGGCACGACATAATAAATGGACTCAATAGCGCCTCTACACATATGGAATAGTTTCAAGAGCAGCATGAATGCCGCGAGCCATAGTCTATAGCAGTAGATTCAAATCGGCTCCCAACTAAGCACGGACCACATGCATTATGGAGGTAATCAAAGCAGAGAATGAAGCATAAGTAAATAAAGATAAAGATGTCATTCTTGGGTTGCACAATACAGAAGTGACGCTCGAAGTACCTGAGTGCATGATAAAGGGAAGAGAGGGTGACAAAAAATGAGGAGGAAGTGAAGTTTAAAATCATACCTTTCTCGGCCTTTTGGATTCTAAATGTACAATCCAGTAGATCCCTTTCGCCACAAAGATGCCTAGCCACAGAGATCTCCTCGTCCAACGGCTACAAAAAACCCTCTCACCGCAGAGATGCCTAGCCACAGAGATCTCCTCATCCAATGGCTGCAAAAAACCCTCTCGGTGCTATTATAGAAATGACCAACATTTTCTTTTCTTTTTTTTTCTTATATCCCGTTAACATCGCAATTGCGACGCTGTAGGGGTATAATTGAAAAAAAAAAGCCAAAAAGACATAACATTTTCCCGCCATTGCAACTTGCCGTCACAATTTCACCCCAAATGTATTAGTGATGTTTGATTCCCTTTAGAGGTAAGGCCACAATATTTTTACCTTCTTTCTCAATCCATGAGTCACCCTGAGATTGAATATTTTCAAAAGAAATTTCCAAATCTTAGATTAATGTTCATCACATTTAATTCATGGAAGAAAAACATATATAATATAAATGTGTCAGCTACAACATTCCTAGCTATGCCTAACAAATCATTAGGGATTTCATTGTCCAAGTTAAGCAATAATGAATCTTTCTTGAGATCAGAATGAAAAGGATATTTTCCATCTGTTTCAGTAGTAGAGAAGGAGTCTACCCAATGCCTTTGACTATTTTGATCACTTTCTCTAGATATAGGGTAAATATGGGAAGGTTTTGATTTTCTAGTTTGTCTGTTCTTCCCTACATTCTTTTACTTTTTCTCATGATAGGAAAAAATTGGATTCATCTTAATCTTCTATTTTCCATCTGTCTTCCTTAGAATAAGAAATATTCGAGCCATCTTCCTCTACATTAAAGTTGTCATTGTCTGATATTTTAATAATAAGAGGGGTCTTATCTTTCCCCTCAAATAATTTAAAACATGTTCAATTACTAGAAAAAAATACCCTTAATGCAAGATAGGGTTTTTTGGGTTCTTTCTATGATCTCTAATACCCAACATCAAAAAATACATGAGATAGAAAGGAATATAAATTCTATCCTTTTGTCCAAAGTGATTAATAAGATCCAAATGATGCCTATAAACAATTGTGTAATGCACATCCCAAGTAAAATATTGAGTGATTACCATGGGAATCACCAACCATTGAGGTTTGATGAAATTAATTTTGTAGCCATTATTAGACTGGTTTAATGGCTATTTTTTCACTTTTTCTTTGGTAAAGTTTTAGACTTCCACATCTAAGGATTTCTAGTCCTTGAACCATTTCTTTCCTTTCGTTGAAAGCCTTGTCATATTTCATATCAGGTCCTCCATAATATTTAACTTTTACTCATACACCTTGACCTGCCCATCCTTTTGATAGGTTATGTTTGAAACCATGGAGCTATTACATATAGGTTGAGGCCCCATCCTTATACAAAATTCACCAAATTGTGATTTTTTTCTTCACCATGCGATTGGTGAGTGGCTCCAATCTATTCTTACCACCATCTAGGGTAGATTTCATTACCTTCCTTGAGTTTTCAGCCCTAATAGTAGTCCTAAAAGTATTAATACTCTCAATTTTGTGTTCATGTATGTCATAAATAACACTAAAACTACACAAAAAATCTATGGTAATTATAAGAAGTAAAAGAAAAAACTCTCATGCATCATTATGAAGAGTAAATCTCGTTACCAAAGAGTGTTGCTTGTCATAGGAAATTAAGTCATTTGTCTGATTTTGAAAGAGATCACCTATTCACCACTTCATTTTTTGATTTCTATAGACTCCAATATATAAAATGGATTTGGCAACCCCATTTTCTTTCCTAAACATATGGAGATATAAAAAAGATAAAGCTAAGTTAATATTATGCGAATGCAATAATACAAGGCCCAATTATATAATTAGTTAGATATTGTCCTAATGACTCCAACAATCATTTGAATTACTCAAACTTCTCACAAACTATGAATTTTGTGGAAACATTTTCTAATTGGTCTGAAGTTTCTTTAAAAATATCATTACTATGAAAACTCTTTAAAAATTTTGAACTAATGTTTTCACTTTAACAGGGTTCAAAATTTTATAATTAAGCTTATTGATTGATGGGTGTCAAATTTTTATATTGAACCTATTACTTTGGCTGCTCTCAAATTCTAATAATGAGATTTTTACTTTCACAAGTCCCAAATTGAGTTTCATTGTGTATATATACTAGAATATGAAAAAATGACCAAACTTTTGTGGTCAATATGAGGATTCATCAACTATCAATCTCAAGAACCTATGAATTAGAGCTGAAAATAATATTTGGAAGAAAACACACTAGTTTCAATTATTACTTTGAAATGTAATTAATAAACAATTTTTAAGGTTTTTCACATGAATATGACATATACAAGCTTCCTCATTTGGAAGATAAGGGAGGAAATATCAAGAGGGTCTCCCTAATAGAGTTAGTTAATAAGAGGAAACATATTTACCCCCCTACCCTCAAATAAATGGAATACATTAGTAAGGAAAAACATCATCTTAAACAAGGAAAAATATTCTCTACAAGTGGGGAAGGGCAGGAAATGAAGGAAGGGCTGAAGAAAGTTGTAGAACATCCTTTGTTGGACTCACATCATGATTGATAGTTTGATGGAGATATTTGTTTAGGTTGTCATTGGGACTATAACCTAGTCAGTGTTGATCTCAACAATTGCAAGATCTACCTGATGCTCTTTTCGGAGATTGGAAGACCAGAATACAAAGTTCTAGTGTGAGTTAGATCTGAGAAGGAGTCTTCCAAGAAGAAAGGGAATCACTTGGTTAATCATTTCTCTCTATTTGAAAAGAGTGACAAGTCCATAAATCATCTTCTCTTCTCCTACAAGTTTGCTTGGATTTTGAGAAAAAAGTTGATGTTGATGTTTAATAGGTGTAATACCCCAAAAATGAGCTATAGGTTCATTAACCTCCTACATCCTCAAATCGAATGGAATTGATACAAAAGTCCTAACCTAAGGCACATCTGCACATTATCAAATTTAATTGATTATCCTAAATTCTGCATTCGGGAATATTCCTAGAAATATTCCTATTTTATCCTAATTATCTTTAATTTAATAATTATTTGGTGATAAATCTTATTTATCCTAAAGTTTGATTAATTGAATATTCTGAATATTTAATTAATTAGATTTAATACTGCCACTTAATTATTTAATTACATTTAATTATATTTATTCATAAATTGTATTATTTAATTTTGACGATAAATAAAAAATCTTATGACTAATTGATTAAATTCCTATTTAATTAATTAAATTCAGTTGTCAACATTTAATAATATAGTTTTTGAATAAAAGTTTGATTTAATAATTGATTAACCCATAAATCAATTGTTTTAATTTTAAAATCAGTTAAGTTGAGAATAAATCACTTTATTTAAATTAATTCATAATTAAATCATGCACAATTAGTAAAGCAAACAACTTTAAAACAACTTTCAATTTCAATTTGTTAACTTTCTAAACTCAACATCTGATGATGAGTTGAAATTTGATCTAAACTCTATTTTAAGTTAAACCCTGCTTTTGCATGATTTTTGTGAGTTAATTATTCTTAATTTTCTGATAACTCAAAAATCAACCTAAGTTTGTCAAGAGTGATTTATGGCTTTTCTCTTGCATCCTCAAGCCCTGGATTTCTATAAAATCAAGGCTCAGCTCTTCATAATTATCAACACTCAAATTTGCACAATTACTCTGGTGAATTGGCGATTGAAGGATTGAGCACTTGCGACAGGTGATTTGTGAGATCTTTCATAGTTGATCATTAGTTTTGCATAGTTTCATATCATAGATTTTCATATCATTCATCATTCTTAGATTAAATCTGCATTCAATTTCATTTCTAGCTTAGATTCATATAGTTTCTCATTCTTATTGCACAGAAAATACAAAAATATAGATTAATCTGCATTCATACAGTTTTTCATTCTTTGCATTCAAATCCTTCATTTAGGTGTTGCATTGTCACTAATCTCGATTTCAATTTGAGAACATCATACTCACACCTACTAGAAGGTAGTAAATTGCCTAGTTAGCATAGTTTCAATTATTTGTTAGATTTTGATTTCTGCTAACCTCTAATGTTTTACTAAAGTTTTGTGTCTATAGCTAGGTATAAAACTCACACACACATTTTTGGCACCCACCGTGGGGCCCTAAAATGGGTTTCCCTTCTTTTATATCAATCTTCTATCATTTCTCTATCAAAACTCCACTACTGTTGCCTATTTTGGTGTTTTTGAAGTAGATTTTTTCATCGCACCACGTGAAGTTTTGTTGGTTTCAGCACTTCCTCACGCGAGACTTCATCTTTTGTCATGTGAGACTATACTTCTTCACACGGGACCACATCCTAAATCACGTGAGATTTTTCTCCAGAGACAGAATTTGCAAATCCATACTTTCAAATTATTCATTTCTAATGCTTACTATTTGTTGTTGATTTGTCTTGATTTTCTACTTTTGAATGTGTGCTAAATTATGGAATGCAGAGCGTTGGACCTAAGGTATTCTCCTTGAGCTGATAATATTTCAATTTGGATTAAAACAACCCTCTCATGTGTCAAGCTTGTGTGAATTTTGTTGCTTTCATATCACAGACCTCATTTTGGGCTATAAAAATGAATATAGATTTTCTTTCTGCATATCTGTTACACATAGTAAATAGGCCCTATGAACACTATTTATGGACGACCTTGAGAGGCTGAGCTTCTTTCACTTTTTTATTCATGCAAAGCTCTTCTTGATGAAGGATCCCCTTATAGGTAGGGAGGTTACTGAGAGTGTCTCACATTCTACTAGATTTGTGCACCTTCAACTTTGATTGATACATCCTCTCTCCGAAGAGGTTGATAGATCATAAGCGGTTGACATCATAGATCTTTGTGAGATAATCTTGGTCTTAACATGTCAAATTAATCTATCTAGTTTGTTTTGGTTAAAAGTGAAAAGGCTAGAGGACTATGCTCTACTCCTTTTTTGGGTAGTATCAGAAACGCAGATCCTTGAATCTGGAACTAGTCTCCATGTGGTATCTTTTTTGATTCACCTTTAGAGAGGGTTAACCATAGTGGACATTCCCTTAATTGGGTCAACCACGTGGATGGAACCTCAAGCGGTAATAGCCATTTTTGTCGTGGTAGCACCAACCGCTATATAAATGTCCTTGTGGAGGAAATCTTCACAGGTGTGATCTCTTGTTGGGCTCTCAGATCTTCATAGAAGCTCATGACTAATTAAATTCTCAGATTGTGACAAAACCTTGGTGTGCCTAGATTGGAGTTTTCCCTCTTGAGATCACAAAATTTACAGAGTCAGACCATTACTACAAACCCTAGCGAGGCTAAATTTTTCATTTTCTAGGACAATGTGCATTATTGAAAAACTTTTTGGAACATATACAAGTAGTATTTCTAGGGATTAGCACAATAAGTCACTATTTCTTGTTCATGCACAAGGTTTCTTTTGTCCTTGGTCATTGTTTTCAGATGATTGCTTGCTTCCCTTGCTTGTTGTTTTGCATGCTTGATATCTTCTTGGTTACTTGAAACAAACTATTACATCGATCTTCAAAATTTTCATAACAATCTAGTACTGAAACACTGAAAAATTGCAAAATCTGAGCAAAAATCCTTTATGGTGTAAAAATTGAGTATTCTATCAAAGAACAACCAGCACTGTGTCTACCTCGAGAATTGTGCCAAAAACTGTTAGACTTTATTCCTTTATCATGAGAAATTACACTTTTCTGAGCATTCTCTTACATGAGATAGCACATTCTCATGTGCAACCTAGTATTTCCTCGCACAAAACAGCATTCTCTCACACAAACCTGTCCTGAAATTTTCAAAATAGTGAGCTAATTCCTATCGCTTCCAGTCTTCCTCGATCAATCTAGTTTATAGTAGGTCACTTCCCTTACTATTGCTCAGCATCCAAATGAACTTAAATGGTATCATGTTGCATAAAATGACTCTTGGTCTTCTTTCTTCCACATCTCCCATGTCTTCCTAGTCTCCCATTTCCATCCTTTCTCTTCTTCCTAAAATCTTCACGTCTTCTTGATTCTTTTCCTCTTATTATCTAGTCTATCTTCTTCTATTCATCTCTTATGTCACTTCCATGCTTGATTCCTCCTCTTCCAGAACCATGAATTTTAGCTATCTTGTTATGGAACCTCTCTTGAAAATGGATGATCTCAAACTCATTACTCAATTTGAAGTGTATTATTCCAAAAAACCATGAGTGATAAATTTATGATAAAAATAAAGGAAAAATTGATTGAATCAGATGCCTATGCTAGGATCATACACATGATCCTATCACAAACTCCTTCTTCCAAATGTCTTTCATCTTCTAAATCTTTTCATTCTTCCTCATCTTCCTCATCTTCTTCCTCCACTAGGTCTTCACCTTCCTCATCTCCATGATCTCATTCCTCTTCTGCTTCTCCCAAGAGTCTTACTCCTCATCTCAAGACATACCATGTTGAGCAACATGACAACCCTTATGATACCTCTTCCATGGAGAGTGACACACCCATCTTTGAAGACTATGATGACTATGGTGACAAATAATATAATGATACCTATGACACCTCTGTTCCTAAAAGTCCTCCTCATCATGTGCTCGTGCTTACTAGAAATGGGACGTCACATTGGAAAGATCATGATGGTGATCCATATGATTCTGATTTTGAAAGAGGCTTTGATGATTTATGTGCACAATACCTAGATGATCCTGTATTTCACTTGAAGAAGAGAAAGCTTTCCGTGTTGATTATAAATGTCAATACTATAAGGATCTTTCCTCTAAGAACTCTCATGTTGAAAATAAGGATTACACTCTCAAGAAAGATCATGTTAATGCTAAACTTTTGTCTTGTGATGGTTCCCTTCCATCCCCTACTTCCTCCAATGCCCATACATTTCCTAAAGCTTCCAAGTCTTTCAAATGTTTCACAAATCCTTCATCTGAAAAAAATCCAAATAATTTTCATGCGATTTCCTATAGTTATCCTCAAGGGCTACCTCTTAAAGATACTCAAGCTAACCTTCACTTGGCTGCAAATATTTTCAATAATGCTAAACTTGAAGAGCCTAAGAATTTATATGCTATAATGCCTACTTCATCTAGTCCTTCACCATCTCTTCCAAAGTCTTCCATACAATTCCAACATGCTTCCTTGTCCTTAGAAGTGGCTCCATGTCAAGAGGACTCTAAATATCATAAAGAAAAGAAAATAAAGAAAGATCAAGATCAAGAAACCTTCATGTCATCCAATCCTTTTCATGATGTCTCTTATCCATTTCATGGTTCTTTTGATCCCGTGCACCCTTTCTCATTCATTCCACCCTATCTTAAGTCTTCTCCTAAGCAAGATCAAGTTACTACTTACACTGTTGAGCTTATTGACAATCAAAATAACCTTACTACACTTGCACTTTCCAAAGATGATACTTCCATTAAGGTTGGTAAAAATGGTGTTGTTACTTCCAATGTTAAGCATATTGAAAATCAAGAGAAAAATTATGTGCTTATGCTATCCAAAGATCCTTGTCAAGATCAAAGTCTTCCATCTTCTTATTCTACCACTCCATGTTCGTTTCCACTTTCTACTCTTCCCAAGTCTTTGCAAGCTCTGAACAATCCTATCAAAGAAGGTTCTTATATTCAAGATGTCCATGATGCTATTGAAAATCCTAATGCTCACTCTAAAGATGTTGATGTCCTTGGTTGTCATATAAATGTTGATGAACTTGTGGATTATCCTTTTGTGTCTTCCACTTCCATACTTGGACCTCTTCCAACACTACAAAGGGCTTCATGTCTACCTTCCATCTTGGGTCCTTATGTCCCTTCACTTTCCCCTCCTAACTGTCCTCATTCATCATCCATCTGGGGTCCTTACATCCCTCCATCTCCTATCTTTTCTCAAGATCAACATAGATTCATACCCTTGAATCCTTTTCATCCACTCACCCATCTAAACCTGTCATATCCTCCCTCTTCTTCCACAAGTCCTAAGTCTTTTGTAAGTAACTTGAATGTTCAATACAATAAAAAGAAACAATACAAGAATCCATAAAAAAAATAAGATCACCATGTCTCCTCTAATCGACACAGAGGCATAAAGTCAAAAGAGATATCTAAGAAAAAAACTACAAGACAAGTATGGGTTCCAAAATCCATCATTGAAGATATTCTCTCTAAATCATCAAAAAGAAATAAAAAGCCTATGGCTATGTGGATTCCAAATTCTCTCTTTAAAGAGTCTAATGTTGAGAAACAAGTGAAGTTGACATTGAAGCTCCCAAAGACTTCCACTTCATCTTCTTCTAGCAAACATTCTTCCATTCTATGTGCCTAAACTTCAACCTCTGCTATCCATTCGCCATATTCCTTCACGTATTCCTTCATTCACATTTCCTCCATCCTCTCACCACCCTTCAAGGTGTGTGTTGATGTTGATCTTGCCTTCCTTTCCATCTACCCTTTCACAATCCTTCCATTCATTATCCTCCTACCTTCTATCCTTTTTCCTCATTTGCCTATTCCTCCTATCTTCCAACCTCACTCGCTTTACATAAAACCTTATCCTCCATTTTTCTCTTCCATCTTCCTTTCCCTATCATCAACTTTGAGCATATCATGGTTTATCATTTGAAGGAGCATTATATAAAGAGCTTGCCTTCTTCCAAAAAATAAAAAATAAAAAAGAAAAAGAAGAAAAAAAGAAAAAAATTTGAAAATGTGCCTTGGCGAAAACCTGGAAACAGGTGCCTTGATAGCAAAAGTAAAGAGAAATAAATTTTTTCTATGGTGAAAACCACTCCCTTATGGCGCCTTGGATAAGTATCATGATGAAAACCTGGCAATCAGGCATCATGCGTAGTTCTTCTACATATTTCATCCATTCCATCTTCTCTCTTTGATCTTGACAATGTTGGCCTATACACGAATATTTGGCTATCTTGTGAGCTATCTTACAATGATCTTGCTTTCATTCCCTTCCCGTTTATCCTTCATATTTATTTTCCTTCATTTATTCTAGCCTTTCGCTATCCTTTTCCCCTTTGGTCTTGACCCAATAAAAAAAATAGTAAAACACGGTGCTATGAAGCCTCTTGATATGTCTACTCCTTTGAACTGCATCCTTTCCTACTCTTGCATTATGATTTTGTGACTTATCCTATGCTGGCCTTTCATTTCTTATCCAAATGCACTTTACATGACAATTTTTCCCTAGCTTGGGTATTCTTGAGGAGTTTTCCCTTGACAATTTCTTCCCTTCATTCTACTTCATTCTCTTGTCTTCCATCTCTTCCACTAGCATGCCAATCCCTCTTATTCTCCACCTTGCTTGACAATGTGATTGTACGATATGATCTTGCTCGGGAGTTTTCAATGGAGAAAGATTCAATCAAATTTGCTAAGAATTGTCAAAAGTGTCAGATACATGGTAACTTAATTCATGTTTTAGGGAAAGATCTAATTCCCTTTACTACACAATGGCCTTTTCACCAATGGTCATTTGATCTTATAGGATCCATACATCCTCATTCTTCTAATGGACATACCCATATCATAACAACTATAGATTATTTCACAAAATGGGTAGAAGTAGTCGCCTTGACTCAAGCAACTAGCAAGCAAATTTCTATGTTCATTTTGAGCTACATCATATGTCAGTATGGTATCCCTCATTCTATAGTCACAGATAATGGGGAATAATTCAGGAACAGAGACTTAGATGATCTATGTGCCAAATTCAAGATTACACAACATTGGTCATCTATTTACTATCCTCAATGGAATGGACAAGAAGAGGCTTCTAACAAGAATATATTGAAAATCTTGTACTGTACAGTTAATAAAATAGGAAGAGACTGGCATCTCATGATCAATCTAGCTCTCTGGGCCTATAGAATGAGTATCAAAATGCCCACTAGGGCTATACCTTTCACTTTAGTCTATGGGTTTGAAGCGGTACTGCCTATTGAGGTTGAAATCCCATCACTAAGAATCAGAATGCATGGTCTAGTAACTGATGATGACTACAAAGTGTCTAGGTTGCAAGAACTTGAACTACTAGATGAGCACAGACAAGCAGCATATGATCATCTTAGAGTATATCAGAAAAGAATGTCTAGAGGTTACTATTGCCCACAAAATTTCATATTTATTCAATTTTGGTCATGGGCTGAATTCCATCTGTAGATCTCCATTTTAACCCTACTGAGCACCTCAAAAATTTTCATGGCCTTCTACCTTTTCTTCTGGTATCTGCAATTATTTAGCTCTCTAGTCTATAGGCCTTTTAAATTTGAAAATCTAGCCATTGGAGCTCCAAAGGCCAAAAACCCTAAACCCTTTAGCCTGTTATAATTCCTCATTACCTTTTCAGGCCACTCAAGTCCCTTTAAACGCATGTGCCTTTTAAAAGTGACCACTTTATGTGTTATACCACTAGGTCATCAAGCGGGGGCCCTTTTAATCATTTTTTCCTCAAGCCTAAGTTTTCCTAGTAATATTTCCAAAAGGCTAACCTTGTAAAACTTGTGGCTATCATTAAATCTCAAGAATCTGAATTGTCAGACTTTCTGACATGCGATTTAGTGACAGAGTGACACATGGAAGGTCTGGGCCTAGTTTATTAAAGATTCTAAGAGACCTTGATTAACAGGCTTAATCTCTTCATCTGATGGTTGTCACATGTTCGTAAGGCTTAATCTTCCCACTTGTGGTTTTGCAATGATCGTTGATCTTCCTTGTCTATAGCATTTCAATTGTTAGTGGGTCCACTACCATGTAGTCTGAGGTGTACACTTCTAATTTTTCAAAGGCTTGTGATGTGGTGCCATGTCAGAGTGGGCTCAATGTGGTTGTCTTTCCTTGAAGATCTATGACTATTGTATGATCGCATAGAATATTTCAGGCCCATGTGATCATACGCCAGCTGTTGATTTTACCTTTATTGCCAGGGCTCTATCAAGTGGGTCCTCATGTTCTGACATGCTCAATTTTGATTTGCTGGTGGAGTGATGACTGGGATCTATCAGTGGGACCATTGTCAAAGGATCTGCAAGGATGTCAATAGAATTAAAATCTATGGTTGTCTCATGATCTCATAGAATCTTCTGACCCTATGAGATCATGCGACAATCATTCGATCTTCCAAGTGTTCAGGCTCTGTCTTGTGGGTCTGTTTGACATTGCAAGTTCTTATTGGTTGATGGGTAATACAGGTGGCATCTGGCATGGGTTTGGATTTTCTTAAGTGAGGTGGTAGAGAATATAGGATCTAAGGTAGGTGCATGATCTTAAAGAATCTTTTGAGGCCATGAGATCATGTGATAGTCATCGATTGAGTATCAGAATAAAAGGAAGCAAGTGGGTCCTGTGCCAAGTAAATCCGAGGTGTCTACAGTCAATCAATGGTATGATGACAAGTGGTGAGATGGGCCTGAGTTTGTGTCTTTAGTCATGTAATCACCAAGATAAACTGGAGTTAAACAAAACATCAGGCGATTTGGTGACTAAAGGAAAAGTGAACCTAAGGTTAAGTATACGGTTAAGGTTATGAAATGAAAGCGGTACCTGGTAAAGTAAGAAGATCTAACGGCTATGTTTTAAAAGACCAATCAACTTTGAATGTCAGCCACTGATGGATAAAGTTTGGCACCACCTGTGACCGTTTTATCATTTTTTTTAAATTCAAATATCTGTAGTAGTAGATTTGAATAGTTATGGTGAGCTGATTTGCAGAGTGGTAGATGGATCAAGGTGGCTTGTCCGCAGGTAGATACAGTAGAGGGATGGGCATGCAAACATGATATCTAATTGGTTGAGATATTTCCATGACATTTATGATCAGATTTGACATAATTAGGGTTTTTATCATGAAAATCTATAACCCTAATTAGGCTTTTCTCCTTCCTTCGTGCAAAAGGAGATGTATATATTGTTTTTGGAGCTTTTTGGAGCTTAGAGTTTACATTTGGTAAAGGAGAGTTTTTTTTCTTTCTCAGAATTTATCTGTGGCATTCTTTCTGTCCTTTGATTTTTGCAGTTTATAACTTTCATTGATTGTTCAAATATTGCAAAGGTACTTTATGACATTTTCTCTATCCCTACACCTTCTTGTTTGAATTTTCTCTTATTGAATTGAGTATAAGCATGTTTTCAGTGATATCTTAGGGTTCATGATCCCTCTTTCTTTCTATAATTCATGTGTATTCCTGTGAATGATTTGATTTGAATGATCTTGTGGGTATACTTCAACCCCCTAACAATCTGTCTCATTCCTATACCTAGTTGTAGAGGTGAATGTTTGTTTGCAGGTCCCAGATTGTGTCTAAATTCTTAGGATTGCAATTGCTTGTGAAATTCTCCCTTTCCCTGAATAGCCTCTTTCTATTGCAGACCCTTGTATGAAATATTGATGCAAGCCTATTCAGTAAGTTGTTATCTCCTAGACCTGATTTTGTGCATTGATTTCATTCTTTATACTATAATTCATACCATCATTTTGGTGTATCACCTAGTAGCATAGTTTTCTTTTAGTCATTTCCTTTTCATGCATTGCTTCTATCCCTTTTCCCTCAAAAATTTACTTTCCTATCAAAGAAGAAAATTAAGGTGATTATCCAAGAGGAACCAACCTAGAACCTGGAGGTCTCATCATAGTTAGCATAGGTCCCACAACTCGGAGATGATTCCCATGCTATACTAGGTTATCAAGACCAAGAGAGCTTGAAACAAGGGTGCAAACTTAGTGTATAACAATTCTGGCACACTCGGTGGGACAAGGTTTAGATTTATGTTCAAAGGTGTTACTAAGATCTGATTCAAATTTAGAAGACACCCCACCTTGTGCATAACAAATTCTGGCACGCCCGGTGGGACTCAAAAGAAGTTCATTTTTGAAAAGATTATGTTATCTATGATATACTGATTGCATAATACATACTTTTATAAGTTTTCTATCAAGTATATCTAGCGACTCCACTGATTTCATAGATCCAGGCTAAACTTGTTCAAAGTTTATGAGAAAGATTGAGACTAGAAGCCCAAAGCCTACTGAATTTTTAGAGTTGCCCTTAAAAAGAGGCTACAAAGGTAGATCAACTTAGAGAACATCTCCTTCAAGGAGAGTACAGTCTACACCACCTAATACTTTAGAAAGGACACCTTTTCTGTTTCATCTCAGAAGAAGAGGAAGATCTCTAACCAGAGATCTAGAAGAAGATTCAAATCTAGCATCCAACACAACTCACACAGTTGCTACTCAGCAAGTTTCAGTCCCTACAAAGGCTAGATAGTTTTCTTTTGCACCTTTCAACCATGGGAGCCCATTGAACTTTTCTCAACATCATGATGTGCCCTTGGTGGCACTAAAGAGTCTACCTGATTTCATAGGTGAAAGAAAAACTACAACTTTTGAGCATATAAGAGATGTGACCACTATCTGCAGCATACACAATATAAGTCAAGAGGATGTGTCCACCAAACTATTAGTAGCCTCTCTAAAAGGTAAGACTATTGAATGGTTTAAAACTTTAACTGTTGGCTCCATTACTTCATGGGATGAATTAGGAGATGCATTGAATAAGCATTTTGAGGATAAATCAGACAATTTGTCTTTGGTTGAGCAATTGAAAACCATTAAAAGAGACCCTCAAGAATAAATGATAGATTATAATAATAGATTCCTCAAGACATGGAATAGAATTCCAATCTCAGTGAGGCCATCAGCCGACCATTCTTTTTTATATTTCTTGCAAAGTTTGAATGGTCAAATTTCTATCATGATCCAATCTATGGGTGGTACCTCTTTACCCCAAGCTTTTGATATAGCTGTTAGAGCTGAAAATTATTTAATCCAAGCAGGTATGATAGCTAGAAGGCCACCCATGCCCATCTTTCCTAGCCTTTAGCCTATTGCACCTCCACAAGTACCCCCATTTACTCATGTTCCCACTATATTAGCACCTCAGGCTAGTACTAGCGGTCAGGAGCTAAAAACAAGTTTCTCTCAAGAGTTGCAAGAGGTCAAGAATAGTCAACAAACTAGTCAGAAAGAAATGACAAATTTTCTATAGACTTTAACTAAAGAGGTCACAAACCTAAAGAGGCAAGGGCAAGGAATCAGACCACCCTTTCAGCCATAAGGCCAAGGTCCTAATCAACAATATCAGAATCAGGGACAACCTTATCAACAAAATAGGCCACCATACCAAGGAGGGTATCAAGGGCAAAGACAAAATTTTAATCAAAGACCATTCCAACCATACAACCTTGCACCTCTCAATTCGGTGAATCCAAGTAGGGACATGGTTCCTAGTCAGAATAATATGGCTATAGACAATGAATGGTGTTTCCCTTATAATCAGCCTCATAATCAGGCTACATGTTCAAATGGATGGATGAACCAAGCACTAATGGTTCAAAATGCCTCACAAGCTTAATTAGAGGCTTCTTCTAGTGGATCAGTTCCTCAACAAGAACCACAAGATAATGAGACTGCTCTCTTCAATTGTGAGTAGCAAGATTTCAATGGAGTTATTGGTGAACCTTCCATTGCTGCTAACACAATGTCAAAGAGAAGAGCTCAAGACATGGAGTGAGCAGACTCTGGTACTAAAGCCACTACATCTATAGAGCCAATATAGCAAGCTACTCCTATCACATTCAAGAAGGCTCCTGCCATTATAAGCAAAGAGGGCCAGAATCTCAAAGAGGTGGAGCCCATCATGGTAAAAGCACAACAAAGAGTACACACTATCACACCTTTCAATATTGTAGACAACATGAAGAAGGTGAACATTACCATGTCTATGTGGGACTCTTTGGCTATTCCAAGGCAACCTGAGATTTTGAAGAAAGCCATGACTGAAATGACAACTCCTCAACATACAAAAGAAGCTGTAAAGCTAGTGTTGGTCAACACTGATCAAGAAAAGGAGGTTCCAAGTTGCAACTCCAAAGCCAATCACATGCAAGGTAGGAACTTAAATATGACTTAAATATGAACCCAAAAAGGTGGCTGACCAATTAGGACATAAATATGAACCCCTCCAAAAGAAGGTTACACAACTTGATGGATCCTTAGTTAACACTATAGGTGTGGCTAAGGATACCAGTCTAATCCTTCATGCTAGTCCTAATTTCTCTATCCTACTAGATATTTATATCATAGATCTCCCTGCTTTATTTTCCATATGTTTATCAAGGGAGTTTACAGCCAAAATAAGAGGCTACCTTTCTTCTAACTGGTCCCACATGCTTTTCCACACAAGATATGGTACCAAGGTTACCATTAAATCTAAATCATTAGTAGCACATCATATAGAGCCATATGTGTCCAATACCATCAATGTAAACTGTCCTATATTTGATGATAGTGATTTTTCAATTATTAGAGAAGCAAACACTAAGACATAAAGTATCCCTAATATTTTACTTGATGAACTAGAATCGGAAAAGTCTTTTGAAGCACAAGAAAATGTTATTTGGGATGCTAGTTTGGGAAGTTATCTGATACAAGAAAGTGGATTCATAGAGCCAAACCTTCACAAAGGGGACACTGATTCAGAGGATCAAAGAAATCTGGTTTGGGAAATTTTTTTTGATGGAGCTAGAAGCAGACATGGTTTTGGTGGTGGTGCTATGCTAGTGTCCCCAAAAGGAGAAAGGTATTATACAGCTTTCAGATTCAGTTTCTCCTACACTAGCAACACTGCAGAATATGAAAGCCTAGTGAATGGATTGGAGTGGGCTAGAAAAAGAGGGCTCAAGGCCCTAAAGGTTTATAGTGATAGTGAATTAGTAGTTAGTCAAGTGAGAGGGATAAGTGAAACTAAAAATGATACTTTGAAAGCATACAAACATAGAATATGTGATGCAATTGAAGACTTTTGTGCTTTCAACATTATTGCTATCCCTAGAAGACTAAATCGAAATGCAGATAGATTAGCTGCTATTGGGTCTCAATATGATATTCCTAATAGTATTTCTAAGGAAGAGACTCAACAGCATATCAAAGTGATTGTCAGACCTTCTATCCCTAACAATGATACTAATTGGCAAGTGTTTGACAATGATGAACAAATTTTGCAATTCTTGTTTGAAGAGGATGTCTTCTCAAAACATAACTAAGATAGATTATTGCAAAATTATGGTGACCAAGTAATACAACTTAAGTTTAATAAGATTCCTAGAGGTCTTGTCACCTTAGAGACTATCTTCAAAAAGGATGATCAAGTTAAGAAAAACAAAGCTAGCCTAGTAGTTCAACAAGAACATTCTATTGAATTAGAGTTGGAACCAGGTAAAAGTTTACAATTTGGAAAGGTAAACACTAATTTGGAAAAGCAAGCTTACACCCAATTATTCAAAGAATTTAGTGATGTTTTTGCATGGAAATATGAAGACCTCAAAGGTTTTAATCCAACCCTTGCTCAGCACACTATTGAATTAGAACCTAATGCCAAACCAGTGAGACAAAAGCAAAGACATGTTAATGCCAAGCCTGAGCCACTTATGCATAGAGAGGTGCTCAAATTGATAGAAAGTGGTATCATCTACCCCATCAAACATACTAGTTGGGTTTCCAACCTTGTTCCTATAAGGAAGAATAATGGGGAGTTGAGGTTATGTGTTGACGTTAGGGATCTTAACAGGGCCTTTTTAAAAGACTGCCATCCATTACCCTCTATGGAGAAAATCTTACAATGTGTCTCTGGATTCGAGAGATTTTCATTATTGGATGGCTATTCAGGATACAATCAGATCCTAGTTAATGAAGAGGATCAATATAAGACTACATTTACAACCAAGTGGGGAGCCATGGCTTATCAAAATATGCCCTTTAGTTTGTCAAATGCAGGTGCTACTTTTCAAAAGGCAATGGATATGGCCTTTAAAAGCCTCATGTAAAAATCTTTATTGGTCTACTTGGATGACATAACTATCTATTCTAAAAATGTAGAAGATCATATCAAACATCTAAGGAAAATCTTTGAAAGATGTAGGGAGTTTGGGATATCTCTTAATCCCAAGAAATGTGTGTTTGCAGTTTATGAAGGAAAATTGCTAGGATATATAGTATCCAAGAAAGGAATTATAGTAGACCCTAAGAGGATTGCAGCCATTCTAGAGCTACCATTCCCACATCATAAGAAAAGTCTCCAATCTTTCATAGGAAAGATTAATTTTGTTAGGTGTTTCTTGCCTAATATTGCAGATTTATTGAATCCTTTAATGACCATGTAAAAGAAGAGTTCAACTCTTAGCTGGACTGAAGAAGGATAAGTTAATTTCCAAGCTATCAAAGAGGCCTTGACTAAAGCCCCTACTCTATTAAACCCAAATTTCAGTAAGGATTTTATCCTTTATGCTTATGGAGGTCATGATGCCATATCTGCTATGTTGACTCAAGAAAATTCAGATGGGTTGGAGTAGCTTATTGCTTTCTTTAGCAAAGGTTTAGAAGAATATGAACAAAGGTACTCTTTTGTAGAGAAACATGTACTTGCTATGGTGAAGACCCTTACAAAGTTCAAACACCTATTGACCCATAACAAGGTACAATTGAAGGTTACTCATCCAAGTGTTAAGGAATTTTTTCTTTCTAAGGACCTAAATGAGAAAAGAGATGGTTGGATTACCAAGGTAATGGAATATGACATTGATATCCAAACCACCAAGCTAGTTAGAGGAAGAGGTCTTTGTGAGCACTTGGCAGGGGATGAAAGTTTAAAGAAATCAGAACAAATAGATTCATCTTTGGTTGTGTATTCTATAGAAGAACATGCCAATGCATCAAGTTGGTTGCCTAACATGATTGATTACTTGAAGAAAAAACAATGTCCTGTAGGCCTATATTTAGAAAAAAGAAGATATTATAGGTTACAATCTATTCCTTTTCTACTGATAGATGAGGTTCTTTTTAGAAAGGATCGCAATGGTGTCCTTTTAAGATGTATTGATTCAGAAAAGATAGCTGATGTCCTATTCAAATTTCATGATGGACCTTCTGGAGGTCACTTTTCTCCTAGGAGTACTACTTTTAAAATCATGAGGGCCAGATACTATTGGCCATCTATCTTTAAGGATAGTCATGATTATGTGAGAAAATGTATCAAATGTCCTATGTTTGCAGGAAAAGAAAGGCTTGCAGCTCTACCCCTTCAGCCAGTCAGAACAAAGAAACCTTTCATGAAGTGGGACATAGACTTTATTGGCATGATCAACCCTCCATCTAGTGTAGGACACAAGTGGATTATCACTGCAATAGATTATTTCACTAGATGGACAGAGGCAGTTGCCTTAAAAGAATCAAATGAGAGTGTTGTCTTAAGTTTTTATGATGATATAATTCATATATTTGGCACTCCAGACTCCATAATATCAGATAATGCTTTGGCATTCCTAGGCCTTAAAGTCTCAGAATGGGCAATCAGAAATGGCATTTATCTGAATACAAGTTCAAATTACTACCCTCAAGGCAATGGTTTGGTAGAATCAACTAACAAGAACTTGATTAGGATAATTAAGAAAACTCTACAAGATAATCAAAGGGATTGGCATACCAAATTGAAGTCTACCTTATGGTTAGATAGGGTTACCCCAAAAAAGATCATTGGGAATTCTCCTTATGTATTAGTGTATGGCAGAGAAGCTAAGTTGTCCATTTCAACTGAATTGCCAACTTTGGACTTGGCTACTCAATATGCCCTGTTTGAAGAAGGAGATCCCTTACAAATCAGGTATCCTCATCTAATAGAATTAGAAGAACTCAAAGATAAATCCATGAAAGATATGTAGTTCCATCAGATTCAGAAAAAGAAATTTTTTGATAAAAGAGGCAGGGTTAGAGATTTCAAAGTTGGAGATGTAGTCCTCAGGTGGGATGAATTCAGATCAAGGCCTGGCAGACATACAAAGTTTGAGTCCTTCTGAGGTGGACCATTTGTTATTACAAAGTGCAAGGGGCCTAATGCTTTTTAATTATCAACTCTGGAAGGAGATACCTTTCTTATTTCAGTTAATGGTTTCCACTTGAAGCCTTTCTTTGAGGTCAATCCCTCCTTGTAAATATCTGTAAATATTATTCTTGCTTTCTTTCCTTGATTTCTAGGTTAAATTATCCTATTTTCCAAGAAGTGTCCATGCACAGTCTTTTGTCCCTCCAGTTCTAGGTCCCTCTCTGTCAGGCAAGTTTTATATTTCAGTAATGACTCCTATGCCCAATGGATTTCTCAAGGCCATTGATCAATGTCTAGCAAGCTGACATCCATTAGAAATCACCAAAATGTTGCCCACAAAATTTCATATTTATTCAATTCTGGTCATGGGCTGAATTCCATCCCTAGATCTCCATTTTAACCTTGTCGATCACCTCAAAAATTTTCATGGCCTTTTTCCTTTAATTCTAGTATCTACAATTGTTTAGCTCTCTGATCTGCAAGCCTTTTAAATTTGAAAATCTAGTCGTTGGAGCCCCAAAGGCTAAAACCCCTAAACCCTTTAGCCTGTTAAATGTGACCACTTTATGTGTTATACCACTAGGTCATCAAGTGGGGGCCCTTTTAATCATTTTTTCCTCAAGCCTAAGTTTTCCCAGTAATATTTCCAAAAAGATAACCTTGTAAAACTTGTGGCTATCGTTAAATCTCAAGACTCCAGGTTGTCAGACTTTCTGACATGTGATTTAGTGACAGAGTGACACATGGCAAGTCTAGGCCTAGTTTATTAAAGATTCTAAGTGACCTTGATTAACAGGCTTAATCTCTTCATCTGATGGTTGTTGCATGTTCGTAAGGCTTAATCTTCCTCGCAGTTTTGTGGTGACCGTTGATCTTCCTTGTCTCCAACATTTCAGTTGTCAATGGGTCCACTACCATGTAGTCCAAGGTGTACACTTCTAATTGGTCAAAGGCTTATGTTGTGGTGCCATGTTCAAGCGAGCCCAGCGTGGTTGTCTTTCCTTAAAGATCTACAACTTTCGTATGATCACATGGAATATTCCAAGCCCATGCAATCATACGCCAGCCATTGATTTTACCTTTATTGCGAGGGCTCTGTCAGGTGGGTCCTCATATTCTGACGTGCTCACTTTTGATTGGCTGGTGGAGTGATGAATGGGATCTGTCAATGGGACCATTGTCAAAGGATCTGCAAGGATGTCAGTAGAATTAAGATCTATAGTTGTCTCATGATCTCATAGAATCTTTTGACCCTATGAGATCATGCGATGATCATTCGATCTTCCAAGTGTTCAGGCTCTGTCTTATGGGTCCGTCTAACATGGCAAGTTCTTATTGGTTGTTGGGTAATACAGGTGGCATCTAGTGTGGGTTCAGATTTTCTTAAGTGAGGTGGTAGAGAATATAGGATCTATGGTTGGCGCATGATCTTAAAGAATCTTCTGAGGCCATGAGATCATGTGACAACCATTGATTGAGTATCAGACTAAAAGAAAGCAAGTGGGTCCTGTGCCAGGTACATCTGAGTTGTCTTCCTTCGAGTAATGGTATGATGACAAGTGGTGAGATGGGCCTAAGTATGTGGCTTTAGTCACATAATCACCAAGATAAACTGGAGTTAGACAAAACATCAGGTGATTCGGTGACTAAAGGAAAAGTGAACTTGACGTTAAGTACAGGGTTAAGGTTATGAAATGAAAGTGGTACCCAGTAAAGTAAGAAGATCTAATGGCTATGTTTTAAAAGAATGATCAAATTTGAACGTCAGCCACTGATGTATAAATTTTGGCGCCACTTGTGACTATTTTATGATTTTTTTAAATTCAAATATCTGTAGTACCAGATTTGAATAGTTATAGTGAGCCAATTTGCAGAGTGGTAGATGGATCAAGGTGGCTTATTTTCTGGTAGATGCAGTATAGGTATGGGCACAAAAACATGATATTTGATCGGTTGAGATATTTCCATGACATTTATGATCAAATTTGACATAATTAGGGTTTTTATCATGAAAATTTGTAACCCTAATTAGGTTTTTCTCCTACCTGCGTGCAAAAGGAGATGTATATATTATTTTTGGAGCTTAGAGTTTATATTTGGTAAAGGATAGTTTTTTTTCTTTCTCAAAATTTATCTGTGGCATTCTTTCTGTGCTTTGATTTCTGTAGTTTGTAACTTTCATTGATTGTTTAGATATTACAAAGGTACTTTGTGACATTTTCTCTATCCCTACACCTTCTTGTCTAAATTTTCTCTTATTGAATTAAGTATAAGCATGTTTTCAGTGATATCTTAGGGTTCCTGATCCCTCTTTCTTTCTGCAATTCATGTGTATTCCTATGAATGATTTGATTTGACTGATCTTGTGGGTATACTTCAACCCTCTAACAATCCTTCTCATTCCTATACCTAGTTGTAGAGGTGAATGTTTGTTTGTAGGTCACAGATTGTGTCTAAATTCTTAGGAGTGCTATTGCTTGTGAAATTCTCCCTTTCCTTGAATAGCCTCTTTCTATTGTAGACCTTCTATGAAATATTGATGCAAGTCTATTCAGTAAGTTGTGATCTCCTAGACCTGATTTTGTGCACTGATTTCATTTTTTATACTGTAATTCATACCATCATTTCGGTGTATCACCTAGTAGGATAGTTTTCTTTCAGTCATTTCCTTTTCATGCATTCCTTTTATCCCTTTTTCCCTCAAGAATTTACTGTCCTATCAAAGAAGCAAATTAAGGTGATTATCCAAGAGGAACCAACCTAGAACCTGGAGGTCTCATCTCAGTTAGCATAGGTCCCACAACCTAGAGGTGATTCCCATGTTATACTAGGTTATCAAGACCAAGAGAGCTTGAAACAAGGGTGCAAACTTAGTGTATAATAATTACAACAAGAAAGTCAGACATAGAGAATTTCAAGTTGGTGATCTAGTCTTGAGAGAGAATCCTAAAAATCAATCACATAGAGAACGCAAGGGGAAGTTTGAACCCAACTGGCTGGGTCCCTTTGTTATCACTGCTACTTTTGGCTCTGGAGCCTATCAACTCTCAATGACTAAAGGAGAAAAGCTCTGAGAACCAATCAACATTCTCCATCTGAAGAAATTCTATGCCTAAGGCATTTAGTCTATGGTAAAATGTCCTTAAAAAATCTTAAAAATCTGAAAAAATCCTGAAAAAATGAACATCTTGGTGAAAACCTAGCAAAAGGAACCTTGATGATTCACAAAAAAATCAAAAAATACCAAAAATATCAAAAAAATTGGAAAAATAAAAAATAAAAAATAAATGAGAAAAAGAAAAAGTGCCTTGGTGAAAACCTGGAAACAGGTGCTTTGGTAGCAAAAATAGAATCTCTGCCAAGATGGTGAAAACTTGACAAATGGGTGCCACTTGTTTCAAAATAGTCCATCTATCAGTGCAATCTTCATCTTTGCTAGCTTTTAGTCTGCTTTAGTTTGTATATATCCTTGTTTCAATAAAGTCAGTTTGTACACCAATCAGCTCAAGCATCTATATCCTATCAATGTTCAAAACTTGGGGGCAATCAATGTCATATCCTATGGCCTCCAATACATCTTAGATGAGTCATATCTAGTGAGAGGCCTTTGAAGCTTCATCTGTATTAGTCAGTCAGTCTCCTCTCCAGAAAGGATTTTGCATCTACTACAATGCAATCAAACACAAACTAAAAACAATCTATGCTTTTATGTGCTTTTATCTCCTTGTATGGTTACTGATTCACATTGAGATTTTAGCATATTGTGTCCTTTAAGCTCTTCGATGATGTCCTTTATAGGATTTAGAGAGTGATGACTGGGGGCATAATCTTTTCTTTGTCTTCTACTTGTATGTGAAAATCTAACAACTTTGGAAATTCTGGATTGAAATGGTGTTTGTCTGTAAGAGCCTCTATCTCGAATTGGATGGCCATGAGTACCTCGACCATTGATACCTAGAAAATTCAAGGAAGTTTGATCTAACTATTGTCTTTTTGAGTGAGTTCTTTCTCCTACTATGAAACATGATCTTGCCTAAGGATGTGAATGATAAAGGGTCACTACGGGTAATTCACATTGGATTTAGAATGATCTCTTGACTATTTGATGTGTTTGAATGCAAGGCATATTTAGGTCATCATGAAGTTTATGTTCTGATGCTTATACAAATTTCTATATCAAAATGGACATGATATTCAGGTCATCCTAGCGTCTATGCCTTGGTGCTTATATCTAATCCAACATTCCGAAAATAAAATCAATATTCATATGTCCATGGTTGCCTAACCAGTGGGTGTTGTATTGTTTTCTTCGCATATAAATTGATATTGATATGTCTATGGTTTCATAACTAGTGGGAATTGTATTGATTTATTTGGTTACCTTAAAGTTCAATGATGACAACAAATCGACACATGATCAGTGACTAGGTCCTAGGTCCTAGGTTTGCTTTTCATTTTGCATTTCATTTTGCTTTTTGCATGATCTCACAAATTTCTTGAACACTTAAATGATTCTTCAAAACCAAAAATGCTAAACATGACACAAGGATTGAGAAGGTTCCTCCAATGAAACAACAAGTAGAATCCTTTTACGAGATCAAAATCGAAATCTGAGATCATTTATATTGTAAACTACTTGCATAATCGGCCTTCAATAATCATAGAAATCTAGAATTCAACTTAACTGATTATCTTACATCAAAATATCAAAATTTCAACTTGGTCAACTATGGTCAACTCATGGTTTAACCTAGTCAAACTTGGTCTCCAGGACCTCTAAACGATGCATAACATGTTCTCAGACTTGTATAACCACTTCTCAAATCAATTAACATGCTTCTAAACTATAACGCTGAATTTTCTTGTCAGATTTCAATTTTAATCCCAAAGGGGGCATGGTATTGCACATCATTCAAGTCTGTAAATCTAAATTTGAAATCAATCTTTCCTTAGTAATCGAGACAACAACGACGTCTAGTTGTTGACTCATAAAAAGTCCTCGTCGCTTGGGGCAAATCTATCATCGCTTGGGGCATATCAGATTCATAAAGATCCATATCAATCTGGTATCCTAATCTATTTTGTAAATTGTATCAGATTTTCATAACAATCGATTCATTAGTGTTATTTCCTTGGTTCTTCATAACTGACGGGTTCAAGATGTCATACCAATATAATTCTCTTTCAACAATCAGGTTTGGAATCGGTCACTCACTTCTTTGCAATCATAAGGTTCAGAATCAGGCATTTTAGCACTTTTTCATAATCACCGATTCATTGCTATTATAGTTAACATTATCTTTGGTCATTTAGGACCTAACATCTTCAAATCTTTCAATCAATTTTTGTCTCAAAATCGGTCCATCTTTCAAATTAGTTTCAATCTCAAACATCTTTATCATACACAAACTATCTTTGAACCACTGTGCTTCACATAGTAATTCAAAGAGGGGCAAAATGTAATACCCCAAAAATGGGCTATAGGTTCATTAACCTCCTACATCCTCAAATCGAACAAAATTGATACAAAAGTTGTAACCTAAAGCACATCTGCACATTATCAAATTTAATTGATTATCCTAAATTCTGCATTGGGCAATATTCCTAGAAATATTCCTATTTTATCCTAATTATCTTTATTTTAAAAATTATTTGGCGATAAATCTTATTTATCCTAAAGTTTGATTAATTGAATATTCTGAATATTTAATTAATCAGATTTAATACTGCCACTTAATTATTTAAGTACATTTAATTATATTTATTCATAAATTGTATTATTTAATTTTGACAATAAATCAAAAATCTTATGACTAATTGATTAAATTCCTATTTAATTAATTAAAGTCATTTGTCAACATTTAATAATATAGTTTTTGAATAAAAATTTCATTTAATAATTGATTAACCCATAAATCAATTGCTTTAATTTTAAAATCAGTTAAGTTGAGAATAAATCACTTTATTTAAATTAATTCATAATTAAATCATGCACAATCAGAAAAGCAAACAACTTTAAATCAACTTTCAATTTCAATTTGTTAACTTTCTAAACTCAACATCTGATGATGAGTTGAAATTTGATCTAAACTCTATTTTGAGTTAAAACCTGCTTTTGCATGATTTTTGTGAGTTAATTATTCTTAATTTTCTGATAACTCAAAAATCAACCTGAGTTTATCAAGAGTGATTTATGGCTTTTCTCTTGCATCCCCAAGCCCTAGATTTCTATAAAATCAAGGCTCGGCACTTCATAATTATCAACACTTGAATTTGCACAATTACTCTAGCGAATTGGTGATTGAAGAATTGAGCACTTGTGACAGCCGATTTGTGAGATCTTTCATAGTTGATCATTAAATTTTGCATAGTTTCATATCATAGATTTTCATATCATTCATAGCATTCTTAGATTAAATATGCATTCAATTTCATTTATAGCTTATATTCATACAATTTCTCATTCTTATTGCACAGAAAATACAAAAATATAGATTAATCTGCATTCATACAGTTTTTCATTCTTTGCATTCAAATCCTTCATTTAGGTGTTGCATTGTCACTGATCTTGATTTCAATCTAAGAACATCATATTCACACCTACTAGAAGGAAATAAATCACCTGGTTAGCATAGTTTCAATTATTTGTCAGATTTTGATTTCTGCTAACCTCTAATGTTTTAGTGAAGTGTTGTGTCTATAGCTAGGTACAAAATTCACACACAAAATAGGAAGTGAGTCTTGTTGGAGGACCCTCAGGTGACTTCCACTAGTTGGACCCCTCCTTCATCTCATACTTTCATTGAATAATTATGCTGGCACTACCTCCCGCACACTATCTTGTCTTTATGGAAGGAACAAAATAATTGGGTTTTTAGGGATTGAAGCTTTCTAAGTGAAATATTTATTTCACTCCATGGTTAATAGCATAAAAGAATGTATCGAAATATTTTACCATATCTCCCATTCTAACCATCCTTATTATAAGGATTGGGACATTGCTAGAAGTTGGAGTCTCTCAATTTTCCTTAATTATAAAAATCCCATTATGGGACTTACAAATGTGGTTAAGTCATCCCATCCCCTTTGACCCTACTTGGGTCAAACTAAACTTTGATGAATCATACCTTGGAAATCTAGGTTGGGTGGGAGGGGGTGGTCCCATCAAAGACATGCTAGGGGAAATGCTGGATTCCTATTTTATTAACCTTGGCTATCAAACATCCCATGTGGCTGAATTTTATGCTTCATATCATGGGGTGGTATTGGTTGTTGAGAGGGGTTTTACAAAAAATATTGTTGAGGGAGATTCAAAAAATGTCATTAGGAATTTGACAAGTAAAAATACACTAGGCTCAGAAATAGCTGACATCATCGAAAAAATTAAAAATATCATTTCCACATTGGAGGGATAGAAATTCCAACATATTTATAGAGAGGGAACTGACATTGGTGTTAGGTTGGCGGCGTGGGCTCATTTTGCTAAAATAATTATAACTTGGAAATGTTTCCAAGAGTTTCCTGAGGTGGTGCATGTCGACATTGCCAAAGATATTACCAAGCTTGGCAATAATGAAACCATTGGTTAAGTTAAAGATGACATGAAAAGGATAGTGCTTTCCTTGGGGTTTGAGATTTGGGCCTTTTCTTTTATAGTGTCTCTAGATTTTCATTTTCTCAAAATTTTATTCCATTAAAGCTTGCTATGTCTACAATATGGGTGATGACCTTAACCAAATTGAACCAAATTCCTACAATGAATTCAAGAGTAATTTGTTGGTTTGAAAAAATCATTGAGGATGGCCATGTTGATAAGTATGTGGATGAAACGAAGGGTTACAACCCTAACCTCTCAAAAAAATTTATAGATTCTTTTTGATGCAGGAGCATCCTAAGATAGTTGGCAATCCTGCATGTTGGTGTGTTTCTATGTTACTCGGTTATAGCTTTGACTGAGGGGCTCGGTCATTGAAGGGCTTGGTCACTACAGGGAGCTCGGTAAACTTCTAGCACTCAGTAGAACTTGTGCTCCATGATTCTTGGAGTGCTTAGTCAATGTTCTTTCTCGATGATGCCTAACTTGCTTGGTTGTTTTACTGATGCTCAGTAGTTTGGCTTACCGACTGGAGTTCTTGGAGATTTGGTTGGCCGACTTGATGTATTTAATGTGGGTATCTTATGTTTTATTCTCCTATGTAGATCTAGAGGCCAACATGGAGAATTAATTATTTGTAAAGCTATTTGAGAGCTTACTTGTATTGCATTTAATAATGGTTTGTTTTAGGAGCCGACTTGGACTTAGGAGTTGGGTATGTGAAGGATCATGGTATGCCAAACTAGGCCCTTAAGTAGCAATGAAAATTCAAAAAATTAGGGTTAGGAAAGTTGACATAAAATTTTGAATAAGTTATCAATCTTATATATAAAATATGTAAGAAGAGAATGTATATAAAATTGAATTTAGTTTCTAAGAAACTAGCCCTTTTTTTAAAATAAATTATTCTATATGGTGAAAATTTCAAATTTCAATGGAGTAGTATAAAAACATCAGGAAAAAGATAAGAAGTAGGTGTATGTCTGACCACCTTAAACATAATCAAAAGATAACATTTTTTTACAAGATTCTAGATATAATTAGTAGATTCATGTTCTGATGTGACACATATTTTTTTGTAATTTTTTTTCAAGTAAATAATTAATTATGATTTTTCTACTACAATTTTGGGAGAATATAAAAAATCACGTGTCTGACCACCTTAACTTGGTCTAAAATTCATCTAATAATTTTTTTTTAGTTTTTTTCTTGTATTAGGAAAAGCATAGAATGCAACACATATTTTATATTTTAAAAATGCTAAACCATTTGAATGTTATAGCTATTTTCCAATTAGTTTACAATAGTATTAAAATTTTAGGTTAAAGATAAGAAGTAGGTGTATGTCTGACCACCTTAAATACAATCAAATGATAATACTTTTTTACAAGATTCTAGATTTAAGTAGTAGACTCATGTCTAGATGTGACACATATTTTTTTATAATTTTATTTTTAAATAAATAATTTATTATGATTTTTCTACTACAAATTTTCCATAATATAAAAGCTCATGTGTCTGACCACGTTAACTTAGTCTAAACTTGATGAAATTGAAAAAAATAAAATTTCTTCTTGTAGTAGGTGAAGCATAGAATGTGATGCATGTTCCATATTTAAAAACTATTATACGATTTGAAAGTTATATTTGTTTTTTAATCAAGACTTCTTTTTCACATCACCACTTTTTGTCATACCATGATCCTGCACATACCCAATTATTTCTTTCTTCTATCTAACTTCTGGTTGAAGAAGTTTATTTAAGGAAGGTATGGGGTAGTTGTTGAGGGAAGATTAGCAGAGTTAGTGGCTTGCAAGCTTAAGAACAAGAAGATTGCTTTGCATCTTGTTTGCACAAGTTGAGATCTTGTTAGGGTTCCTACAAGATTGTTGTAGCTTGTTGTTGCAGATTTGGGTAGCTAGAGTTAGAGATTGGAGTTGGATCTTGAGGGATCTTGAAGAACTATTTCTTTCTTTAATGTATTTAACCATAACCGGGAAGGCCTTACAGCCCAGCACATTGCATGTAATCAATTGTTGATGAATAAAGATTTATGTTTTCTTTTAGATTTGGTTTCCTATTGTGATTTCATTGTGTGGTTGTTTAGCTGGGGGCTTGGACATCTCCTTTGAGAGTTCCCTTTTCCTTTCCCTGCATCAGGTGGTATCAGAGCTTGAAGTTCTTGAGTGTGTAAATAGATCACCGAGTTGAGGTAGTTTGCACCTAGACCTTGGGATGGTGATTTGTTGCCTTCGGTTTGCAAAGATCTTGTAGATGCCTCTGAGAAGATTGGACCCTAGGGAAATTGTCAATCTCTGTGATGTTGTAGAATCGAATATTATAGAGAAGGTTAAAGTAGATTTTAGAATTGAGATAGAATTGATGAAGAATAACATGATTGTTGAGATCATGAGGGCTATTGTTGGTATGTCGATAAATTTTGGTACTGATGATGGATATGAAGAAGCTATTGAAGAATTTGAAGATGCTTGATCTAGTGGAGATGACAAAAATGATTAGAGGAATAGATCTGGTGAATATAGAACTTGTTGGTTGTAAAGATCTAGAGCTCAGTTAAGTACTAGTTATCGAATGGAAGTTTATAACTTCTCTAGTACTTTGAGACTTGAGGACTTGATTGACTGGATTGGTGAGTTAGAAGACTTCTTTGAGCTTGAATAAATTGAAGATCCTCTTAGAGTGAGGTTGGCACAAACTAAGTTGAAAGGAAATGCTACTCTTTGGTGGAAAAAATTGTAGAGAGATAGAGAAGATGAAGGTGAAATGAAGATCAATTGATGGAGGTTGATGGTGGCTAAAGTGAAAGATAATTTTAAACCTATCGACTATGAAATTGAGTTGTTTAAGAAGTTGTAGAATTTGAAGCAGAAAGATTTGAATGTTGAAGACTATACTGAGGAGTTCTATAAGTTGACTATTCAGTCTAGACATACAAAAATTAGTAAGGAAAAGGTAAATTAGTATGTGAATGGCTTGACATTCAATATTCAGGATGAGCTTGGTATGCTAAAGATTGATTCGGTTGAGGATTCTTATCAGTATGCCCTGAAGTCATAAGATAAGTTGAAGAGGAGACAACATGGTAATTCCTGAGGGAAGGAGAAATAGGATCACTCGGTGAAGGATAAACCGACTGCTGAAGTTGAACCAAAACCTATTGAACTGAGGAAGAGAACATGAAGAGGTGGATTTAAGGTTACTTATTATAATTGCAGTGAAGAAGTACATTGATCATTTGAATGTTCCCAAAATACTGGTGATCAAAGAACTTTTTTGGTGAATGAGAACATACTAAATGAACCTGAGGTACAATGAGAAGACTTGCAAGTTCAAAGAACACTTCTCAGTACTAAGATGGAACCTTCTCAGAGGAGTAATTTTTTCAAAACTTGGTGCAAGTCAGGAGTTAAAAATTATAATGTGATTGTGGATAGTGGTAGTTCTGATAACCTTCTAGTTGAGGAGATGGTTCTAAAATCTAGTTTGAAGAGAGTAAGACATCCTTATCCTTATACGATTCATTGGTTGCAATATGTTAATGCTTTGGAAATGAGGGAGAAATGTCTTGTTGATTTTCATATTGGCTAGTATAAGGATCAAGTGTTGTGTGATATTGTGGACATGAGTAGTTATCACATATTGCTTGGTAGACCTTGGCAGTATGATTGAAGGGTTGTGCGTGACTGTGTCAAGAATGTTTTTACTATTGAGAAGAGTGGCAAGAAGTTTTCCCTAATACCTTTGATGGATACAACACTCAATAGGAGGAACCTAAGCTTTGGGATCCGAGATGAGTTGAAGGATCCTGAAAAGATTGATGATCAGTATGGAGAACAAACCTGTGGGTTGTTGAGGAAAGAATCAAAATGGTAGAGAAAGAAGAAGTGGAAGATTATGCAAGGTGAAGACTTGGAGGACATGAATGTGAAGAACCATTTTGGGGTCTATGTGTTGAATCCTAGAAGATGTTCTTTCAGCCATTAAGAACATCTTTTCGCACCTGGGGGTGTCTGATGCAGGAGAATCCTAGGGTAGTTGGAAATCCTACATGTTGGTGTGTTTCTGAGTCACTCGGTTGTAGCTTTGACCGAGGGGCTTGGTCATTGAAGTGATCGGTCACTGAAGGGAACTCAGTAAACTTTTTTCGCTTGGTAGAACCTATGCTCGGTGATGCTTGGAGTGCTTGCTCGGTGATGCCTAGCTTTCTTGGTATTTTTTTATGATGCTCGGTAATTTGGCTTACCGACTAGAGTTCTTAGAGATTTGGTAGGCCGACTTGATGTATTTAATGTGGGTAGCTTATGTTGTATTCTCCTATGTAGATCTAGAGGCCAACATGGAGAATTAATTATTTGTAGGGCTATTTGAAAGCTGACTTTTATTGTATTTAATAATTATTTATTTTAGGAGCCGACTTGGGCTTACAAGTTATTTCTTTCTTCCAGCTGACTTGTGGTTGAAGAAGTGTATTTAAGGACGGTCTGGGGTAGTTGTTGTGGTAAGATTAGAAGAGTTAGTATCTTGGAAGCTTAGGAACAAGAAAATTTCTTGGTGGCCTGTGTGCACAAGTTCAGATCTTGTTGGGGTTCCTTCTAGATTGTTGTAGCCTATTGTTATAGATTTGGCTAGCTAGGTTTCGATCTGGGAGTTAGATCTTGAGGGATATTGTAGAACTATTTCTTGCTTTTTATTTGGCCATAATCATGAAGGCCTTGCATCTTGACACATTGAATGCAATCAGTTGTTGATGAATAAAGATATATGTTTTGTTTTATATCTAGTTTCCTATTGTGATTCCATTGTGTGGTTGTTTAGCCGGGGGCTTGGAAATCTCCTTTGGGGATTCTCTTGGCCTTGCACTCATCACAAAAATTAAAAATATCATTGCCACATTGGAGGGGTACAAATTCCAACACATTTATAGAGAGGGAAATGATATTGGTGATAGGTTGGCAGCCTGGGGTTATTTTTCTAAAATAATTATAGCTTGGAAATGTTTCCAAGAGTTTCTTGAGGTGGTGCATGTGGATATTGCCAAAGATATTGTCAAGCTTGACAATAATGAAATTGTCAGTTAAGTTAAAGATGACATGAAAAGGAGAATGCTTTCCTTGGGGTTGGAGACTTGGGCCTTTTCTTTTAAAATGTCTCTGGATTTTCATTTTCTCAAAAGTTTATTCCATTAAAGCTTCCTATGTCTACAATATGTGTGGTGACTTTAACCAAATTGAACCAGATTCCTGCAAGAAATTCAAGAGTAATTTGTTGGTTTGAAAAGTCATTGAGGATGGCCATGTTGATAAGTATGTGGATGAAATAAAGGGTTACAACCCTAACCTCTAAAAAAATTTTGCAGATTCTTTAAATGGTGGAAAAATTTGCATAAGGGGTGTGTCCTTTTTTATCTCCATTGAAACTAATGAAGTGTTTATGGGCCTTCTTGTGTAAGGTAAAGATATGCCTCACAAATCCAAGGCACACTACAAGTTTGGTTTCAAAAAGTTCCTTGGCCTTGCAGAGAAAGTTTCATGGTTATAGAACAATATCAATAGAGAAGAGTTTCCTAGGGAATGATGTTCATCTTCATCAAGTTGGAAGGTAGACTTAAAAGATTCTATTCCCATCTATTTCCTATTCATAATCACTTTTGTAGGCTTGCCAAATTCAATTTCCCTTTTTGGGTTTTTTTAAACTTCCCTATTTAAATTTGTTTCTAAAGGTAAGAAGTGGGATATCCCCCATACACTAGGGTCTCATTCTATTCCTTTACAACTTCCACCTAGCACTCACTCCATAAGAAAGCTTTTCCCCTTCCCCCACTATGGAACTTAACAATCATCAATTTAGTTTTTTTATCGTTTAGCTAAGGATCCTACAAAGATTCCCCCTTCCCCTTGGTCCACTAGAGTCAATCCCTTAGGAAGGATAAATGTAAATCTCTAAACTTAAACCTTCCTAAGGATCGCTCTATTGAGGTTTCTTAAGATTCTACTTCCTCAGGGTCTATAGATTCAGCCTAGACCCCTGAGAATTTTCCTACCAATTCCCCTTCTTAGTCCTTAATTCCCATCTCCCTTATTGTGACCCACTTGGACTACCTTGGCTACCTTGCTATCCCATAGATCAATTCCCTTCTTATTATGGTTAAAAATGTCACCCAAGATGATCACTATGACCTAGATTGGTTGTGGCTTAAGTAGAGAATAAATTAATAGATTGGACCTAGGGGAAGGGTGATGATAGTATGTGGGGTGTTGCAGATGAATTTTCCTAGAAACTCAAAAGTATGGAAATCACCGAGGAACAGATACAAGACCTCAGGAGCCAAATTCCCATTGAAGGAGATAAGAATGAAATGGTGAGTGCACTGGCTAATGTGAAAATGAATCAATCCACAATGAATATGAAACTAAATGACCTTGCTGCCTATAGCAAGGATATATTGGATAAGACCACCCAGTCTATCAATTCCTTACAGGTAGAGTTGGAGGGAAAAAAAGGTGAAATGCAAAAATAAAGAGGAAAGCTTGTAGGTGGCTCTTAAAGGTGATGAAGCCTCCTTGGATGCTGATGTTGGTCATCCTCCTAAAAAGGTGTCCTTCCAGAAAAAGATGAAGGAGCTTAATGAAGATTGGTCTTCCAGTCCTTTTCCCCCCAAATAGGTGGTCTTTTGGTCTAATTTTTTGGGTTTCTAGAATTGCTATTGGTGTCATCCTGGTCTTTATTTTTTTGTTCTTGCTGGTTCTAGTATTTCATTTTTTTCTATTAGTTAGTTAGTAGTATGAATTCACTTCTTGTGAATTCCTTTTGTGCTATTTGTTTAAACTTGACGTTACTTTAAACTGTTATGTTTGGGCCCTCTCTGACTTGAGTTACTCAAAATATCATTATAAACTATAATTATATTATTTTGAAATGGATTTCCCATAAATTCTAAAACCCTTGTGGGATCTTCTAGTTTTCTATTTTTGTTGTTAATTTTCTATTAGTTTCTAGATCATTTCCTTCTAGCTCACCTCCTTTTTGTTTACAACCTACGATTGAATAATCATTGAGTTTCATTGATGGTTCACTATTGACAACCATTGTTGGTTTTATAGTGAATGTTGGTTCTCCTATTGTAATGCATTTCACACCTTTTGGATCTTTCTTATTACAAGTGAAAGCTCCCACTTCTTCCCCAACTTCTTTATCCTCAGCTAAGGTGATTTCCTCTTATAGTGGCAAAATCCCTTCTTCTGATCCTATTCATCTATCTCATAAGGAAAAACCTTTGTGGCGTTATTCTTCAATCCATACTATTATTTATGAAGAAAATGAGTTATATAATAAAGAATATCTCACCAAGCATGCTCTTATTTGTAGGTTTAATAGTTTATGGCCTTCCCTTCCTGATTTGTATAAATGGGTATCATATTATTGGAGGCCCATTATTGAGTATAACAATGAGCTTTATCCTACTACCAGGGGTCTTTTCTTGGCTTCTTTTCAAACTTAGGAGGAAATATCTCAAGTGTTTGAAGGAGGTATTTGGTAGTGGGACAGGAAATCTCTTTCTCTTAGACCTTGGTTCTCTTCCTTCAACCCTCTTATTGAATCTATTATTATTGTCCCTACTTGGGCCAGTCTTCGTTATTGGCCTCTCTAGTTTTGGACTAAATCTTGTTTTGAATCTATTAGTAATATCATTGGAAGGTTGATTTTGGCTAATGATTCTTCTCTTATTTATGAGAAGATCCCACTTTTACCTGCATTGTTGTCGATATTGATAGCTCACAATATTTTCCTTAAGAAGTTACCTTGATGGTTGGGGATAGACCTTGGTCTTAGATTCTTGATCATGAGGGTATTCTTTTTCATTTTAGGAAATTTTTTTCTACTAGTCATATGCCTATAGATTGTAAAAAATCTCACCATAATAATGCTACTTTGTGGACAAACTCTCTCTGTGAACATCTTAGTATGGGTAATATTGATGAAAATTTTAGGGATGAGAATTTGAATGGTCCTATTAAGACATTTTTGTAGATTTGGGTTTGATTGATGTAGATTTTTCCACTACTGGTGGTCCATCATTGATAGATGATGTTTGTACACCATCGAAAACCTCTATTGGTAACTTGTTTGCTGATGGTTTTCTGACTTCTGAGCACGTTGTTTTCGGGAAGCTTGAGAATATGGTTGTGGCTTCTCCTTCTCAATCCTTTCTAGTTTGTCCTCACGTATAACCCTTTGTCTTCTCCTTCAAAGGATGATATATCATCTATGGTTGTGCATAAAAGGAAGAGTTTTACCATAAACTATGTCACCACTTATAAAAAAATCATTCTTCTTTCGAAGAAAATTCACTTCTTCAATCTTCTCAATAATATTTGGCTTATTGCATATACTAAGTGACATTATAGAAATATCAATATCGATTACAATTAGTATAGGCTAAGTGAGATGCACAAAAACACTAAATGATTATGAATAACATCAACACCATTATAAATTAGGTACATTTTCACCATATATAAAAAATTGAACTCTTTTATAAGATTTTCTTAACAAGTCAACCCTGAATCTCCATCCTGAATGATCTATCTAACCAAAATTCATATGCCTCATATAAATATGAATGTGAATCTAAAAGATAAAAAATCTTAGGCGAATGATAATAACAAGCATATGATTTACAACGGTGTAAATCAAAGAAATTATTGAAAATATGACCTTAACATATACAATGAGAGAAAGTTTGGACATTAATGGATTTAATACACATTAATTTTGATTGGTTAGATTTTTGAACTTCACATGAATCATCAACATATATTGATATAGCCACAAGATAAAAAATTTATTGCTTCAAATATTTTAGGATATAAGAACCAAAAAAATCTAGATAGCCATGGCCACATTTACCACTATTTGATTTTTGAAATTCCCAAACTCTTATATTGGGTTTGGATGATGTAGAAAGATATGAATCAGTGTATTTATACTTTTTAAACTTTTGTTGGTGGCATTTTATTGTTAGAAGTTTAGATAAAGTATTTTTCATACATGATTCAATAACTTTCTTCATGAAAATTATATTTTCACATTATTTGTTTGTTGAAATTATTGAAGATGCACATCATGCTTAGGCATATCTTTATATTATGTATTTCCTAACTAGAATTGTAATCAATTAAAATTTTTTTATAACAATATATATCAATTACAAAAATGCATATATAGAGGGCTATAATGTTTCCATTATTCATAGATTAATTCTACCTCATCTATTTTTCTTAAATGAACTTTTAGACATAATATATAATAAATATGTTCACAATTTGGCTAATGTGGATGCATAGATGTTGTAATTATGGCAACATATGATCTCTATTGAGAGCATAGAATCTAGAATGCAAGTATGGCAAGTTGAAGGAAGAAATTGTCTAAGTATGGATACAGTGATCTTGATAAAGCACCCGATGAAGATTTAGTTGGCGACGTCCACTAGAGAAATATTTTTGTTTGCGTAGTTAACTGAAGCTTCTAAAGAGTATGAGGATACCCCATCTTAGTGCACATAAAGTTTGGAGTAGTACGGACAAAGTTATTCAAAGTTTACTAAAGATAGTTTTTGTAGACATAACAGTTTTGGAGACAGTATTAGCGAAAGAGTTAAGGGATAATTTTTTCTTGTCAAAATAATGACTTAACATTATGAAGGGATGAAAACCTAGATGTTTACTCTTGGATAAAGATTTTGGTAGCCGACCATGTAAATTTATTAGCTCTAATAACTCATATATTAGGCATACTTGAAATGTAATGACAGAGGAGATGTGATATGTAAAAAGAAACAAAAGATAACTTGCGATAGTTGTATATTGTGATAGCAAAAAAAGCTATTGATGCAAAGTGGTAAGCAGTACCATATTACAGTCAGAAACATTTTGTATTACCTATTTGGGCAGTGAGATCAGCAGGTGATCAGGTTTTGTAATCTAACTCCTAATAGGGTTAAGGCTTCTAACAAGGCCTAAAGTCCTTTAACCAGGACAGATCTACTATATATTGTAAATTGACTCCTAACAGGGTCCAATATCCCTAATAGGATATTTTTGATTAGTGATCTTTGTGGGTACCATCCCCACTAGGGTTTTCCCTTGGCCAAGGTTTCCTCGAGAATATATCATGTTTTATGAGTTCTTTCTATTTACTGCTATGTTTGTTAATCAGCTTGATAATCTTTGTATGCACTAAAGTAATCTGTTATATCCATAAGTAGGCAAAAGAAAAAGTTTGTTAAATACTAATTCACCCCGCCTCTCAGTATTTCCTATTTCTAACAATTGGTATCAGAGCACAGTTACTTGGAGAAGGAACATTCAAGGAAAGCTTAGCAACTTGAGTAAGATCTCTATGGATATGGATCAACTTCAGAAGAATCTTGAAGAAGCTCTTGAACAGATTGATATGCTTACTGATGAAAGAAACTCCTTAAGAAGAAAATATGAAGATGCAAAGAATGCTATTGACTTAAAAGGTAAGATTGAAGATCTGAAATCTGAAAAGAAATCTGATATGCTTGTTGAAGATTGTGATGAATTAGAAAAGAAAATGAGATCCTTAAGCATGAGTTGAAGATAGTAAATCTGAAGCTTAGTATGAAAGATAGAAATTTGAGATCAGATAATGAAAAATTGAAAATTGAGAATGAAGATCTGAGGTCAAGACTTGAAAAGGAAACATCTGAAGCTAAATAAGTAAAAGTGCAGTATGTGGAACTTGAGAAGTATAATAAAATTGTGAAAGGTGAATTAACTCAATCTAAAGAACAACTTGAAAGGCTATATTCAAATAGTGATAAGACTGGAAAACAAATTTCTTTTGAAGAACCATTCTTTGATAGGATTGGATTTGGATTTAGTATGTTTAGAACAATCCATGAAAGTAAGAAGCCAGATCTGAAGACATCTGAAAGTGTGGAGGAAATAAAGCTAGATGAGAACACATTGGAAGATCCACCTAAAGAAGAACCACCTAGAGAGAAAGAAGAATCAAAACAAGAAGAATCAAAGTAGGAAGAGTCATTTAAAGGTATGCAAAGAGAATTCAAAGGTAGATGTTTTTCTTGTAATACTATTGGGCACATGAAGAGAGATTGCACAGGTAAGCAATTTAAACCTCTTAATGAACATTGTTATAATTGTCATAGTTTTGGAGACAGAGCTAAAAAATGTAGAAGACCTAAAGTAATTTTGAATAATTATGATAGAATGATTGGGAATACTAACAATGCAGATAAGAAATCTATTGAAGAAATGAATCAAAGAAAAGTGGTAGTATGTTTTAGATACAACAAAGTAGGACATATTGCTAGAAATTACAGGTCACAGATTAACTAGCAAGGACAGAGATTTGGAAACAATGGAATCATTTTTCAAATATGCAACAAGTTTGGACACTCAACAAGATTTTGCAGAATGAACAATGGAGGTTATTATCATAACCCTAACCCTAGGAACAATGCAAGAAGCAATGAAAATGTAGGAAACAAAGAGAAAGGTTGCTGTAGCAATAAAGATGAAGTAAAATTTGATAAAGGCATAGATCAAGAAGGTATAGTCAGCACTGAAAGTAGTTAGGAAGATAATGTAACTAATGATAAGGATGAATCTTTACCTGACCCTTCTTTAAATACTTAAATTATGTAAGTTTCTGTAGTTTAGGACTTAGGATTAGTGTAGATTAGAAATTTGAATGAGTTAAGTTTTGTGCAGTTAGATATAGGTTTATTATGTTGTACTAATTCTATGGTTAAGTGCACAAAAGAAAATATTGTGTTTTGCGAGGTCGCAAATTTTTTTATGGTTGCAGGTTTGCAGAATCAACTTTTTGAGGTTTTACCGACAAAATGAATGAATGTGATGTCAGATCAAGTTAATGTGAAGTGTTATAAGGTCAAAATCAAAGTTATCATGATTACAAAGTGATTGAAAAGAGATTTGAAAGAAGAAAAAGTGAGTTGAGGATGATTTGAAGAAGTTTGGAAGCAGTTTGCAGTGACGATCATACCGAAACCCTAGATTTGCAAAGTTGAGGTATTTTTTTTTTTTATCTTTAATCAATTGATAAGACATATATTTCTATAGTTCATAATGTTAAGGATAAGAATAGACCTAAGATTAAGAAAGAACCAGTAGAACCAACTGAAATTGATAACAGTCTAGCACTATCATCCGTACCAGACGAAGTATTGCACATTGAGAATGTTAAAGGATATTTAGGTTGCAAGTTTGAAACTTTGGGAGATGCAGATTTTAGTGATGATTATAGGAAATTGTACAATCAAGACATGTCAGTTAAACTAGCTTATGGACACCTAAAGAACAAAGAAATTATCAAATGTTCCATGAAGTATGAATTTAATGATGAGGAATGTACCAAGATCATTTTAAGTAGAATCCACAATGGGAAATTCTGGATGGAGGATAGAGTTATTGATATAACTGTCGACCTAATTCATGATGTTACTAGATTATCTAAAGTTGGAGAGATTGTACTGAATGAAAATAACATGAGAAAGATTGTTTTAGACAACACTGGATCTAGTTATAATGGTAGAGGAATTGTGATAAGTAAAATTAAGCAAGATGATCTTAGGTACCTTTGCAAGATCCTAACAACTAAATTTTGTGGTAGTTGAAGGGAAGATGACATGGCTATATGAATGATTCAAGTAGCTTATCTTATGTGTATTGAGAAGAAACAAGTAGACCTATGTGAAATTTTGAAAATTTAATTATTTGAGAACTTAGAAAAGATTAAGAAGGCTAAGTACACATAGTTTAGGTTTTCATCTCTGATAACCTATATGTTTTTCCATATTTTGAGAAGATTTCCTTACACAGTTGATATGAGTGACAATGTGAACACAATGGAAAGAATAAACTCAGTCTACATGAATCACCTTTTTGATAAAGTTAATGATAGTGTGAAGCTTGTATTGAAGACTTTTCAGAATATTGTTAAGAACAAATCAAGGATTCCTCAATCCTTAGTTGAAAAGCATAAAGATGACATTTTTTTTATGGTAGACACTGATTTCACCTACATTGAAGCAGTTGAGCCTAGAATGGAATTCATAGACCCTCTTGGCTATGAAATATCTGAAGCAGAAATAGTTGGATATGTGAATAGATTGTTAAAGTGTGAGTTGGATGGTCATGCAAATAGGTTTGGAACCTATAAAGAGAATTTCAACTTTGCAATAAGTTTGAGAGAAAAGAAGCAATCTAGTAAGAGAGTTGAATCCACTATGAAGAAAATACTGAAAGAATCTAGTATGTCAAGTCATGAGTTTGACATAGCTAAGAAGACTGCAGAGGCCTTGAAGAAAAGTGAAAATCTTGTAATTTTACCTGAGACATCTAGTGCAGATCCTGTTAATCCTATTGCAGTAAAGGTAAAAGTTAAAGTACCTAAAAAAGATGAAGGAGATAAATATTTTTCTCCTATTCCTAGCAAAAGAGTAAAAGTGAGTGCAACAGGACCTGGAAAGAGATAGAAAGTAATTGTACCACCTATACCTAGAAATGTAGCAGTAATTAAAGATGATGATGTAGTTTCAATCAAGAAGAAAACTTGGAAACCAAGAATTGAAAGAGTTAATGAAGATATATTGAAGCATGGAGACTTCACTAAGTTGAATAAATTCTATGATCTATATGGATCATTTGACAGATTGAATTTTAAAAATGCAATGATTACACATATGATTGTGACAGATAAGAAACTTAGCACTATTCATGGTAAGATCCTAGAAGATTTGTATAACAGACTTGTGAATAGAAAACAAAGAGCACAAGAAGAGGACATAAAGATGAGAGAACATGTAATCAGATAGTTCTATGAAGTTGAGGATGAAGATCATTTGAAGAGATTCTTGAAGTCTCTTGGAACTTTATTGAGAACTAAGAGAAGAACAATCCTTATAATGGGAGGCAAAAAGGAAGAAGTATAGAAAGAGACAGAGCAAGCAGTAATGCAAGTTCTTGCAGATATAGTTGCAGAAAAGAATGTTGAATCAGACCCTCAGTAGAAGCAATTAGAGGAACCACATGCAGAGGAAGTTGGTATTGAAGAAGTTCCATCTTCTTCACATATCAATATTAGCAAAGAATCAATGGACATTGAAGGAACCAAAGTGACACTAGAGTCAGATGATGTAGTATTTCATGATCTAGGAAATATTGTTGACAATTTGGCTTTAGAAGAGCAAGAGAAGATTACAAAATCAGAAAAGGATACAGAGGTAGTGGAAGCACTAGCAGTATCAGAATCAGTTCCAGCGGTATAGACAGTTAAAGGTTAATAAATTTTGACAGAGCTCACTACCCCTAGTGCACCTGACAGTAAGAAGAGACAAATTGGTTCAATTTTTGAAGACTTGGGAAAAGAAGTTGAAGATGATGATCATCTTGAGTTCATCACATCTCTTAATAAAATTATTGGAAAGAATAAGAAGGTGAAGGACCTTGAAGGCAAAGTTAGAGTTTTGACAGAGAAACTTGAGAGTGTGATTAGCACTAAGGTATCTGAATCAGATCCACTTGAGAAAGCTAAAATAGTAATAAACTCTTTTGACTCTAAATTTTCTAACTTAAAGGATATTGCTAGAATAAAAGTTCAGGAAGACTTTGAAGTAGAAATGCAACAAAATTTAAGTGTAAATATTTGAAATGATAATGGTAGTTTGGATGTATGCATAAAGAATTTGAGGAAACATTTTGAGACTAGAAAGAGTTTGTATATACAATGCACAAAATCAGAAATCCTAACAGCTAAAGAAGATAAGAAGATCAGAGAGAAGATAGATGCAATTACAGCTGAAACAAACACCTTGTCAAGCCCAAATGTAAAGATAAGTTCTGTAGAGAAGAACATAAGGAAGTTAAATGATGAAATCAGAATGATAGCAGAGGAGAAGAATAGAAAGATGCTTAGGATTAACATCTTGAGAGAGCACATCTCAATCAAGACCTCAATTGTTGAAGACCAAATTGAGCAGTGTCTTTCAGCAAAGACATCTTTTCAGAAGTTTAGCTTCAATTCCCTACAAGCTTGTCAGACAGTAGCATATGGATTGAGTACTCTACTCAATGTTGCTGAATCCATCAGGAAGGTATGGGAGAAAGATTTTGAATCATGGAAGTCAGAGTTTGGTGACTGTGTTGCAAGCCTACCAGCTTTGTAATAGTTGATAACAAGGTATAAAGTTTTTTTGAAATTTTTGTACACCCTATCTTTGTCATTGTTGTCAAAGGGGGAGAGATAGCAGAAAATTGAATATATTATGAGGAAGGATACTCATAGGGGGAGCTATTCTATGGAGTACAATATTGTATATGTGTTGTATAACTTTTGGCCACAATTTTGTGTAAATACTTTGAAGTTTTGTTTGCACACTTAGCCAATTTTCCCATATGTTGCCACCAATGACAAAGGGGGAGATTGTTGGAAATTTGGCTAATGTGGATGCATAAATTTTGTCATTATGGAAACATATGATATCTATTGAGAGCACAAAATCTAGAATGCAAGTATGGCAAGTTGAAGGAAGAAATTGTCTAAGTATGGATATAGTGATCCTGACAGAGCACCCGATGAAGATTTAGTTGGCGACATCCACTGGAGAAATATTTTTGTTTGTGTAGTTAAATGAAGCTTCTATAAAGTATGAGGATACCCCATCTTAGTGCGCATAAAGCTTGGAGTAGTACGGACAAAGTTATTCGAAGTTTACCGAAGATAGTTTTGGAGACAGCATTAGCAAAAGAGTTAAGGGATTATTTTTGCTTGTCAAAATAATGACTTAACATTATGAAGGGATGAAATCCTAGATTTTTACTCTTGGATAAATATTTTGGTAGCCGACCATGTAAAGTTATTAGCTCTAATAACTCATATATTAGGCATACTTGAAATGTAATGATAGAGGAGATGTGATATGTAAAAAGAAAGAAAAGACAACTTGCGATAGTTGTATATTGTGATAGAAGCAAAGGCTATTGATGTGAATTTGTAAGAAGTACCATATTATAGTTAGAAACATTTTTTATTACTTGTTTGGGCAGTGAGCTCAGCTAGTGATCAGGTTTTGTAATCTAACTCCTAACAGGGTTAAGGCTTCTAACAAGGCCTAAAGTCCTTTAACCAGGATAGATCTACTATATATTGTAAATTGACTCCTAACAGGGTCCAATATCCCTAACATGATACTTTTGATTAGTGATCTTTGTGGGTACCATCCCCACCGAGGTTTTCCCTTGGCCAAGGTTTCCTCGAGAACATATCATGTGTTATGAGTTCTTTCTATTTACTGCTATGTTTGTTAATTAGCTTGATAATCTTTGTATGCACTAAAGTAATCTGTTATATCCATAAGTGGGAAAAAGAAAAAGTTTGTGAAATACTGATTCACCCCCCCCTCTCAGTATTTCCTATTTCTAACAAAATATATGATGTGGACTTGATTAAATAAATAAATAATTAAAGAATTTAAATCTCCAATAACTATATAGGGATTCACATAATAAATATCTAATGGAATATCGACTTGCCTTAAACACTTACTTGGAAAACCAATAATGTAATACTTAAATACTATTAAAAAAAAACCAACATTGATAGAAAATCAAGAATACAAGAGACATCCAAATTGTAGATGCTAGACTGGTCATAATTTGGAAGAAATGACTCATTGCAAGGGTGAACAAACTCCCTCTAATAAATCTTTCATTTTTTATACACTACACCACCATAAAAATATATTTCAAGAAAACATTCTATCCAATATTAATTCACTACAATAGAAAATTAAAAGTTGCATACCATTTCCAATTTTATTGTCATTCATTACATATTTTTTTCATGTCAACATAAGGAAAGAAAACCAAATACAAATCTATCCTACCAATTGATCAGGATAAACACTATTATCTATATTTATTGAAACTGAATGGTGATTTCGTTCACGCATATGATCATTTGAACTTTCAATAGCTCTCAAAATATGAAGCAATAGACCACCATTTATAGGTTTCCTCACAATGTATATCTAATATCTTCTCACAAATGCACAATGTAAAATTCATGCTTTAATTTTCCTAATGTTTTGATACCATTGTTGGTCTATAGAGAAAATATCTCTCCACACACACAGATTTATACAGATAGATATATACATATATAGTAGATTTTAACATATATGTCCTATGAGAAAAAAAAGTTGTGTTCTTTTTTATTAGTCCTTGTTGTTAAGGCAGGAGACTAAAGTTTTCAGTTTCCATTCTAACATTAGTTTGTCCTAAAAAATCATGCAAACTTTGCTAAATATATGGTCTTAAACAAAATTTCTATTAAAGTGAAATTTTCTAAAATTAATTTTCATTTTGTCATTGGCTATTTCAATTTATCCTAGTAGTCTTTTCAATTTTTTTAGAAAAATTTGCTATAATTTTTGGCATTCAGGGTGTAGAAGGCTAATATTTTATAATTTTTCTAATTGTCAATGTGTCTCCAGCTATCGATGTGTGATGCAAGGCAAGGGTCAAGAGGGCCAAAGGATGGCACACCCTAATAATCCAAGCCTGCTCAAAACATGTGGAAGCAAACAAACACAATAGTGAGAGAGAGAATGCCAGATCTTTCATATATTTTCATCAATTGAATCATACATGCCAGGTTGTAAGGCCTTCCTGGTTATGGCCTGATATTACAATGAATCTCAGAAGTCCTCCAACATGTGAGGATTTGTTACAAAGCTTCAATCTAATGTCTACTACCTTATGTCGAAAAACTACTCCTAAACTACAACCAAACAACTACATTTATACAGGAGGATACCGAACTGAGTCAGCCTTCAAATCCATAATTAACAAAAGTAACAGTTAGATCTAGGACCACACGCTTCCCAATGATGGATACAAAAATTAAATCTATGATCCAATATAAATGCACAAGTCGGCCTCAATAGAAACTAAAACTAAACCCGTCAGTTAACAAGGATGATCGAGGAACAGATAGGCAATGTCGAGCACTAGTGAAACAACTAACTACCCAGGAAATGACCGACCACACTCGGTAACCAAAGGAAACTGAACAACTAAGCTGACCAACTCAGTCAAAGAAGAAATTGAGAAACACAGACAAAGTCCAAAAATATTTTTGGTGACACAGGATTGCCAAGGACCCGAGATGTTGCTCCTACATCAGACACCTGGGGTTATTTTTAAATGATTCTCTGAATCATTTGGTAGGTATGATCTGAGCTACATCCAACAAAAACTATGAAATCCATGAACTATCTTCCATTGGTCTATTTTTCCATTTTACCAAATATTCCATATACTAGTTTCCTCTTGTGCTCTTGCCAACTCTTTGATTCAAAATCTATTCAACTTCTTCATTCTGCTTCTTAGGATATTTTGTTGGTACTGTCATTTCTTCATCAAGTTCATGATACTCATACAAATCTACAATGTTGAAGATCGTTGATATGTCCATGTCATCAAGTAACTCAATCTCATATGCATTTCCACTGTCAAATTTCCTCAAAATCTTGCAAGGTCCAAACTTCTTCATGTTCAACTTTCCATATGTTCCAATAGGAAACTGACCTTTCTTCAAATGAACCATCACTTCATCACCAACATCAAAATTCTTATGACTTCTTGATCTATCAGCTCTGTCTTTGTATTTCTGATTACTGTCCTTTAGCTTCAGCTTCACATATTCATGTAATGTCTTCATGTACTCAGTAAATTTCACTCCTTCAGCACTTCCCTTATTCTCATCATCAATGTCTCTTGAATCAGATATTCCTCTTGGTTGTATGCCATTCACAATCTTAAATGGTGTTTTCCTAGTACTCCTATTTATTGATTTATTGTATGGAAACTCTTCTTGTGCCAACACAAAATCCCAATCACTTGGTGTGTCTCCAACTAAACATCACAAAAAATTTCTCAAACTTCTGTTCAAAACTTTAGTCGGTCCATTGGTTTGTAGGTGAAATGTAGAACTATATTTCAACTCAGTTCCAAATTTCTTCCAAAGGGTCTTCCAAAAGTATCCAACAAATTTACTGTCTCGGTTAGAGATAATACTTCTTGGTAATCCATGTAATCTGACAATTTCCTTAAAGAAAAGATCTGCTACATGTACTACATCTGATGTCTTTCTACAAGGTATAAAATGTGCCATCTTAGAAAATCTATCCACAACAACAAATATAGAATCATTACCTCAAACTGTCTTCGATAAGCCAAGAACAAAGTCCATACTGATGTCAATCCAAGGTTTCTCAGGTATAGCAATCGGTACATACAAACCAATATTCTAACTTACTCCTTTTGCAACTTGACAAATTCTAAAACTTTTCACAAATTTTTGAACATCTTTGTACAACTGAGGCCAAAACTACTTCTCCTTAAGAAAACTCCAAGTTTTATCAATGCCAAAATGTCCAGCCAAACCACTACTATGTTTCTCTTTTATCAGATTAGTTCTCATTATTCCTCTCAGTATACACAATTGAATACCTTTGAACAACATACCTTCTTGAATAAAATATTCATCCCATTTAGTATCTTGTTGATCTTGAATAGGTGCTCTGCACTTTCTCCATGGCTCAGAAAAATCAGGGTCATTTTTATACAAACCTTTCATCTCATCAAAACAAAGAACTTCAATTTTCATCTCGGTCATCAAAGTTCTCCTTCTACTCAATGCATCAACAACTCGGTTAGTGACTCCACTCTTATGCTTTATCACAAATGTATAACTCTGCAAATACTCAACCCACTTCATATGTCTCTGATTCAACTTATTTTGACTACCCAAATACTATAAAGCCTTATGATCAGTATACAACACAAATTCACTAGGTATCAAATAATGCCCCCATTTCTTCAGTGCTTGAACAATAGCATAGAATTCTTGATCATACACATAATATTTCCTTCTAGCATCATTCAACTTTTCACTAAAGAAAGCAATAGGCTTACCTTCTTGACACAACACAACTCCAATTTTACTTCCACTTGCATCACATTCAACTTGAAATACTTTACTGAAATCAGGTAGTGCCAAAATAGGTAATTCAACAACCTTCTTCTTTAGATTCTGAAAACTTTTATCAACTCCATGTGTCCACTTGAATTCTCTTTTGTCTCCTCTCATAGTCTCAGTCATAGCATTACAAATTGAATTGAAATTCCTTATCAAATTTTAGTAAAAACTTGCCAAACCATGAAATGATCTTACCTCACTAGAATTCACAGGTGTAGACCAATTCAGAATAGTTTCAACCTTTTCAGGATCCATCTTCAAATCATTAGCTAAGATCACAAATCCCAAATACACAATCTCTTCTTTCATGAACGAGCACTTTTTCAGATTTATCAGCAACTTTTCCTCTTTCAATCTCTGCAAAAATTTTCTAACATGCAAAAAATGTTCTTCTCTGGTCTTACTAAATATCGAAATTTCATCAAGATATACAATTACAAATTTAGCCAAGAATTTCTTCAAAACTTCATTCATCAGCCTCATAAAAGTACTTGGTGCATTAGTTAAACTAAAAGACATAACCAACCACTCATACAAACCTTCTTTTGTCTTGAAAGTAGTCTTCCACTCATCACCTTCTTTGATTTTGATATGGTGATACCCACTTTTCAAATCAATCTTTGTGAAATACTTTTCTCTAGAGTCAAATTGTCCATTATGTCATCCATCCTTGGTATAGGAAACCTATACTTCACTATTATCTTATTGATTGATTTGGAATCAGTACACATTATCCATTCTCCATTCTTCTTTAGTGCCAATACAACAGGTACTACACAAGGACTCAAACTTTCTCCGATCAAACCTTTCTCTAGCAACTCTTGAATCTGTTGGTTCAATTCCTGATTCTCAGTAGGTGTTAGCCGATGAGGTTCCTTATTCAGAAAACTAGCTCTAGGGATTAGATCCATACAATGATCAATGCTTCTTTTCAGTGGAAAACCATCAGGTACATTATCAGAAATGATTTCACTATACTTGGTGAGTAACTTGTCAATCTCCTTAGGAACATTATCTTCTATTTTCTTACTCAGTTTCTTAGAAATCACAACAAAACATACATCATTCATTTTCAAATCTTTAACAAACTTTCTTGCTTCCATCAAGAAAACTTTCATAGATGTGCAAACATTACTAATAGGCTCTTCCATCAGTGGTAACAAGATTTGTTTCTTTCCATCAGCTACAATAGTATACTTACGCAATCTCCCATCATATATAGCATGTCTATCATATTGCCAAGACCCAACAAAATATGACAACAATCCATAGGCACGATATCACACAAACACCTTATCATAGTATTTTCCAATCTTGAAATTCACATAACATTGTTCACTTACCAGGAGTGTGTGCTCATCTTTGATCCATGAAATCTGATAGGGTTTCAGATGTTTTAGTCTTTCCAACTGAAATTTTGTGACCATCTCTTGAGATGCCTGGCTCTCCGAGCTACCACTATCAATTATTACCTTCCAAAATTTATCAGAAACTCTACATCTAGTCTTGAACAAATTTTCCTTATTGGATCTTCCTTTTTTCTCTCATTCCACAATGCTCTTCTTACCATCAATTTATTTTCCTTCTCAGGTTCATTCAGTGACTCTTCTTGCACTAAAGCATTTCTACTGCTACCAGTCTTCTTACTTACTTGTGTACATTCAAATGACCTATGTCCTTCTTATCCATAATTGTAGCAAGTTACTCAGAAACTTCCTCTTCTATAACCACCTCGGTAGTTATGGCCTCTACCTTTAGATGAACTTTCACCTTTCCACTCAATCTTGCCTTTGTCCAGATTTGTCTTTCCGGGTTCAAATCTACCATTTTCACCATTAGATCTACCTCTTCCTCTAGGGAATCTACCATGTCTTCCTCTCTATCTCTACTCATGTCTTTTGTTCATTTTCTCCTCAACTTTCAAAGAAAATTGATAAGCCTCTTCAGTGTTCTCCAACTTGACCATACTAATTTCCTCTTGGATGGAAACTCTCAAACCATTCGGGTATCTACCAATTATTTCCACATCATCTTCATCATGTCCAAATCTGATATCTAATCTATAAAATTCCTCAGTATACTCTTTTACTGAGCTATCTTTCTACCTTAGACTTTGCATTCACCGAACTAGGTTAATCTGATAATCACAGGGTAAGAACTTTCCTTTCAATTTATTTAAAATCTTATTCCATACCTTGATTTTGTCTTTGCCTTTCCTTTTACTATCCAATTGTAGATGTTCCCACCATAAGGATGCATGGCTTTTCAACTTAGTGCACACAATCTTCACCTTCTTATCTTCAGGGATGCTTTCATATCCAAAATACTTTTCCATCTTAGTGATCCAATCCACCAATTCATTAGAATCCAGCTTTCCACCATATTCGGGAGGATTGAAATGTGGTGTAGACTTCAAATTTGTTAAAGCCTTCAAAAATCTTTCTTCACCTTGATCCATAATAGGTGTAGGTTCTGCATTCTCCTATTCTTCTTCAACTTCATCATCTCTAATATCTTCAAGATGTCTGCCTCTTCTTTGGGCTATTTCAACTGCTTCCAACCTAGCAGCAGTCTGTCTTAGCATATCTGCCAATCCTCAATTTGCATCTTGCATCCCATGAACCATCTTGACAACCCTCTACAATTGCAGGTCAGATCATAATCTGCTACCCCACAGCAATCAACTAGGGCTTCAAGAGGAACCTACAAACCTAGATCTGTAGACCTAGATCAAGATCTCACCTCACTCTGATACCACCTGATGCAAGGTAGGGGTCAAGAGGGGCCAAATGATGGCACACCCTAATGATCCAAGCCTACTCAAAACATGCAGAAGAAAACAAACACAACAATGAGAGAGAGAATGTCAGATCTTTCATATATTTTCATCAATTAAATCATACATGTCAGGTTGTAAGGCCTTCGTGGTTACGGCCTGATATTACAATGAATATCAAAATTCCTCCAACATGTGAGCATCTGTTACAAAGCTTCAATTGAATGTCTACTATCTTCTGTCAAAAAAATACCCCTAAACTACAACCAAACAACTACATTTATACAAGAGGATACCGAATTGAGTTGGCCTTCAAATCCATAATTAATGGAAGTAATGGTTAGATCTAGGACCACACACTTCCCAATGATGGATACAAACATTAAATCCATAATCCAATATAAATGCACAAGTCAGCCTCAATAGAAACTAAAACTAAACCCGTCGGTGAACAAGGATGACCGAACAATAGAGAGGAAATGTTGAGCCCCAGTGAAACAACTGACTTCCTAGGAAATGACTGACCACACTTAGTAACCAAAGGAAACCGAACAACTACTGACCAAATCGGTCAAAGAAGAAACTAAGCAACACAGACAAACTCCAAAATTTTTTTGGTGACACAGGATTACCAAGGACCACAGGATTGCCAGGATTGCTAGGATTTCCATAGAAGAAATGTTCCTTATTCGGTAAACTAGCTCTAGGGATTAGATCCATACAATGATCAATGCTTCTTTTCAGTGGAAAACCATTAGGTACATTATCAGAAATGATTTCACTATACTCAGTGAGTAACTTGTCAATCTCCTCAGGAACATTATCTTCTATTTTCTTCCTTGGTTTGTTAGGAATCACAACAAAACATACATCATTCATTTTCAAATCTTTAACAAACTTTCTTCCTTCCATCAAGAAAATTTTCATAGATGTGCAAACATTACTAATATGTTCTTCCATTAGTGGTAACAAGATTTGTTTCTTTCCATCAACCACAATAGTATACTTATGCAATCTCCCATCATATATAGCATATCTATCATATTGCCAAGACCCAACAAAATATGACAACAATCCATAGGCATGATATCACAAAACACCTTATCATAGTATTTTCCAATCTTGAAATTCACATAACATTTTTCACTTACCAGGAGTGTGTGCTCATCTATGATCCATGAAATTTGATAGGGTTTCAGATGTTTCAGCCTTTCCAACTACAACTTTGTGACCATCTCTTTAGATGCCAAGTTCTCCAACCTACCACAATCATGATTACCTTCCAAAATTTATCAAAAACTCTACCTCTAGTCTTGAACAAACTTTTCCTTATTGAATCTTCCTTTTTGCTTTCATTCCACAATGCTCTTCTTACCATCAATTTATTTTCCTTCTCAGGTTCATTCAGTGACTCTTCTTGCACTAAAGCATTTCTACTACTACCAGCCTTCTTACTTACTTGTGTACATTCAAATGACCTATGTCCTTCTTATCCACAATTGTAGCAAGTTCCTCAAAAACTTCCTCTGCTATAACCACCTCGGTAGTTATTGCCTCTACCTCTGGATGAACTTTCACCTTTCCACTCAGTCTTTCCTTTGTCGAGATTTGTCTTTTTGGGTTGAGATCTACCATTTTCACCATTAGATCTACCTCTTCCTCTAGGGAATCTACCATGTCTTTCTCTCTATCTCTACTCATGTCTTTTGTTCAGTTTCTCCTCAGCTTTCAAAGAAAATTGATAAGCCTCTTCAATGTTCTCCAACTTTACCATACTAATTTCCTCTTGGATGGAAACTCTCAAACCATTCAGGCATCTACCAATTATTTCTACATCATCTTCATCATGTCCAAATCTGATATCTAATCTATAGAATTCCTCGGTATACTCTTTTACCGAGCTATCTTTCTACCTTAGACTTTGCATTCACCAAACTAGGTTAATCTTATAATCATAGGGTAAGAACTTTTCTTTCAATTTATTTACCATCTTATTCCATACCTTGATTTTGTCTTTGCCTTTCCTTTTACTATCCAATTGTAGATGTTCCCACCATAAGGATGCATGGCTTTTTAACTTAGTGCACACAATCTTCACCTTCTTATCTTCAGGGATGCTTTCATATTCAAAATATTTTTCCATCTCAGTGATCCAGTCCACCAATTCATCAGAATCTAGCTTTCCACCATATTCAGGAGGATTGAAATGTGGTGTAGACTTCAAATTTTTTAAAGCCTTCAAAAATCTTTCTTCACCTTGATCCATAACAGGTGCAGGTTTTGCATTCGCATGTTCTTCTTCAACTTCATCATCACTAATATCTTCAAGATGTCTGCCTCTTCTTTGGGCTATTTCAACTACTTCCAAGCTAGCAGCAGTCTATCTTAGCATATCTACCAATCCTTGATCTGCATCTCTCCTCCCATGAACCATCTTGACAACCCTCTACAATTGCAGGTTAGATCATAATCTGCTACCCCACAACAATCAACTAGGGCTTCAAGAGGAACCTACAAACCTAGATTCACAGACTTAGATCAAGATCTCACCTCACTCTGATACCACCTGGTACAAGTTAGGGGTCAAGAGGGGCCAAAGGATGGCACACCCTAATGATCCAAGCCTGCTCAAAACATGTGGAAGAAAACACACACAACAGTGAGAGAGAGAATGCCAGATCTTTCATATATTTTCATTAATTAAATCATACATGTCAGGTTGTAAGGCCTTCGTGGTTACGACCTGATATTACAATGAATTTCAGAAGTCCTCCAACATGTGAGCATCTATTACAAAGCTTCAATTGAATGTCTACTATCTTTTGTCAAAAAAATACCCCTAAACTATAACCAAACAACTACATTTATACAAGAAGATACTGAACTGAGTTGGCTTTCAGATCCATAATTAACAGAAGTAACGGTTAGATCTAGGACCACATGCTTCCCAATGATGGATACAAAAATTAAATCCACAATCCAATATAAATGCACAAGTCAACCTCAATAGAAACTAAAACTAAACCCGTCGGTGAACAAGGATGACCGAGCAACAAAGAGGAAACGCTGAGCCCCAGTGAAACAACTAACCACCCAGGAAATGACCGACCACACTTAGTAACCAAAGGAAACCAAACAACTATTGACCAACTCAGTCAAAGAAGAAATCGAGCAACATAGACAAACTCCAAAATGTTTTTGGTGACACATGATTGCCAAGGACCCGAGATGCTCCTGCATCAATGTGTCTTCTGCATGCGGTAAGATGGTTTATAATGTCTAACAAGGCAACAACTGTATAGACAAATGGCATAAAATTTTCTTATGTTAATATTATAGTTTCTTCTTTTCATTATGCTCAGCTTCCATCCACCCCCTCCTATCTTTTGGAGTGTTTGCTACCCCCTACCTCCATTAATGTGGAGCATTCCATATTTTTAAAACCCTCTTGTTGTAAGTATTATACTTATGTATTTCACACTTGATGCTATATCCTCAAATTTATGTTTCTTTTCCTGTAAGTATATGGATCCTTATTCTGTGTAACAAATTGTGCTATTGATTATGTTTGGCCTCTCCTAGTTATCTGAGACACATGTTTCTACATGTGGATCATTCTTAGAGTCTACGCTGATTTATTCATAATATTTATACTATCCTTATTTTATGATTGACCCTATGCCTTGCGTGCCATAGTCCCCGGGATCACCTAGGTATTCTTCTTTCTATAATCTCCCTTCATAGATTATAGTTATGATGCTTTAAAAACCTATTTTTATATTGTTCAAGAAATATCAATTGAATTCCATTAACTTCTCTCTTCTACATTGTCTAAATGAAATTGTGTTTCTATTATGTGATGGGTGAAATACCATTAATGCCTAATTTTTTAAAGCTTAAATAACTAGTGAATCATTTGTTGTTAAACACCCAAAATCTAAAATAGCACTACCTGTTTAGTTTTAGGCGCCCAATTGAGATATGGTTTATTCTTAGGTTTGGAAAATTATTCAAATGAAGCTTTCAATTTTTAAAATAAAAATTTGGTTTAGGACTAATGGGCATTTATATTGTCTTGAGTTCTCTAAAATCTTTTTGAAGTTTTGAATGGGTATTCAATTTTTGTCTAAAACTCTCTTAACTTTTCTTGTTGTTACTGTGCAATTGTCCCTAATATATTTCTCACTATTCATCTGACTGTTTAAATGGAAGACTTTGGTTGACTGTAGATGGACATGACATGTATATTGGGGGATGCTATTGATTATGTCAAGCAATTGCAACAAGGGTCTGGTAGGATAACATTGTGTTTCCATTTGTCAAGGAATGCTTAACTCAAGTGCCCAATTTGTAAATGATTTAATTGAACAGGAAGGAGTGCAAAATGATGGGGGTGCAACCTAAATTGTTGCTAATCCTATATTTACATGTGCATATGTCTCTACTGGTACTCATCCAAACAATTTTGTGGCGGATCCTTTTCTCTATATTCCTATATTGAGGTTTGTAATATTTTACAAATAATATCTCTAATCTTGTGGTAGCACATCTGATAAGTATTTTTCTTGTCAGCTTATCTCATACTTTCCTTTGACTTATTTGTTTAAACTTTAAAGGGAATGAAATCCATATCAGTCCTAGCTTGGAAGGACATCTACTGGCCAAATATGCTTATCAAAATCATTAGTAATGGACAATACCTTTCTTTTTTTAGCATATAGAAAATACGCTGAAAAAATAGTTATTAACACTATATAAAGAGAAGAGTGGTCATGTTGGATAAAAATTATATGTTGTGCTTATTGTGAGTTCTTACATTTTAGAATGATTATTTGCAAAAATTCTTTGTTATACATATTATAAAAGTACAAGGTGTTGAGAATGTTTACAACTTTATGCCTTATGGGATATAACATAAAAGTGAATTTGCAAGAGTATATTGTAATAATAAAAATAATTTGTATGCTATCCATAGTGACTCCAGTGCGTGTTATGAGAATAGTAAAATTTGGGCCTTTTTGATCTATTTTACATTGTCTTCTTATATTGTATTTTTCCTTTCTCATCTTTGTTAGGGGATGTATGTGTCAAACTTTATTTATGTGTGTCATATTGCATATAAGAAATTTTTTCTTATTTTATTTACTTAGCATTTTATTATAATATTTTGATTTTTTTTCTTATATCCATATTAATCGATCTTCACAAAAGAATACACCTATACCTAGGTTAAAGGTCATCTCTTCGGTCATCTCAAAAAAACCTCATAAGCATAATTCCTATATATCCCCCACCTTAGTCCTATATCTCCCCCACCTTAGGCAAGGACTCCAGTTGCACACAACCCTTGTTTAATTATAAATAGAAACTTTCTTTTTGCCAATAAACATTTGATTTTTTAGAAAATCATAATTCCTATCATACGAAAGTGATACAATGCTAGCATTAATATAAAATTTTGGGATTCCTCTGAACCTGGAACCATAATCCATCCCTGACATTGAAATAAAATTGAAACATCCAAATAATGATTGTTCAAAGAAAGATTTAAAGAAATCTTTTTATTTGACTCCTATAATAAATGACTTTATCACAATCCCAGGACTTCTACATTTGTAACATAAATCTGAATGATCAATTGATTCCTTTCCCTTTCGATAAATTTAACAATAATATAAGTTGTGTAGAAAAGATAAGAAAACAATCATATTAATATTACTATACAAATCAAACCTTTCCCTAAACCTAAAACCCTAATCCATGCCCTGATCAAATTAAATCGCCTTACCTTACAAATGATGGATGCTCAACATATAAAGTAAGAGTTGGGATTTTTCTTATTGATGGGAGTATATTCATATGATCTAGAGTCATGGCTGGAGGGACATAAAAAATTTCAAATTTCGGAGCCTCTACTTTCTTCTTCTTCTTTGCATTGCTCTAAGGTTGCTTCTTCTCTTTCTCACCCTCCATTTTCTCCTCTCTCGCAATTCCCACGCTCAGCAACTCTATGAATCCAACTATATCATGTCATGTAAAATTCATATAGATACATACATACTGTGTACAAGGAAATGTACCTTCATAGAATTAGTATTGACAATAAATAAAATAGAAACTAAATAAACCATAATATAGAAACTATTTGGCAAATAAAGCACAATTAAGCATCCTACGATTCTCTATCTAAGAGTGTTAATGTGAAGATCTCAACAAGCTACCATTAATGATAGTCCTAGAATGAGAAATGATAAAGATTAAGCTAAAGATAACAATTATATTCAAATTGAATGCTAATTAAGCTCTTAAAATGCCTTTCTAGCTATAAAATGCAAGAGGTTCTATGCAATTCTTAGATGTGTGGTTATGAATTATGATTGATTTTGGCCTTCCTTTTATAGATTTATGCAAGGGTAGGGGATGTAGTATAGTTGATCATGATTAAGCCTTGGTTGAGTCTTTGGTTCCACCCTTTTAAGACAATGCAAAGTTTGTGTCCTCAAAGCTTGAGACAAGAAGACAAAATGAATGGACAAGATGCTCTTTCACTTTGAGTCATTGACATTGAATTTGGCTTGATCCATGTGAATGCCTTTCCTCAAATCCTATTGGTTGATTGAATTTCCTCCCTTTGTGGTTGTTGAGAGAAATTAGGATTTATTAATTGATTTAAATTAATTTCTTTAGCCATGTACCCCTTCAATGGGTTGAATTTGATTTAATCCAAAACTATACAATTAATAGAATTAATTGCACTTTGATTTGATTTCACTTTATTAAAATGCTCTCAATTTTGATTTATCTTGAATTAAGACTTGATTTTAATTTTGATTTGCTAAATGTTTGATTTAATTCAATTACTTTGATCTTGTCCTTGATTTGATTTGATTTACCTTGATTTATTACTTAATTGTCTTTGTCCATTTTCAGGTGATTACAAATGCCCCTCTTTGAGTTGACGTGCGAAGCATGTTGATTCAAAGAATACTCTGATCTGGCTTGATGATAAGTCCTGATTCATTGATGGTCGATCTTTGATGTTCATTCTTCATGTCTTTCGATGGTCAGTCCTTGATTTCTGATATTAGATTGATGCAGTTATGATGATGTTCCTTGAATTGATCTGATACTCTTATGGTCATTCTGATGATTGATTCTTGATGTGATGATTGATATGATGAAAAATCCTGATATGATACCTGATTTGATGATTGATTTTGATGCGATGCCCCATTCAATTAATTTATGATTTTTTTTTGATAAAATCTTTCACTTTGATTTGATGGTCGATCTCCTGATTCATTGATGATGATCCTACCGATGTTGATTATCCAATAATCCAAGTGTATTCCCCCTCGAGAAATGAATCGAAATGATTGTGGCTAATTTGGTTGAGATTGGGAAATTTTGATTTGTTTTGGACCAATATACAAATTTGAAAATGCCCTGATCATGAGAGAATTTGATGATAAAAGATGTGATTGATAAGATTTTGTTGATGCTCCATATAAGTTGATGATGGTTTAGTATCATTTGATGTTAGTTAGAATCACTTGGTTGATGTTGATGTCAATCTGATAGGATAAGTTGATGGGTTGATATTTATCTCTCAAGATATAGAGAGACAAAACAATGATTTTCCTTCCTCAAGATCTAGAGTTAGGAGATTTGATGTGCTCAAGATGAGAAAATGGATGATAGGATAACTTTATTGATGTTAAATGATCAATTGGATAATTTGACTGATTGATTTTTGATACACAGCTAGATGTTTTGATGATATAGGGTTAATTGGATGTTCTCACATTAATGCAAAATAGGGATTGATAGAAGAGAAGGTGATGAGCAAGATTAGGTTGCCCCTATTTGATTAGCATGATTGATTATTGATGGTGTCCTTAATGAAGCATGAATCATTTTGATGATATAGACATTTGAAGATGTATCTTGATGACATTGATGTACCTTTGATGATCAGATTGAACATAATTTTTGATGATGGATACTTCAAGCATTGATGATGTTGGTTAGGACTTTGATAATATGGATGGACCTTTGATGATATCACTGATCATTTGATTTATCTTGATTTGGTGTTTTGATGATCATAACTCCACCCCCTTTCTATTTTTTTCTTTTTCAAATCTATTTTGAAGATAAGAAAGGCAAATACCTTAAATGTATTTAATCTAGGATGTATGCAGCTAACTGTCACTATTCAACATTTGGAAGCTTATTTTCATCATTGAGCTTTTGGAACATGAAATTGGTGCAACCCTCACTAGTTTAACCATGATGATATGAATACCTCTTTCCTTGGATTTTAAATAATTTCAAGTAAATAGACAAAGAATTGATCCCTTTCATATACAAATGTCCTTGATGATTCTTTGATGATCATGTCATTAGACGGATTCACATACTTCTATGAATCAACCTGATTAGCACTCAAGAAGAAATCAAAAAAATATCATATCTTCATCATCACTCATCTAGTCCAAGACTTCACGGATTTGCTAAAAAGACATGGTTCCAAAAATTTAGTAACACTTCGAACATTTTTGCTTTTGTTTGTAGATCCATATTTCAAAACCTTCATCCACTTTGATCCTTAGTAGATCATCCACTTTGTAGATCATGCTTTGTTGGGAAATGCAACTTTTGAGTGTTTACTTAACATTTGTAATTTTTAGATTTTTAGATTTTTTTGGCTTTTTAAAAGATTTTTGATGTTTTTGGATTTTTAGAGATTTTTTTATGTTTTTGAATTTTAGAGATTTTTTATGTTTTTTGGATTTTTAGAGATTTTTGATGTTTTTTGGATTTTTTTAGAGATTTTTCACCTTTTTAGATTTTTAGAGATCAGTAGTTCTCAAACAAGATCACATTGAATTTCCCCCAATGTCTAGCAAGGTATAGGACATGAAAGATGGATTTGCAAATTGATGGATGTGAGATGAATAGGCCATGATGGATGAAGCAAGTATGTTACCCATAGGACCATCTCCTCAAGATTATCCAAGCTAGGGAAAAATAGTATCTCAATATAGGCCAATGATGTGGTGTTGGATAACATATTGAATAATGACTTATTGTCATGACAATGGTCCAAAGGAATGGACATATCAAGAGACTTTTTCTAAAAAAATAATTTTATTTCTTTTATTTTTCAATTGGCTCAAGATTAAGGGATCAATGTGGATAGGATCACACAATCAGGATAAAGGAGTGGTGAAGGCTATGATTGAATGGTTTGGGATTATGGGAAGGCTTCTTAGGAATAATGAAGGTGGCTTTAGGATAAACAAGATCATGACAAGATAGTGTGAATGCAGAAAGTCAATAGATTGATGGATAGGATAACTCATGTCAAGATACTTAATGCTCATGGATATGTTCAACCTTGTCAAGATCAAAGGTGAAAGATGTAATATGGATGCAAGTGAGATCAATGGTAGAGATATGGAGGATATGATGCATGAAACTTGCCCCCAAGTGTAGAGTGCAAGAGAGAGGAATTATGCATGATGCCTGTTTTCCAAGTTTTCATCATGGTGCTTGTTCAAGATGCCACAAGAAGTGGTTTTCACCATAGGATGGATTTCTTTTCTTTTCTTTTCTTTCTTTTTAAAAAATTTTTTAAATTTTTTTTCTATTTTCTTGGAGGGAATCAAGCCTCATGCTCTTTGGATACTCCTTGGAAAGGTATGATATGATGGGCCAAGACTATTGAAAGGTATGCTTAAAGATGTTGATATGATAATGGAAAGGTGATATGGTGGATAAGGTAAAGGGTGGCTAAAGATTTATGCAATGGATTGGATAATGGAAATGGAAGGATAATGAATGAGAAGATAATAAGTCTTTCCATATGTGGGCGTGAGAAAGGGAATGGAAGGATAATGAATAGGATGATAACAAGTATTATCAAGATCAACATTGATACACACGTTGAAGGGTAGTGGAATAATGGAGGAAAAATGGGTGAAATAGCTTGGAATTTTGATGTAAGAGAGGATATGGGTCTTGGGACACAAGGACTCAAAATGGATGGATAAGATTCAATGTTTTTGGGAGAATGTGATGTGGAAGCCTTTGGAAGCTTGAATGTCAACTTTGATTTCTCTTTCATGTGTAAGTCCTTCAAAAGTGACTTGGGAATCCAGACTTTCTTTGATTTTTCTTTCCTTTTGGATTCTTTAGAATGCATTTCTTCCATGAGGGATATAGGAACCCACATTTTATTTGATTTTTATTTTTTCTTGATGGACCTTTGTGGTCTCTTGAATATTTATTTTTTCCTTTCATTCACATGTCAATTAGATTGGACATAGTGATCTCCATACATAAGTGGATCCTTGGATTTCTTATTTTTATGTTGCGCATTCAAATTTCTTCCAAAGGACTTGGGATTGGTGGATGAATAAGGTTGATATGTTTGGTCTATATGGATGGGTTCATATGGATGGATGTTTGGTTTCTCAAGTATGTATGTCTTTGTTGATCTTGATAGGGTATAGGGTAAGTGGATTGTGGGATAAGGATGGTAGGAAAGGTAGATTGAGGGATATAGGGACCCAATATAGATTTGGAGGATGTATATGGTTTTAACTTTGGGATATAGGGACCAAGGATGGATTTGGAAGATGTAGAAGGAATATGATTATGGACAAATAGAAGCAAATGAGATGTGGAAGGGATATCAACATCTTTATCTTGAGCTGCATGGCCAAGGCTTTCATCTTTCAGATTTATCTTTGTACCAATATGCTTATATGTAGCTTTGATAGGAGTGACTTTGATAGGAGTAGTTGAATCTTGAGATAAATATGGAGGCTTATGAAAAGTGGATGTTGGGGTACTTTGATCTTGACAAGGATCTTTTGATAGCCTAGGAAGAATGCTTTTCTTTTGATTTTCAATAAGTCCATTAGAGATGGAAAGTATATCTTGATCTTGCTTAGGAGATGGGTATGATATAACAAATGAAGGAATATGGGGTGTTTAATATGGAAGGGTATCTTATTGAAAGAAATGGAAGGGTATGAAGGGTTCATCATGGGACTCTTGGGATATGGGACTTTGGTCAAATATAGGATAAAGAGGGATAATATCTTGATCTTGATCCTTAATAAGACTTGTTTCTTTGCACTTTTGATTAGTCTCTTGACATGGAGCCACTTCTAAGGAAAATGTAGGAGCTTGGATCTACACGAGGGATTCTTTAATGGTTAAAGAAGGTTCATTTGTAATAGGAATGATAGGCATTGTATCACATGAAGGCTTGGGGTCTATAACCTTTGATGCATGAAATAAGTTTTTAGCAAGATGTAGGTTATCTTGGATCTCTTTTAGAGGTAGCCCTTGAGGGTATACATAGTCATTATGAAAACTATTTGGATCTTTATTTGATGGAGGAATATTGGATAGCTTTTCTTCTATATGAAATGGAGGAATGGTGGAATAGGTGAAAGCTATAAGAGGACCACTACTAGACATATGTTCATAAGTTTGATCTTGCTTGAGAGAAGTATCTTCATTAGATGATTCATTAGGATTTTTTATTTCAATTATGTTGTCATCAATAAAATTTTGTGTTTTATGCTCCAAATCCATGCAAAATAAAGTTTCATGCTCATTATGTCTATTATATGCACAATAGTTACTCAAAAAGATAAAACCACATGAAGTGATTTGAGGCAACGTGATGAGATCATTTTCAAGGAGTTTTTCCAAAGCTGATTCGTATGAAATTCCCAAAGGAGTAAATGATCTATCCCAAGGATATTTGGATGTATTTGTGTTTCTCAAAGAGTTGTCATATGATGAATATTGTTGAGATGGGACTAATTCCTCTTGATTTTCTTGATCAAAGATGAGATTCTCTTAATATTTTGAAATAGGTTCTTCATCAAATATTGGTTTATCATTAGGATATTCTTGATCAAATATAGGGTTTACATGATATTCTTTTTTATCAAATTTTGAATTATCAAAGATATGGCATTCATGACATTTTTCTTGATCATAGAGGTAAGAAAACAATGTTCTTAATGAGAATCGGTTGGATAATGTTTCCATTTCTTGAATTCTTGTGAATAGAATATTATTTTGAATCTTTATTGTTAATTGATTTTTGGATCTTAATGGATCTTTTCTTTTTGTAATCAAGGATTTAGTATGGATTTTGTACAAAATGGATATTAAACTTTCATCCTCCATGTATATTAAGAGGTTTTCCACCATCGGTATGTCAGAGTTTTGCGCAATCTCGAAGGACTACTCGAGGAAGTTTGAAAATTTAACACCCTTTTGTCACACACCCCATTAAGGATGTATGCATTTCATTTTATAGTGGGTTGGATTCTCACAGAAAAAAGAAAGCATATCCCACTTTGGGTTGTCCCTCTCACCGGCCTCGTTAAGGAAAATTATCGGGAAGTGAGCCCACTAATGTTCTAGCATGTTCATGGAAAGCAAGGAAATGGAGTTAAGAACTAGTTTTTGGGAATTTGATTCACCAAAAGGTGAAGAGCATATCCATAACTTTTTCTTAATTTCCCAAGCACAATAAGCAAGGTTCAATTACTAGCCCACTAACTAAAGAGAATTGAGTATTTCTACTCTCTTCTAAAAACAAGGGGCTTTTATTTTATGTGCTTGATTTCCTCAACCTTCTTCTTAATTAAAAAGTTTAACACCTTTGGAATTTTGATTCACTAGAAGAAGTGAAGAGCATAGGCCTAAATGCTAAACTTTCCAAAAAAAGATAGGCTATTTTGTAATTACTAGATTCTTAAAAGCACCAATGCCACAATTTAAGGGAAAAAAATTCACTAGTTTGAGGCTTACCTTTCCTTGTAGCTAGCAAAGGCTAGGGGCATTTTTGAGTGATTTTTCCATTTTAAGCTTATCTTGGCTATAGTTCCTTTCCAATGTGCTTTTCCTCCAACAAGGTTAGTCAACAAAAACAAAAACAATGAAGAAAACCAAAATGAATTTGAAGCAAAGTTTGAATTGAATTTTAAAGCCTTATTTGCAAATTTTGAGAAAAAATTGAACTAAGGTGAAAAAATCCAATTAAGTGATACAAACTTAGTTTTATAAGCTTCTACAATTTTAATGTAGTTCTCATAAACCTGATTTTCTTCTTCTTGTGATTCCTCAAGAACTGATTTGATGTGCACAAAGTTCTTCTTAATTTTCCTAGTCAAAGCCTTCCCTTCTTGGTTAAATCTACTCTCTGGTTTCCTCACCTTTTTGTGTTCAGACATCCTGTAGAGTCAAATAAATCATTTTACCACAGTCAGATTTAGCAGATTAACAATTTATGCAGAAGCACTCTTGAAATGCTTAAAAGCCCTATTTTATTGCTTAAAAGAACTACTAATTTGATTAAAAGTGTTGTTATAACTCTGTCAGAAAACTCAAAAGTGCTCAAATAACTTGTAAAAGTGTTGCAGAATTGATTAAAGGTGCTAAAAATACTATAAATGTGCACAGTAAAATAGTAAACACACTTAGGAGTCAGGGAAAATGTGTTGTAATTTCGTGCAAAGGTGCTGAAAGAATGATAGATAGAAAATAGAAAGTGTGAAAGTGCCATGGATCAATGCAAAGGTGCATAGCTTTGTCATGAAAGCACTAAAATAGTACTTGAAAGAGCCATTTTATATGTCAAAAGCACTGTTTAACCTATCAAAATCACCATTTCCTAAAAAACCCAAGAGTTAAACACATGCAAAATTGATAAAAAGGATATAAATCTGAGTACTTAGTAAAGTGAAGCATTCTGGCCCATGGTGGGTGCCATTTTGTGTACAAGGAAATGTACCTTCATAGAATTAGTATTGACAATAAATGAAATAGAAACTAAATAAACCACAATATAGAAACTATTTGGCAAATAAAGCACAATTAAGCATCCTATGGCTCTCTATCTGTTAGTAGTTCCCTTTGATCTTCAACTTGTAGATTTATACTTTGCTGGATAAATTTAATAATACTTTGACTCTATCACCACTCCAAAGTCTACAAGGAAGAGGGTCAATTAACAAGGATCAATAGTGAGATCCTCCTACACTTTGAGCCTCAATGCTCAGGCGGGTGTACCCTTGACTCACTTCTCCAAAGGAGTCTCAAAACAACATACAACTATACTCCTTACTAATTGATTAAATATTTTATCATTTAATTTGTGTGTGTGTGATTGATGATGATGGACTAAATCTAGAGAAAGGATTAGTGCCTTAACTAGGGCATAGAGTCACCTAATAGCATACATCAACCGAAGACCCTAACTCAAACACACTTGAATTCAAGATAAGTGCTTTTCCTATTATCCCTCTCACTCACATATCAAGACATCAAATTCTTATCAAGCCATGAACTCACTGAGACTACCTAAAAGACTTTAATCCTAACTTTGTTAGGAACTCAAAGATAATCTCAAAATAATCTTTGTTTACCATATGTTAACTGACTTTTTGAAATCAACATATATGAGCCCAAGAACAAAACAAAAAGACATACACCACTATGAGATTGGAATTCAACTATATTCTCATTAAGACTTGCAGAATCAATACATTATCAAACAACAAAATGCCAAAGAAGCAGACCCAAAATCCAGGCTCTCCTTGCTCATTATAATACCATCAACAACAATCAGGGACCAAAAAGAAAGTTTTGGAACCTACACTAAGTCAAAAATTATGCAATATATTCCCCTTAGTCATCTTGGAAACCTAAAACAGGTTGCAACAAGCTACAAATGACTAGGATTAGGGGTTCACCCACTAAACCCATTAGAAATGGTCACAAATTTATTATAGGGGAAGAAACCCAGGAAACCAGGAGAAGACAGATCCCGGGGTGATTCCAATCATGACAAATCTCACTGAGAAGGTACCGAGAATCATAAAAATGCCTAAAATGTCAACCTATTCGGCCACCTGCAACATGCCTCAAGCATAAAACCACAGGGTATAGACCCCTGGAAATGATCATGGAACACCTTGGACCACACTGCAGCAGCAAGCACCACCAAACAAATCAAATCCAGTTGTTAAAGCATTCAATTCTAGTCCTTTCTGTCGCTGAGAAACCCTCAAAAATTTGAATTTGAAAACCAACGGTCGTTATGGCACCTGCAACATATCAATAGTCAAAATTTGAATCTAAGCCAACTTTATAACATGACCATTAGATCTCTCCATTTCGCAGGCTTTATGTCCTTAACTCAACTACCATCCTCAGGTTTACTCCTAGCAAACATGTGACAAGGCATTTCTTATTTGTGAAGTGAAAACACTAACCCACCTTTAACTCTGCGACTTAGCAAATAAAGGAAACCTAACTATCTCAGCTACATCTAGCGAACTGGTGAATGAAGGCTTTCGTCAGTTCGTGAAGAACTTTATCTATCTACCAAATAGTTTAGCGATTACATGAATACACACTCACTGAATCACCAACCTTTTTAGAATACCACCATATCATTTCATGAATGAGCAAAAAGCACTAAAAATTGTTGGAACCACCAAACATTTTATCAGGACCACCAAAAGACTGAAGAAATTTTAATGGGCCCGCACAAGAAGATCGATGGTTGTCTCATCTTTGCATAGACCTCCAAGATTCCATCAGATCATAAGACAACTGTTGGATAAAGAATCTTACCATGCCCTGACAAGCCTCTGACACTGAAAGAGATCAATAGCTGTCTTAAGTTCACAAGTGTCAAAAAAAACCCATCAGATTACATGTCAATCGTCAATGAACTGCAAGTGTTAGAACCCACTGAACCTTGAAAAATGTAGCCCCACTGACAATATGCCCAGTCACACAACATGGACCAATCGGAGCTCACCAAATCAGCACACCTGGCCCATAAAAACCATCTAGCAATCAGACCCACCATTATACTACTTTTTGAGAATAGAGTAACATCAATGGCTGGTGTAAGATCTCAAAGTTTTGACACATCTCATGAGAACTTATGCCAATCGTCGATCAACTAACAATGTCAAGACCCTCTGACACATCTGAAAACTAGGTCCCACTCACAACTCCAACATATTAATACATGGACCAATGAGAAGCCGCCAAATGTACCTACGTGTCACCTTGGACCCACAGTTTGAAGCATTGTGCCATAAGGTAAGATCAATGGTTGTCTCAACATCGCATAGCTCTAACAAATCCTTTGCACTTTAACGACAACTGTCAGATTGAAAATCTGTCAGAAAGACTGGGCCCAAGAAATATCAAACCAAAACATAGGAAATATTAAGGCACAGGACTTAGGAAAAATTAAAGGCCGCCAAGGGTAAAAAATTAGGAAAAATTAAAGCGGGGGCCGACCAAAAATATAAAGCACGTGCACACAAAGGTTTTTAAGTGGCTCGAAAAAGTAACTTTAAAATAGAACAGGGCCAGGGCATTACAAAGGGTATTTTGAATGTAACGGCTAGTTTTTTGAATATTCTACTTAGGGCTTTAGCCATAGACATGAAAAATGATACAGAGACCAGAGGAAAGATAATGAAGCCATAAAATTTTGCACGTGCTAACACTATCTAATAGTGTTAATGTGAAGCTCTCAGCAAGCTACAATTAATGACAGTCCTAGAATGAGAAATGATAAAGATTAAGCTAAAGATAATAATTATATTCAAATTGAATGCTAATTAAGCTCTTAAAATGCCTTCCTAGCTATAAAATGCAAGAGGTTCTATGCAATTCTTAGATGTGTGGTTATGAATTATGATTGATTTTGGCCTTCATTTTATAGATTTATGCAAGGGTAGGGGATGTAGTATAGTTGATCATGATTAAGCCTTGGTTGAGTCTTTGGTTCCACCCTTTGAAGACAATGCAAAGTTTGTGTCCTCAAAGCTTGAGACAAGAAGACAAAATGAATGGACAAGATGCTCTTTCACTTTGAGTGATTGAGATTGAATTTGGCTTGATCCATGTGAATGCCTTTTCTCAAATCTTATTGGTTGATTGAATTTCATCCCTTTGTAGTTGTTGCGAGAAATTAGGATTTATTAATTGATTTAAATTAATTTCTTTAGCCATGTACCCCTTGAATGAGTTGAATTTGATTTAATCCAAAACTATACAATTAATAGAATTAATTGCACTTTGATTTGATTTCGCTTGATTAAAATACTCTCAAGTTTGATTTATCTTGAATTAAGACTTGATTTTAATTTTGATTGGCTAAATGTTTGATTTAGTTCAATTACTTTGATCTTGTCCTTGATTTTCTTTGATTTTTCTTGATTTATTACTTAATTGTCTTTGTCCATTTTTAGGTGATTACACATACATATGTCTACATATATACATCCAATATCTTTTCACAAAAGCACAATGTAAAATTCATCCTTTAATTTTCCTAGTGTTGTGATATCATTGTTGGGCATTATAGAAAATATCTCTCTACACACATATGTTTAGACATTTGTTGTGAATTATTATAATTGGGAGATTCAATTTTAGAAGGAAATGAAATCATTCTTATTTTGGATTTGTTTCAAGGAAAATAAATCAACATCTCTATCATTATAAGACAAGATGTATTAATCAAACATATTTGAAATGGCTTCAGAGGACAAGAATTCTCAGGGAAATGGCTTCAGAGGAAAAGTCTCAGTCAGAGGATATGGACACCTTTGCTTCCACTGGTTCAATTGAGGGATCCTCAACTGAACACTTAAATTCACCCAGGTCTAGCAACGCTCCCCCCTGAATCCCCCACCGGAGATGGAGGATAAGCCTTGCAGCAATACCCTGCCCCTGCTCCCTCCTCACACCCAGCATGCTAAATCCCCTCACATTGAGCACACTACAGTGACAACAAAGGAGAGTGACAGGTTTAAAGGATTTCTCAAGAATAAGTTCAACGAGCTTGATATGGAGATCCTCAACCTAAAACAAGACATGAGAGAGATCAAAACTCAGGTTGTTGATTTGAACAAGTTTTCCCTCAAGGTCATGCATGCTTTAGCTATGACCCTATGCAACGTGCATGAGAAGATGGCTAGTGGTAAACTAGAAGTAAATGAGGATAACAAAGACCTTTTCCTATTCCTGCAGGAAGAGTGGGCCATGACCCTGATGTCCAAACATCTGGGTGGGAGATCCTAGCTGCTGCGGTCCATAAGGTGTTTGTGCTGGCATGGGCCTGTTTGTTCCGAGTCCCTTTTTTTATTTCCTATTTTTTGGTTAAGTACTTAAAACACTAGTTTAGCCCTATGTGGCTTGTTATTGTTAATATTTTTTTCTAATTACTGGTTATGCTACTTTGGTTCACTTTTTTTGAAAAGGACTTACATGTTTGTTTTTGATAGAGACAGACTAGACAATTTTGTTTCTGCTAACTTTCTATTGTTAAATTGCTATGTGACTAGTGCTATTAATATGCTGTTAATGTGCTTCTAGTCTTACTATACCACGAGCCAATACCTTCTTGTTGCTTATTTATATCAAAAACATATTTGAATAACAGTTGTAGCATTTGTGGATCTAATGTTAAATATTGTTAACAACATTTCATCAATGGTGTTGACTTTATAGTGTTTAGTGCTGATGATGAGTACATGTATTTGAGTGAAATGTGTCTATTAATGATAGTTGATTTCTAGAATCCATAATAATCTAGTTATAATATTTTTGGAAATGATTATGTATATGGTTTTTACCATCAACATTTTGGATTATACTCCATGATCGACCATCATGATGCAAGAATTCAACGATGCAAAAAAATATTCACCATCAATATTTTTGCATCCTTGAAACATTGATGGTAAAAAACATATCCACAGCTATTTCAAAAAACATTATAGCTAGATGTACTCGTTAGATCTAAAAAGTAACAAATTATGTGATCATCACATTGATACAACATGGCATAATTTACAACCATAGGTCTCACTTTTCTTTCTCTTTTGGATATTTTGAGAAAAATCATGTTGTTGTAGCATCGTATATGTGAAATGAAATCTTAATTAGTGATGAAGGGTGCTCCCCTTAATACCACAAACACATAATAGAAACAGAGAAACAATAACAATTTGTAAGAACATAAAATGGGCTTCTTATTATCTCCACAAAATGAGGAATTAAAAATTTTAGAATTACAATATGCAAAGCCACGTGGTCATTTCTCTTACAATATTCTGTAGGACAAAGCCTCGAATAATTACCTAGATCTACCTAGAACTGCCCTAGACAACACTACAAGAATTCTTTATATAGGCAATTTCCACTGCCCGAGAGGGTTCTAGAAATTTAGCACTTAAGGCCAACCAACCTTAGAATTATTTTATTTTTAATTTATTACATCAAAGTCAGCTCAAAATAAATTTTGAAATCCGAACAAAAATTTTGAAAAAAATTTATTTTCTGTCATTTCAGGTGGCCCAAGTTTCGGAGACCAAAAGTCATCACTTGTTGACCCAACTGACTATTATAACCCCATTTCAGAAAGGGAGCGAAGAGCTCTACAATGCCTGACTCACCCAAGCTCCAATTAGCCAAATTTTCAACCTCATATGGAGCCTCTAAAGCCTTCAAAACTAAGTTCAAAGTTTCTGTACCCTCTTGCCAATACCAAAAATTTTCAATATCTGTAAAACTAGACTTGATCTAGGCAAGTTGATATGACCGAGATGAACCTCCACATGTGAAATTAGAAAATTCTAAGATCGTATGACCAAATTACTAAAAATAGAAAGTTTCCATAAATAGCAACTCTGTACAAGATAACCCTTATTGAAAAGAAACCTAAAATATTTTTGGGTGATGCAAGATTGCTCTTACACCTAGGATGCTCTTGCATTAGACACCCCAGGTAATTTAAGAAGTGGCCCCGTCATGTCTCAGGTGTGAAGAGGAAAACCAAGATGGTTAACCTCCTCCCTTGTCAGCCATGATGAATCTTCAATAGGTCATCGTTTTCACTTGACCAAATACTCTTCATATGTCCTGTTCCTTGTGCTTCTTCCAACATGACTGTCTAGTATATCCTCAATCTCCTTGATAGCTGAACTAGTTGCTAGAATACTCCACTATACTTTTGTGATCTCATCTTCAACACCTCCTTCATGATACTCTATTAGATCTAAAATGTTAAACACTGGTGAAATATTTAGCTCAGTAGGCAATTCTACCTCATATGCATTTCTGGAATCATGTTTCTTCAATATCTTACATGGCCCAAACTTCTTCATTTTCATCTTATTGTATGTACCAACTAGAAATCACTCCTTTCGCAAATGAACCATGACTTCATCTCCAACCTGAAATTCCTTATGCCTCCTTTTCTCCTCTACTTTAGCCTTATACTATGCATTCATCTTGGTAATGTGCTTCCTCACCTCCTCATGGATGTTCTTCAAGTGTTCTGCAAAATCCTCAGCTTTAGCACTACTTATTTCTCCTTTATCTATCTTTCTCAACTCAGATGCATTTCTTGTACTACTTCCATATACAATCTAGAATGGTAATTTACCAGTGCTCCTGTTAACAAAATTATTGTATGCAAATTACGCCTATGGTAAAATTAAATCCCATCCTATTGGCTTATCTCCAACCAAACATCTCAAAAAATTTCCCAAAATTCTATTCACCACCTCTATCTATCCATTAGTCTGTGGATGATGCGATGAACTGAACTTCAAATCTATCTTCAACTTCTTCCACAATGTACACCAGAAATATCTAACAAACTTAGCATCTCGATCTTAAATTATGGTCTTTGGCAAACCATGTAGTCTCACTACTTCTCTGAAAAACAATTTTGCTACATGAACAACATCATTGGTCTTCTTGTAGGGAATGAAATGTGCCATCTTCAAAAATTTGTCAACCACCACAAAAATTGAATCATGTCCCTACTGAGTCATAGGTAAACCAAGATAAAAGTCCATACTGATATACTCCTATCATTTCTCTGGTACAGGTAATGGTTGATACAACCCTGTATTCTAATTCCCTCCTTTCACCATCTAACATACTCTGCAACTCTGTACAAACTTCTTGACATGTTGCTGCAACTATGGCCAATAATAATTCTCACTAACCAAAGCAAGGGTTTTATCACAACCAAAATGTCCAGCCAATCCTCCACTATGCTTCCCCTTGATGAGATTCTCCCTCATAGAACTTCATGGAATGGACAACTGGCTCCCTCTGAATAGCATATCATCCTGAATGATGAAATCCAACCACCTCATTCTGTCTAGAGTAACAGGTTTTGTGCAAGCTTTCTAAGCTTCACCAAAATAAAGATCTTTTGGATACAAATTCTTGAGTTCTTTGAACATAACCATCTCAATCTGTATCTCCGTTAGCAATAGTTGCCTTCTGCTAAGATCATCTTCAACCCTGTTAGACTTTCCACTCCCGTGTTTCAAAAAAAATGTATAACTCTACAAAAACTCAACCCATTTGAAATGCCTTTGATTCAATTTTCCTTGACTATTCAAATATTGCAAAGCTTGATCATCAGTATACAAAACAAACTCTTTAGGCAGTAGATAGTGTCTCCACTTCTTCAATGCCTGAACTACAACATAAAACTCTTGATCATAAAAAAAATATTTTCTCTTGGCATCATTTAACTTCTCACTAAAATAAGCAACAGGTTTACCTTCTTGGCTCATAACAGCTCCTATTGCAGTACCACTAGCATCACAATCTACTTGAAACACGTTATTAAAATCTGGAAGTGCTAAAACAGGTTGTTCTGTAACTTTTTGTTTTAACAATTGAAAACTCCTTTCTACCCAATTAGTCCACTTAAACTCTTTTCTATCCCCTCACATTGTTTCAGTCAAGGGTCCATAAATACTGCTAAAATTTTTGATAAACTTTCTGTAAAAGCTAGCTAGACCATGAAAAGATCTTACCTCAGTAGCACTCCTTGGAGTAGGCCATTCAAGGATAGCCTATACCTTTTTTGGGTCTATTTTTAGACCTTCTGCTGAGACTACAAATCTCAAATACACTAACTCTTTCTTCACAAAACTACACTTCTTCAAGTTAATCAATAATTTCTCATCTCTCAACTTCTCAAACACCATACGAATATGCATCATATGTTCCTCCAATGTCTTGCTAAAAATCAAAATATCATCTAGATAAACAATGACAAACTTACCCAGAAATTCTTTTAGAACCTCGTTCATGAGCCGCATGAAAGTGCTCGGTGCATTGGTTAGCCCAAAAGGCATGACTAACCACTCATATAGTCCTTCCTTTGTCTTGAAGGCAGTCTTCCATTCATCTCCTTCTCTGATCCGAATCTGATGATATCCACTCTTCAGATCTATCTTTGAGAAATACACAGCTCCACTCAAACAGTCCATAATATCATCCATTCGTGGCAATGGAAACCTGTACTTAATTGTGATCTTGTTTATTGCCCTAGAATCTGTACACATCCTCCACTCTCTATTCTTCTTTGGTGCTAATACTGCTCGTATAGCACAGGGACTCAGAATCTCATAGATCAATCCTTTCTGTAGCAGTTCATGTACTTGTCTATTCAACTCCTCACTTTCCGGAGGTGTCATTCTGTGTGCTGCCTTATTCGGCAAACTCACTCCTGGGATCAAGTCCATTTGATGACTGATCTTTCTGACTGGTGGTAATCCATCAGGCACGTTATCGGATACAATATCTTGAAACTCATTCAACAAATCTGCAACTTCTACAGGAACATCTTCTACTTCCTCTTTACCAGCTTTTGGAATTAAAGAAAAACATACATGCTCATGCCTCATACCATCTAGGAAATTTCTTCCATCAACAAAAGTTATCCTTGCATTACCACATACCTTTTCTTCAGTCTCCTTTAATATTTTTAGCTTATGTCGCACTCCATCCTTTGTCAGGGAATAGGTATTCGCACGACCATCATGTACAACACATCTGTCAAACTACCATGGTCTACCCAACAACATATGACATGCATCCATAGATATGATATCACACAATACCTCATCTTGGTATCCACCAATCTTGAACTTCACCAGGCATTGTTCATTGACCATGACCTTGTGGTCATCCTGTACCCAAGCAATCCGATATGGATGTGGGTGTTTCTGTCTCTTGAGCTTCAACTTTGTCACCATCTCTTCTGAAACTAAATTGTCAGTGCTCCCACTATCAATAATCACATCACAACATTTACCTTCACACTTGCACCTGGTGCGAAACAGGCTCCTCCTTTGCTCAGGTTCATTCTCACCACTCAACAGGACTCTTCTGTTTATCAATGTTTCTCCTCTTTCAGCATCTTCAGAATTTAATGATCTAGCATCTTCATCTACATGTGCAACTCTGGCCTGGCATTCATTTCTCCTGTTTGTTCTGCCTTGGTGCTGAGGACATTCAAATGCCCTATGACCTTCTTCTCCACAGTGAAAACATATTCCACGGAAGCCACCTCTTCCAGATCTTTGTCCTCTTCCTCTTCCTCTCTGATCTCTATTATTCTGATCCTGGAAGCGATTGGAATTATTTTCTCGCTGATTCTGACTGCTACTGGCCTCATCCTTCTTTTTCGAATCTTCATTTCGGCCACCATATGATCGTCTACCAGATCATCCACCGCGATCTCTTCTGTTTTAGCTTCTCTCGAACTTCTTGTTCAACTTTTCCTCTACTTTTAGGGAAAATTGGTATGCCTCCTCAATACTGTTCATTCGAACCAGATTCAACTCCTCCTAAATGCTTGGCCTTAACCCATTAAGGTATCGGGTAACTTTCTCCTTATCAGCTTCTGCATGGCTTGTTCTGATGAGGAGTCGATAGAACTCCTCTGTATACTCCTGAACAGATCTTCTTGCTTGCTTCAAACTTTGCATTTTCTTCAGTAGGTCAAGCTCATAATCAATAGGAATGAATTGTCGCTTCAATTTATCCACCATCCGATCCCATCTTGTGATTTTATCTTTCGCTCTTCTATTTCACTCTAATTGAATTTCTTGCCACCAGATCTTCGCATGACCTTTCAATCTGGCCTTCGCAAATTTGACCCTATCAGGATCCTCAACATCTTCGTACTCAAAATACTCCTCACATTCATTGATCCAGTCGATCAATTCCTCTAGGTTAAGATCTCCAGAAAATGTAGGAACCTCAATCTTAGGTCTTTTCCCAATCTTGGAAATCGCCCGAAACAGTCTTTCTTCCTCCTGGTTCACAATTTCAGCTTCTCCTTCTTGATATTCTTCTTCGGCTTCATCCTCGCTTTCATCTCTAACATTAAGATTCATTCCTCTATGAATCTCTTCTTGCAATGCTCGTACTTGTCTCTGCAGCTCTCTAACCTCATGTGTTCCAACACTAGCTCTTCCACCACATTCCCTTCGTGGATGCATTTTTGTGATGCGCGCTAAAACCCTAGCCACGGTCCTGGTGCAAACTGCCTCACAGTCAGTGATCTGTTTACACACTCAAGAACTCCTACTCTGATACCACTTGATGAAGGGTGCTTCCCATAATACCACAAACATATAAAAAATATAGTGAAACAACAACAATATGCAAGAACAGAAAATTGGCTTCTTATTATCTCCATAAATGTGGAATTACAAACTTTCAGAATTACAATATGCAAAGCCACATGGGCATTCCCTTACAATATTCTATAGGACAAAGCTTCGAACTATTACCCAGATCTACTACCTAGAACTATTCTGAACTGCCTAAGACAATAATACAACCTTCCTTATATAGGCAATTTTCCACCGCCTGGGAAGGTTCCAGAATGTTAGCCAATAAGGCCGACCAAACATAGAATTATTTTATTTTACATTTTATTGCAACATAGTCGGCTCAAGATAACCTTTGAAACATGAACAGAAATTTTGAAGAAAAATTATTTTCTGCCATTTCATGTGGCCCAACTTTCAAAGACCATAAGTCATCACCAGTTGACCCGATCAGCTATTATAACCTCATTTCGGAAATGCCATGAAGCTCTCTACAGGCTTGACCTACGCAAGCGCTCGTGACCCAAATTTTCAACCTCATTCGGGGCCTCTAAAGCCTTCAAAACTGAGTTCAAAGTTTTTGTACCCTGCTGCCAATACCAAAATTTTTTAATATCTTCCAATATACACTTGATCTGGCAATGAAACTTTACTGGCAGACTTACATGACCAAAATGAACCTCCAAGAAAGAAATCAGATCATTCTGAGCACATGCAACAATTACAAAAAATAGTAACTTTCCATAAATAGTAGCTCTACACTAAAATAGCCCTTATTGAATATAAAAACAAAAATATTTTTAGGTGATGCAAGATTGCTCTTACACCCAAGATGCTCCTGCATCAGACACCCAGGGTAATTTGAGAAGTGACCCTGTCACGACTCAAGTGTGCAGAGGAAAACCAAGACAGCTAACCTCCTCCTTTGTCAGCTATGATGAATCTTCAACAGGTTGTCCTTTCCACTTGACCAGATATTCTTCATATGTCATATTCCTTGTGCTTCTGCCAACACGACTGTCCTGTATATCTTCGATCTCCTTAGTGTCTGAACTAGTTGCTGGAATACTCCACTGTGCTGCTGCAACCTCATCTTCAACACCTCCTTCGTGATACTCTGTCAAATCTAAAATGTTAAACACTGGTGAAATATTCAGCTCACTAGGCAATTCTACCTCATATGCATTTCCTGAATCATGCTTCTTCAATATCTTACATGGTCCAAACTTCTTCATTTTCAACTTGTTATATGTACCAACTAGAAACCGCTCCTTCCGCAAATGAACCATGACTTCATCACCAATCTGAAATTCTTTATACCTCTTTTTCTCATCTGCCTTAGCCTTATACTGTGCATTCATCTTGGTAATATGCTTCCTCACCTCCCCATGGATGTTCTTCAAATGTTCTGCAAAATTCTCAGCCTCAGCACTACTTATTTCTCCTTTATATATCTTTCTCAACTCAGATGCATTTCTTGGACTACTTCCATATATAATCTGGAATGTTGATTTACCAGTGCTCCTGTTGACAGAATTATTGTATGCAAATTCTGCCAGTGGTAAAATCAAATCCCATCCTGTTGGCTTATCCCCAGCCAAATATCTCAGCAGATTTTCCAAACTCTTATTCACCACCTCTGTCTGTCCATCAGTCTGTGGGTGATGTGATGAACTGAACTTCAAATCTGTCTTCAACTTCTTCCACAATGTATGCTAAAAATATCTAACAAACTTAGTGTCCCGATCTGAAACTATGGTCTTTGGCAAACCATGAAGTCTCACTACTTCTCTGAAAAACAATTCTGCTATATGAACAGCATCATTAGTCTTCTTGCAGGGAATAAAATATGTCATCTTTGAAAATCTGTCAACCACCATAAAAATTGAATCATGTCTCTGCTGAGTCCTCGGTAAACCAAGAACAAAGTCCATGCTGATATCCTCCCAAGGCTTCTCTAGTACAGGTAATGGCTGATACAACCCTGTATTCTGCTTCACTCCTTTCACCATCTGACATACTCTGTAACTCTGTACAAACTTCTTCACATCTTGCTGCAACTGTGGCCAATAATAATTTTCACTAACCAAAGAAAGAGTTTTATCACGACCAAAATGTCCAGCCAATCCTCCGCTATGCTTCTCCTTGATGAGATTCTCCCTCATAAAACTTTGTGGAATACACAACTGACTCCCTTTGAATAGCATATCGTCCTGGATGATGAAATCTAGCCGTTTCGTCCTGTCTAGAGTAACAGGTTCTGTACAAGCTTTCCAAGCTTCACCAAAATCAGGATCCTCTGGATACAAATTCTTGAGTTCCTTAAATCCAACCACCTCAATCTGCATCTCTGTCAGCAATAGTTGCCTTCTGCTAAGAGCATCTGCAACCCTGTTAGACTTTCCACTTCTATGTTTCAAAACAAATGTATAACTCTGCAAAAACTCAACCCATTTCAAATGCCTCTGATTCAACTTTCCTTGACTATTCAAATATTGCAAAGCTTGATGATCAGTATACAAGACAAACTCTTTAGGAAGTAGATAATGTCTCCACTTCTTTAATGCCTGAACTATAGCATAAAATTCTTGATCATAAATAGAATATTTTCTCTTGGCATCATTTAACTTCTCACTAAAATAAGCAACAGGTTTACCTTCTTGGCTCATAACAGCTCCTATTGCAGTACCACTAGCATCACAATCTACTTGAAACACGTTATTAAAATCTGGAAGTGCTAAAACAGGTTGTTCTGTAAATTTTTGTTTCAACAATTGAAAACTCCTTTCTGCCCCATTAGTCCACTTAAACTCTTTTCTATCCCCTCTCATTGTTTCAGTCAAGGGTCCACAAATACTGCTAAAATTTCTGATAAACTTTCTATAAAAGCTAGCTAGACCATGAAAAGATCTTACCTTAGTAGCACTCCTTGGAGTAGGCCATTCAAGGATAGCCTGTACCTTCTCTGGGTCCATTTTTAGACCTTCTGCTAAGATTACAAATCCCAAATACACTAACTCTTTCTTCACAAAATTGCACTTTTTCAAGTTAATCAATAATTTCTCATCTCTCAACTTCTTAAACACCATACGAATATGCATCATATGTTCTTCCAATGTCTTGCTAAAAATTAAAATATCATCTAGATAAACAATGACAAACTTACCCAGAAATTCTTTCAGAACCTCGTTCATGAGCTGCATGAAAGTGCTCGGTGCATTGGTTAGCCCAAAAGGCATGACCAACCACTCATATAGTCCTTCCTTTGTCTTGAAGGCAGTCTTCCATTTATCTCCTTCTCTGATCTGAATCTGATGATATCCACTCTTCAGATCTATTTTTGAGAAATACACAGCTCCACTCAAACAGTCCATAATATCATCCATTCATGGCAATGGAAACCTGTACTTGATTGTGATCTTGTTTATTGCCCTAGAATCTGTACACATCCTCCACTCTCCATTCTTCTTTGGTGCTAATACTGCTGGTACAGCACATGGACTCAGACTCTCACGGATCAATCCTTTCTGTAGCAGTTCATGTACTTGTCTGTTCAACTCCTCACTTTCTGCAGGTGTCATTCTGTGTGCTGCCTTATTCAGAAAACTCGCTCATGGGATCAAGTCCATTTGATGACTGATCTTTCTGACTGGTGGTAATCCATCAGGCACGTTATCGGATACAATATCTTGAAACTCATTCAATAAATCTGCAACTTCTATAGGAACATCTTCTACTTTCTCTTTACCAGCTTTTGGAATTAAAGCAAAACATACATGCTAATGCCTCATACCATCTAGGAAATTTCTTCCGTCAACAAAAGTTATCCTTGCATTACCACATACCTTTTCTTCAGTCTCGTTTAATGGTTTTAGCTTATGTCGCACTCCATCCTTTGTCAGGGAATAGGTCTTCGCACGACCATCATGTACAACACATTTGTCAAACTGCCATGGTCTACCCAACAACATATAACATGCATCCATAGATATGATATCACACAATAGCTCATCTTGGTATCCACCAATCTTGAACTTCACCAGGCATTGTTCATTGACCATGACCTTGTAGTCATCCTGTACCCAGGCAATCCGATATGGATGTGGGTGTTTCTGTCTCTTGAGCTTCAACTTTGTCACCATCTCTTCTGAAACCAAATTGTTAGTGCTCCCACTATGAATAATCACATCACAACATTTACCTTCACACTTGCACCTGGTGCGAAATAGGCTCCTCCTTTGCTCAGGTTCATTCTCACCACTCAACAAGACTCTTCTGTTTATCAACGTTTCTCCTCTTTCAGCATCTTCAGAATTTGATGATCTGGCATCTTCATCTACATGTGTAACTCTGGCCTGGCCTTCATTTCTCTTGTCTATTTTGCCTTGGTGATAAGGACATTCAGATGCCCTATGACCTTATTTTCCACAGTGAAACCATGTTCCACGGAAGCCACCTCTTCCAGATACTTGTCCTTTTCTTCTTCCTCTCTGATCTCTATTATTCTGATCCTGGAAGCGATAGGAATTATTTCCTCACTGATTCTGACTGCTACTCGCCTCATCCTTATTTTTCAGATCTTCATTTCGGCCACCATATGATCATCCACCGCGACCTCTTCCATTTTGTCTGCTCTCCAACTTTTTGTTCAGCTTTTCCTCTACTTTTAGGGCAAATTGGTATGGCTTCTCAATACTGTTCGTTCGAACCAGATTCAACTCCTCCTGAATGCTTGGCCTTAACCCATTAAGGTATTGGGCAACTTTCTCCTTATCAGCTTCTGCATGGCCTGTTCTGATGAGGAGTCGATAGAACTCCTCTGTATACTCCTGAACAGATCTTCCTGCTTGCTTCAAACTTTGCATTTTCTTCAGTAGGTCAAGCTCATAATCAACAGGAATGAACTGTCGCTTCAATTTATCCACCATTCGATCCTATCTTGTGATTTTATCTTTCCCTCTTCTATTTCACTCTAATTAAATTTCTTGCCACCAGATCTTCACAAATTTGACCCTATCAAGATCCTCAACATCTTCGTACTCAAAATACTTCTCACATTCATTGATCCAGTCGATCAATTCCTCTAGGTTAAGATCTCCAAAAAATGTAGGAACCTCAATCTTAGGTCTTTTTCCAATCTTAGAAATCGCCCGAAAAAATCTTTCTTCCTCCTGGTTCATAATTTCAGCTTCTCCTTCTTGATATTCTTCTTCGGCTTCATCCTCGCTTTCATCTCTAACATTAAGATTCATTCCTCTGCGAATCTCTTCTTGCAATGCTCGCACTTGTCTCTGCAGCTCTCTAACATCAGGTGTTACAACACCAGCTCTTCCACCACGTTCACTTCGTGGAGGCATTTTCGCGATGCGCGCTGAAACCCTAGCCACGGTCCTGGTGCAAACTGCCTCACAGTCGGTGATCTGTTTACACACTCAAGAACTCCTGCTCTGATACCACTTGATGAAGGGTGCTCCCCTTAATACCACAAACATATAAAAGATATAGTGAAACAACAACAATATGCAAGAACAGAAAATTGGCTTCTTATTATCTCCACAAATGTGAAATTAAAAACTTTTAGAATTACAATATGAAAAGCCACATGGGCATTCCCTTACAATATTCTATAGGACAAAGCCTCGAACTATTACCCAGATCTACTACCCAGAACTATTCTGAACTGCCTAAGACAATAATACAGCCTTCCTTATATAGGCAATTTTTTACCGCTTGGGAAGGTTCCAGAATTTTAGCCAATAAGGCTGACCAAACTTAGAATTATTTTATTTTACATTTTATTGCATCATAGTCGGCTCAAGATAACCTTTGAAACCTGAACAGAAATTTTGAAGAAAAATTATTTTCTGCCATTTCAGGTGGCCCAACTTCCGAAGACCATAAGTCATCACCAGTTGACCTGATCGGCTATTATAACCCCATTTTGGAAATGCCACAAAGTGCTCTACAGGCTTGACCGGCGCAAGCGCCCGTCACCCAAATTTTTGACCTCATCCGGAGCCTTTAAAGCCTTCAAAACTAAGTTCAAAGTTTTTGTACCCTACTGCCAATACCGAAAATCTTCAATATCTTCCAATATACACTTGATCTGACAATGAAACTTTACTGGCAGACTTACATGACTAAAATGAACCTCCAAGAAAGAAATCGGATCATACTAAGCACATGCAAAAATTACCAAAAATAGTAACTTTCCATAAATAGAAGCTCTACACTAAAATAGCCCTTATTGAATATAAAAACAAAAATATTTTTGGGTGATGCAAGATTGCTCTTAGACCCAGGATGCTCCTGCATCAGACACCGAGGGTAATTTGAGAAGTGACCCTGTCACGACTCAGGTGTGCTGAGGAAAACCAAGACAGCTAACCTCCTCCTTTGTCAGCCATGATAAATCTTCAATAGGTCATCCTTTCCACTTGACCAGATATTCTTCATATGTCCTGTTCCTTGTGCTTCTGCCAACACGACTATCCAGTATATCTTCGATCTCCTTAGTGTCTGAACTAGTTGCTGGAATACTCCACTATGCTGCTGCAACCTCATCTTCAACACCTCCTTCGTGATACTCTGTCAAATCTGAAATGTTAAACACTGGTGAAATATTCAGCTCATTAGGCAATTCTACCTCATATGCATTTCCTGAATCATGCTTCTTCAATATCTTACATGGTCCAAACTTCTTCATTTTCAACTTGTTATATGTACCAACTAGAAACCGCTCCTTCCGCAAATGAACCATGACTTCCTCACCAACTTGAAATTCCTTATACCTCCTTTTCTCATCTACCTTAGCCTTATACTATGCGTTCATCTTGGTAATATGCTTCCTCACCTCCCCATGGATGTTCTTCAAATGTTCTGCAAAATTCTCAGCCTCAACACTACTTATTTCTCCTTTAGCTATCTTTCTCAACTCAGATGCATTTTGTGGACTACTTCCATATATAATCTGGAATGGTGATTTACCAGTGCTCCTGTTGACAGAATTGTTGTATGCAAATTCTGCCTGTGGTAAAATAAAATCCCATCCTGTTGGCTTATCCCCAACCAAACATCTCAGCAAATTTCCCAAACTCCTATTCACCACCTCTGTCTGTCCATCAGTCTGTGGGTGATGTGATGAACTGAACTTCAAATCTATCTTCAACTTCTTTCACAATGTACGCCAAAAATATCCAACAAACTTAGTGTCCCGATCTGAAACTATGGTCTTTGGCAAACCATGAAGTCTCGCTACTACTCTGAAAAACAATTCTGCTACATGAACAACATCATTAGTCTTCTTGCAGGGAATAAAATGTGCCATCTTTGAAAATCTGTCAACCACCACAAAAATTGAATCATGTCTCCGCTGAGTCCTCGGTAAACCAAGAACAAAGTCCATGTTAATATCCTCCCAAGGCTTCTGTGGTACAGGTAATGGCTGATACAACCCTGTATTCTGCTTCACTCCTTTCACCATCTGACATACTCTGCAACTCTGTACAAACTTCTTCACATCTTGCTGCAACTGTGGCCAATAATAATTCTCACTAACCAAAGAAAGGGTTTTATCACGACCAAAATGTCTAGCCAATCCTCCGCTATGCTTCTCCTTGATAAGATTCTCCCTCATAGAACTTCGTGGAATGCACAACTGACTCCCTTTGAATAGCATATCATCCTGGATGATGAAATCCAGGTATTTCATCCTGTCTAGAGTAACAGGTTCTGTACAAGCTTTCCAAGTTTCACCAAAATCAGGATCCTCTGAATATAAATTCTTGAGTTCCTTGAATCCAACCACCTCAATCTGCATCTCTGTCAGCAATAGTTGCCTTCTTCTAAGAGCATCTGCAACCCTGTTAGACTTTCCACTTCTGTGTTTCAAAAAAAATGTATAACTCTGCAAAAACTCAACCCATTTCAAATGCCTCTGATTCAACTTTCCTTGACTATTCAAATATTGCAAAGCTTGATGATCAGTATACAAGACAAACTCCTTAGGAAGAAGATAATGTCTCCACTTCTTTAATGCCTGAACTATAGCATAAAATTCCTGATCATAAACAGAATATTTTCTCTTGACATCATTTAACTTCTCACTGAAATAAGCAACAGGTTTACCTTCTTGGCTCATAACAGCTCCTATTGCAGTACCATTAGCATCATAATCTACTTGAAACACCTTATTAAAATCTAGAAGTGCTAAAATAGGTTGTTCTGTAACTTTTTGTTTCAACAATTGAAAACTCCTTTTTGCCCCATTAGTCCACTTAAACTCTTTTCTATCCCCTCTCATTGTTTCAGTCAAGGGTCCACAAATACTGCTAAAATTTTTGATAAACTTTCTATAAAAGCTAGCTAGACCATGAAAAGATCTTACCTTAGTAGCACTCCTTAGAGTAGGTCATTCAAGGATAGCCTGTACCTTCTCTGGGTCCATTTTTAGACCTTCTGCTGAGACTACAAATCTCAAATACACTAACTCTTTCTTCACAAAACTGCACTTCTTCAAGTTAATCAATAATTTCTCATCTCTCAACTTCTCAAACACCATACGAATATGCATCATATGTTCCTCCAATGTCTTACTAAAAATCAAAATATCATATAGATAAACAATGACAAACTTACCTAGAAATTCTTTCAGAACCTCGTTCATGAGCCGCATGAAAGTGCTCGGTGCATTGGTTAGCCCAAAAGGCATGACTAACCACTCATATAGTCTTTCCTTTGTCTTGAAGGTAGTCTTCCATTCATCTCCTTCTCTAATCCGAATCTGATGATATCCACTCTTCAGATCTATCTTTGAGAAATACACAGCTCCACTCAAACAGTCCATAATATCATCCATTCGTGGCAATGGAAACCTGTACTTGATTGTGATCTTGTTTATTGCCCTAGAATCTGTACACATCCTCCACTCTCCATTCTTCTTTGGTGCTAATACTACTAGTACAGCACACGGACTCAGAGTCTCACGGATCAATCCTTTCTATAGCAGTTCATGTACTTGTCTGTTCAACTCCTCACTTTCTGCAGGTGTCATTCTGTGTGCTGCCTTATTCGGAAAACTCACTCCAAGGAACAAGTCCATTTGATGACTAATCTTTCTGACTGGTGGTAATCCATCAGGCATGTTATCGGATACAATATCTTGAAACTCATTCAACAAATCTGCAACTTCTACAGGAACATCTACTTCCTCTTTACCAGCTTTTGGAATTAAAGAAAAACATACATGCTCATGCCTCATGCCATCTAGGAAATTTTTTCCATCAACAAAAGTTATCCTTGCATTACCACATACCTTTTCTTCAATCTCCTTTAATGGTTTTAGCTTATGTCGCACTCCATCCTTTGTCAGGGAATAGGTATTCGCACGACCATCATGTACAGCACATCTGTCAAACTGCCATGGTCTACCCAACAACATATGACATGCATCCATAGATATGATATCACACAATACCTCATCTTGGTATCCGCCAATCTTGAACTTCACCAGGCATTGTTCATTGACCATGACCTTGTGGTCATCCTGTACCCAGGCAATCCGATATGGATGTGGGTGTTTCTGTCTCTTGAGCTTCAACTTTGTCACCATCTCTTCTGAAACCAAATTGTAAGTGCTCCCACTATCAATAATCACATCACAACATTTACCTTCACACTTGCATTTGGTGCGAAATAGGCTCCTCCTTTGCTCAGGGTCATTCTCACCACTCAACAGGACTCTTCTATTTATCAACGTTTCTCCTCTTTCAGCATCTTCAGAATTTGATGATCTGGCATCTTCATCTACATGTGCAACTCTGGCCTGACTTTCATTTCTCCTGTCTCTCTGCCTTGGTGCTGAGGACATTCAAATGCCCTATGACCTTCTTCTCCACAGTGAAAACATGTTCCACGGAAGCCACCTCTTCCAGATCCTTGTCCTCTTCCTCTTCCTCTCTGATCTCTATTATTCTGATCCTGGAAGCGATTAGAATTATTTCCTCACTGATTCTGACTGCTACTAGCCTCATCTTTCTTTTTCGTATCTTCATTTCGGCCACCATATGATCATCCACCAGATCGTGCACCGCGACCTCTTCCATTTTGTCTGCTCTCGAACTTCTTGTTCAGCTTTTCCTCTACTTTTAGGGCAAATTGGTATGCCTCCTCAATACTGTTCATTCAAACTAGATTCAACTCCTCCTGAATGCTTGGCCTTAACCCATTAAGGTATCGGGCAACTTTCTCCTTATCAGCTTTTGCATGGCCTGTTCTGATGAGGAGTCGATAGAACTCCTCTCTATACTCCTGAACATATCTTCCTGCTTGCTTCAAAATTTGCATTTTCTTCAGTAGGTCAAGCTCATAATCAACAGGAATGAACTGTCACTTCAATTTATCCACCATCTGATCCCATCTTGTGATTTTATCTTTCCCTCTTCTATTTCGCTCTAATTGAATTTCTTGCCACCAGATCTTCGCATGACTTTTCAATCTAGCCTTCGTAAATTTGACCCTATCACGATCCTCAACATCTTCGTACTCAAAATACTCCTCACATTCATTGATCCAGTCGATCAATTCCTCTGGGTTAAGATCTCCAAAAAATGTAGGAACCTCAATCTTAGGTCTTTTCCCAATCTTGGAAATCGCCCGAAAAAGTCTTTCTTCCTCCTGGTTCACAATTTCAGCTTCTCCTTCTTGATATTCTTGTTCTGCTTCATCCTCGCTTTCATCTCTAATATTAAGATTCATTCCTCTAAAAATCTGTTCTTGCAATGCTCGCACTTGTCTCTGCAGCTCTCTAACCTCAGGTGTTACAACACCAGCTCTTCCGCCACATTCCCTTCGTGGAGGCATTTTCGCGATGCGCGCTGAAACCCTAGCCACGGTCCTGGTGCAAACTGCCTCACAGTCGGTGATCTGTTTACACACTCAAGAACTCCTGCTTTGATACCACTTGATGAAGGGTGCTCCCCTTAATACCTCAAACATATAAAAGATATAGTGAAACAACAACAATATGTAAGAACAGAAAATTGGCTTCTTATTATCTCCACAAATGTGGAATTACAAACTTTCAGAATTACAATATGCAAAGCCACATGGGTATTCCCTTACAATATTCTATAGGACAAAGCCTCAAACTATTACCTAGATCTACTACCCAGAACTACTCTGAACTGCCTAAGATAATAATACAGCCTTCCTTATATAGGCAATTTTCCACCACCTGGGAAGGTTCCAGAATTTTAGCCAATAAGGCCGACCAAACTTAGAATTATTTTATTTTACATTTTATTGCATCATAGTCGGCTCAAGATAACCTTTGAAACCCGAACAGAAATTTTGAAGAAAAATTTTTTTTTCCCATTTCAGGTGGCCCAACTTCCGAAGACCATAAGTCATCACCAGTTGACCCGATCGGCTATTATAACCCCATTTTAGAAATGCTAGAAAGCGCTCTACAGGCTTGACTTGTGCAAGCGCCCGTCACCCAAATTTTTAACCTCATCCAGGGCCTCTAAAGCCTTCAAAACTGAGTTCAAAGTTTCTGTACCCTGCTGCCAATACCAAAAATCTTCAATATCTTCCAATATACACTTGATCTAGCAATGAAACTTTACTAGCAGACTTACATGACCAAAATGAACCTCCAAGAAAGAAATCAGATCATTCTGAGCACATGCAAAAATTACCAAAAATAGTAACTTTCCATAAATAGCAGCTCTACACTAAAATAGCCCTTATTAAATATAAAAATAGAAATATTTTTGGGTGATGCAAGATTGCTCTTACACCCAGGATGCTCCTGCATCAGACCATCTCTTCTAGCACCAAATTTTTAATATTTCCACTATCAATAATCACATCACAACATTTACCCTCACACTTGCATCTAGTGCGAAATAGGCTCCTCCTTTGCTCAGGTTCATTCTCACCACTCAGTAGGACTCTTTTGTTAATGAATGTTTCTCCTCTTTCAACATCTTTAGAATGTGATGATCTGGCATCTTCATCAACATGTGCAACTCTAGCCTGGCCTTCATTCCTCCTATATGTCCTTCCTTGGCATTGATGACATTCAAATGCCCTATGACCTTCTTCTCCACAGTGAAAACATGTTCCACGGAAGCCTCCTCTTCTTGATCCTTGTCATCTTCCTCTTCCTCTTCCTCTCTAATCTCTACTATTCTGATCATGGAAATAATTGGAAGTGTTTCCTCTCTAATTTTGACTGCTACTGGCCTCATCCTTTTTTTTTAGATCTTCATTCCGGCTACCATATGATCATCCACCAGATCTTCCACCAAGACCTCTTCTATTATGTCTTCTCTTGAACTTCTTGTTCAAATTTTCTTCTACTTTTAGGGAAAACTGGTATGCATCTTCAATACTATTCATTCAAACCAAATTCAGCTCCTCTTGAATGCTCAGCCTCAACCCATTAAGGTAATAGGAAACTTTCTTCTTATCAGCTTCTGCATGGCCTGTTCTGATGAGGATTCGATAGAACTCCTCTATATACTCTTGAAAAGATCTTCCTACTTGCTTCAAACTTTGCATCTTCTTCAGTAGGTCAAGCTCATAATCAACAGGAATGAATTGTCACTTCAATTTATCCACCATCCAATCCCATCTTGTGATTTTATCCTTTCCTCCTCTTTTTTTTCCAATTGAATCTCTTGCCACCAGATCTTCGCATGGCCTTTCAATTTGGCCTTCGTAAAATTGACCCGATCAGGATCCTCGACATCTTCATGCTCAAAATATTCTTCTAATTCATTGATCTAGTCGATCAAATCCTCTAGGTTAAGATTTCTTGAAAATGCAGGAACCTTAATCTTAGGTCTTTTCCGGATCTTGGAAATGTCCTGAAAAAGTCTTTCTTCCTCCTTGTTCAGAATTTTGTCTTCTTCTTGATCAAAATTTCCTTCTCCCTTGGCTTCATCCTCGCTTTCATCTTTGACATTAAGATTCAATCCTCTATGAATCTCTTCTTGCAATGCTCGCACTTGTCTTTGGAGTGCTCTAACCTCAGGTGTCACAACACCAGCTCTTTCGCTATGTTCCCTTTGTAGAGGTATTTTTTTTTGTGTTGCTCGCTGAAACCCTAACCACGGACCTTGTGCAAACTACCTCATAGTCAATGATCTATTTACACACTCAGAAACTCCTACTCTGATACCACTTGATGAAGGGTGCTCCCCTTAATACCACAAACACAACATAAAAGGAGAAACAACAACAATTTGCAAGAACAAAAAATGGGCTTCTTATTATCTCCACAAAATGTGGAATTACAAATTTCAGAATTACAATATTCAAAGCCACATGGGCATTTTCCTTAGAATATTTTGTAGGACAAAGCCTCGAATAATTACCCAGATCTACCCAGAACTACACTAGACAACACTACGAGCCTACTTTATATAGGTAATTTCCACCGCTCGAGAAGGTTCCATAAATTTAGCCCTTAAGGCCGACCAGCATTAGAATTATTTTATTTTTATATTTATTACATCAAAGTCGGCTCAAAATAACTTTTGAAACCTGAACAGAAATTTAAAAAAAAAATTATTTTCTGCCATTTCAAGTGGCCCAACTTCTGAAAACCATAAGTCATCACCCGTTGACCCTATTGACTATGATAACCACATTTCAGAAAGGACTTGAAGAGCTCTATAGTGTTTGAGTTTCACAAGCTCCATTCAGTCGAAGTTTTGACCTCATACAGGGCCTCTAAAGCCTTCAAAACTGAGTTCAAAGCTTTTGTACCCTCCTGCTAATACCAAAAATTTTCAATATCTACAAAACTAGACTTGATCTAGCAATGAAACTTTATTGGCAAGCTGGTATAATCGAGATGAACCTCCACATGTGAAATCAGAACATTCTGAGATTGTATGACCAACTTACTAAAAATAGCAAGTTTCCATAAATAACAGGTCTGTACAAGATAGCCCTTATTGAAAAGAAACCAGAAATATTTTTGGGTGATGCAAGATTGCTCTTACACCTAGACTGCTCCTGAATCAATTAGCTATAAAGTATAAATATTATATATTTTTTTCACATAAGGTGGGGAAAAATTTCAATAAATGTGGAGACATATGAATGGCTTAGCATTGTAAGGTTAATGTTACTTTACACTAACATAATATTTGTTCTTTAATTGAAGAAAGACCTTCCTTAGAAACTGTGTGTGACATCTTGAATCTACCATCAATGTAAATGCCACATATCACTATCAAATTCAATTTATCATTAGGGTTATTACTAAGTCATACTTCAATGTTAAAGAAGTTAAGTAAATAAGGGTGGTCCCACAATAGTGTGTCCCACTTTTTTAGACATGCTGATTTTTGCTAAAATAAGACATTTTTAATAAAATATGATAATTTAATCTTTGAGAGGTTCTATTTGAAGGAATTAATTACAAATGGTTAGCTCAAATACTCTTAGATTAAAAAAAATTGATATAACATCTATACTCCTCATTCATACCTACAATGCAGTCTCCTTCGCACCTATTAAAATGTTGCCAAAAAATCATTTTGACTATATATTTTGGCAGATCAAATGAATCCATTTAAAAAACCTATCTATGTAGTATGATGGTATTCGGAACAAGCTTTCTAATGAGCAAAATTTTAATACATATTGAGCTCATTATCACTTTTAAATATTACTTTAACTAAACATAGGTTGTTTGGTCATTCAACAACCTATCTCTTTAAGACTTTGGGAAAAATAGTAAATTACAAAAAAAAATTATGAAAAATATGTAGGAAAGGATTATTTGTGTTGCCTTTCTATATAAAAAAAAATAAAATGAATTTTGATATACACAGACCAGGTCAGAGCGATCCAAGTGACTTTATGTCTAAATTATAGTTACTATCACTTTAGAACTTAATAAACTATGAAATATTGACCCAAAATGAATGAAACCAATTGCATCCTTTAGATATTGAAGGTACAAATATAATCTCGAAAGAATTACATCATTATCATATTTTTAAAGAAATTTATGTTGATCCAAGTGATAGTAACTCCTTAAAAACACAATTTTTCACACAAACCACTTTTTGAAGGAGAAGGAAAAATGAATTTAAATTTTAAAATATATATATATATATATATATATATATATATATATATATATATATATATATATATATATATATATATATATAGAAACTAGAAAGAAAATTCTAAAAGACTCTACTTTACATCATCTTCAAATTCCTAATAGTTTTGCGGCAACAGGTTTTTGAAAGTGAAGTTTTTTCTTAGAATATTGATCTCTGTGTCAAAGTTGGCCAAAAAGTGGGACACGCTATTCTGGGACCACCCGTAATTAAATAATAAAATAATAAGCACAATCACACTTCAACATCTAAAAATGGAAAATACATGCGAAAATTCGAAAGGGAAAAACCACAGTGGGAATAACTACTTGAATCTACTATCTAAGTTCAACCTCACAAAGATAATAAAGAACTTACAATATTTAGTACTTGCAAACTCATAATAATTATAATATTAGATACAAGCACCAATCCTTAAATGTAGTTGTAGTCACCAATCTACATGAAACACCAGTTCTTGAATCCAAGAACTAAGCAGCAACTCAAATAGTGAGGCAACAACCTCAATTACAAAAAGATATATGAAATGTGTCATGTGTATGCTCAAATCTTAACTTACAATATATATATTCTTTGAACTACTTCAAAATATTCTCGCAATGTGTACGAGATATGCAAGTGATAACACAATTATAGACAAACTGAGTAGAAAAACTACACTATAGATTTATTTGGTTATCTTATACTGAATTTCATATGCACTCATCATTGAAATTAATTGATCAACATTATATATGAGTTCTAATGTTACTTACATCCTTAAAACCACTTGAATATATATTGACAATATCTGCAAGTCAACTACATCAATTTTTTAAACCAAATGTGTAACAAGTATAGTCCAAAAGCTAACATGTAACACCAAGAGTGTGGACACTATATGCCTTACCTAGCATAACATTGACTACTCCCCATTGATTTTCATATGTTGAAAAATGCAATTGAAATTATCCATAATGTACAAATATTTTCTCACGTCCTAGAGAAAATTTGGAAAGGCTCCCAAATCAACGATGAGTTGTCAAGTAGGGTTAAAAATGACCCTTACCCATAGGTATAACAAGTGGGCTTGATAAATAAGGCCTAAACTTAGCCCTAGGTGCTTGATAAATAAGCCCTAAAATTAGCTCTAGGTGTTACTTTAACTCCTTCAAAACCCACCTAAAGTCTACATCTGAATTTCAACTTACTTGGATCACACTCAAGACACTCTAACAAAAGGATTCTCATTGGGATCCTACAAGGTGCTATCCTAAGTTTGGTTGCAACCAATCATCTCCCAAATAGATATGTCATTTCCACATAATTACAAAATAGATTTCAAGTGACACCACAAAATATCCACATCACAATACACACGTGGCATGTCCATTTGTAAAATTATAATTTACAATTAACAATTTAAGTTTACCAAATTACAATTGACATACACTTAACATTTACAATTACGAAATAAAACACGTTACAATGAGGTTTTGTCTCTTCATTAGATGCAACCTTGGCTTAACTCATGCACATAGGATTGGTTCTAGTTCTCCAAATTAATTTCATGATCACTTTCCTACACATCTCAATTCGAACATCAATAGCTCAATCAATCATAAGCACATATAATGTATGAACATAAACATAAATCAAATAATTTTCATATGCACAACATCTCACATGCTCAATTCAAAATCCAATTTACCATCAATAATTTTCGTATTTTCCACATGAAATTTAAGCATATCCATAATCGACATTTATATCATCTAACATTTAATTTTCAATGAAATCAAATCTCATCATAATTCAAATCCCAAATTTCATTGTTCTTAATAATTCATATAAGCATATATACTCAATTACATTATTGTAATAATCATTTGATGAACATTTCTACCTACTTGACCACAACTCTTCTCAATTGAACAATTCACACCTTACCTACTACATGAAATTACATACACATAGAAAACAACATTTAAGAACCTAACATTTAATTTCATTAGAATTTACATCTCATCTTATAAATAATTCAATTTCCTTGTTCCAAAACCAATTCACACAAAACATATACTCAATTGCATTGTTATAATAATCGGTTGAATTAATTATATCTAATGCAAATATAGTGCATCCTAGAATCATCGACATGAGTATACAAGAAACATGAAATAAAGTACATCACAAAATAGTGTGGTAAAATCTTTTTTCTATAGAATATAATTCTATAATGCATCAACATAGAGTATCCAAATATTGGGTCTATCATTAAGATAAATGAAATTCTATGATAGGCCTAGGGTAGGGTCCCTAAAAAATACCCATCAAAAACCCCAAAGGTAGCCTCAAAATTAGTACAAGGTCAAACTAAATTAAGTGCATCTCACAATATCATCACAAAGAATATTATGGGAATAGTCACTGCATCAGAAGATCGACTCATCTGTATTGCATAGGAGCAACCGTATACAACCAAGACTGCATCTAGCATCTCCAAGTCAATGCAGGGCATCATAAACCTCATATTAAATCAAATCACCTTGATGGTACACCCTCACATGGGTCTAACAAGATCATAGACAACAAGTATAAAGGCAATAGCCACACCCATCAGGGTGTCTTGCAAACAGACAAACAAGGGAGGCACTACAAAGAAAACATATTCACAATCCTTTCTCTCATATGCATCAATTAAAAAATGATCTCTCATTTATACCAATTACAAAGAATAATCAACCACTACGTCAGTTAAGACCTAATACAACAAAATATATAAACATTATTTTCAATCCTCAATGTGATCCAAATCAATTTGGCTAAGACTTAGATTGGACCCAAATATTCATCCTTGAACACACTACCATCACCAATGCACTACCAAGAATTGCAACACATTACTCCACCAAGTAGGTTAATATCCAAACAAAGAAACTCCAACCTGCTACCAAAGTGGAAAATTTGATCATCACAACTAATGAAAACCAATAGAATGATCATCACGTGATCCAAGAACACCAACAAGAAGCATGAATACCATCTAGAACCTTCACATCATCTCCAATATGAAATTCAAACTCATCTTTAACCTTGTCAATTTAGGAACACTAAAATACCAAACACAAACATAACAAAAAATAGCTTGTTATACTTTTAATTATGAAAAAATTAGTTGTGATCACAATGATAAGGGATTATACAATAAATAATTTTGAAACACTTGAAACATCACATCCAAGTCATATGGTACACAACCAATGTTCATAGGAACACTGTGACACCATTGACTAGAAACTCGGTCATATCTTACTCAAACTATCAACCCAACCTCCACGAACCTATGAAGATGATCTACATACATGTCAGAATAATACCTCTCCATCACATATCAAGATCATTCGTATAGCATCTAAACAACTGAAACACTCCTTACTGAATGTCCCGAACATACTGTTTGAGACTACAACAAGAATGTTGACATCAATGAAAAAACATTAATGTCAACACACCGAGATGTAGCTTGTAAATCATGATGAATACCAATAAGAACAAACATATCATCGGAATCACTAGCACATTAAAATAATCACTAGTTGCATTATGAATATTAAAAGAATCATCATCAAGAGTATCTTCTTCATCCAAATTAATTGTAATAGAATCCAGGATATCAATAAAATTATCATGTTTGTTCAATTTCACATTTTTTAAGATAATTTCCTCCTTTAGTTAAAGCATAGCTTGATCAAATGGAATCAAAGCATCAGTAGGTATTTTAGGTGAAGCTTGGTTGTGGGGAAGAACATTAATGAGCTTTAGCAAGATGTTTATAGTGGTGGTCACAAGCATGATGATTATGTTTGTTTTTTCTTGAAATTGGGTTTGGCTCAAGATCAATCAATAATAGTTATTTTTATTCTTTAGGAGGAAGAACAAAATGAACCACACTAGGTTGAGAGATAGCATTGTAAGAATGTCTATAAGATATAGGACTTGGAACAGAAGCGTATATAGGATGTTTAGGAAGAAGTTCATGTCTAGGGAAAGGAGATGAAATATCCTTAGGTTTTCTAAGCTCACAAATCATTTAGACTTTTTAGGATTGATATGATCTAAAGAGGTTATCTTTATGAGGTTAATTTGGTTGAGGCATAAAGGGAAAAAAGAAATCAAGGTCAACAGACTCACAAGGAACTCAAGGCTTATAGAGGCTATGGTTAACAGTCGTGATTTGTCTATTATGATGAAATATAAAAAACTTATGGATATGAGAGGCTATGAATTTCATGGAGGTAAGCGAAGGAAGTTGAAGTTTGACTTAAAATTGATTGAAAGTTAGAATCACAATAAAGGTAACAACTAAAGTTTTACCACAAACTTCAATAGGAAATGAAATGGAACCATATGAAGGAAAAAGGAAATCATTGAAAGTTTAGATCATAACATCAAATTTATCATAAACACCATGTTGCAATTTCCTATCTAAAATATGTTCTTTAGTTATCACATTCAACATACAAGTAGGATCAATAAGAAGTAGGATCAATAAGAACTACACAAGAATGGAGGCTATTAACTTTTGCCACAATATATAGAGCAGCATCAGGTTTCTTAATCATCTCAATAGGGGCAAAGGTAATGCAAAGATCATGTTTGGATTAAGGTTCAGGTTCAATTTGATCAATGAATTTGAAAATTTTATTGGCTTCATTGCAATTATCATCATAGTCAAAAACATGAGTGGAAGAAGAAGGAAAAGTTTGAGTAGACTCAAGAGTATTGGTCAAATGAGATGAAAAAGGTTTGGTGTACATTTAATGCAAGTTTTTATAGGGAGATGCTACAGATCTATTTCCTTGATCATTAACACCCTCAATATATATCGCATTAGAATCAATGAGGTCTTGAATAACAAATTTCAAAAGGAAACACTTTTCAGTATTATGACCAGGTTGATGATGGTATTAACATAAAGCTTTATGATCAACATGTTTGACTAAAGGCTTTGATGTGTTAATTGGCTTAACAAGAGAAAGAGTTAACACTTTAGCATTAATCAACTCCAACATCACATTATGCAAAGATTTAGAAAGATGACTAAAATTATGAGTACATCTAAAAATAGATGACAAAGGAGCCATGAATTTGGATGTTGTTGCCACTTATCCATCAATATTCTTGGTTGAATTATTGATCTTAATGAAGTTTTCTGGTTTTTGAAACTTGCTAAAATTGTTGGATGCAACATCACTCTTATAAATTACTGTAGATAATTATGAAGCACTGCACATAATTGAGTAAAAGAAACAAAATTCAGAAAGAAAAATCTTATGCATAATGTGTTTTTGTAAATTAGGAATGAAAATATTTGCAAATCAATAAAAGGAACAAGATAATAAATATGAGTATGCAAATGCTTAAATCTACCAACGAAATCAATCACTTTTTCTCTTAAACCTTATTTATAATGTACTAAATGAGTTAAAGATCTTATGACCAATATTGTTTTGAAATTGTTGAATGAAAGCATTAGCATGTTTTTGAAAAGAATCAATAGAATAAGGAGGCAAAGAACAATACCATTGCAAGGATTTGTCTCAGAAGTTTCTACTAAACAGTTAAGTTGGGAACCAAAAATCATGAAATAAATCACTAAAAAAATCTTGGAAGGTTTTCACATTGGTGAAAGGGTCCCCTTTACCATTATAAGTCTCAAGATGAGAAATCTCCTATTGAAGAATAACAACATGGATGATGGGTATCTACAAGATCATGGTATACCAAGCTATGGCTTTAAGTAGCAATGAAAAATTAGAAAATCAGTGTTCGTCAACTTGACGTAAAAAGTTGAACATCTTATCAACCTTATGTCAAAAAGTTGTGAACAATAGAATATGTAGGAAATTGAATGTAGTTTCTAAACTACTAGGCCTTTTTTTCTGAAAAAAAAATTTAATCTAATTGTTGAAAATTTTAGATTTTAATAAAGTAGTATAAAAATTTCATGAAAAATATAAAAGTATGTGTATGTCTGACCACCTTAATAATAATCAAATGATGGTATTTTTTGACAAGATTCTAGATATAAGTAGTAGACTCATGCGCGAATGTGATGCATATTTTTGGGTAATTTTTTTCTAGCTAAATAATTAATTATAAATTTTATGCTACAAATTTTTTAGAATAAAAAAATTCTCGTCTAACCACCTTAACTAGTTCTAAAGTTTACAAAAATGAAAACCATTTTTTTTCTTATAGTAGGTGAAGTATAGATTGTGACGCATGTTTTGGATTTCAAAAAGGTTAAATCATTTGAAATTGTAATTTTTCTTTCAATCAGTTTGTCAATCAGGACTTTAGAGGTATCTCAAAATTAGAGAATAATTAATAATTACTTACTAAACTCAAAATTTTATAGAAATTATATTGCTGGTTCAAGCTTATAATTTGTTTAAGAAACCCTTTTTTTTCATCAAATTCGTGTGAAAAAAAGGTTGTTAACTAGACAATCAAAGTCTGGAGATCAGAGGAAATTTGGTAAACACATTTTTTGGGTTGACCATCCATGTTTGGCATTCCAAAGAAAAAACCTATGGTAAATCCCAAGACGAATCGGGTATCCAAAGCCAAATCGAGTATCTGAAATGTAATCGGATACCCGATTTGGACAGGTTTGAATTTAAATTTTACTTTTCCCACCAACGTCATTCATTTTATTTTTTTATTTCAAATTTTTATTAGCTCATTTATAGGGATTGAATTTATGATTTTTTATTTATATTTGTTCATTGGTGTATTTTAATTTATTTATATTTTATTTGAATTATTTTGTTTATAATATATTTTTAATTAAAATATCATGTTTATTAAATTATTTAAATAATGTACAAAATTAAAATATATATGTTATTAGATACTCCCTCTTAGATTATGTGATATATAATATAATATATTATATTTAATGATATATAATGATACATATCATATTTAATGATATATATATTTCTATATATATATTATATTGTATTGTATTATATTTAATGATATATTCTCTCTCTCTCACCCCTATAATACATATATAAATAATAATATAAATAATAATAAATATAATACTAATTTATTAATATTAAAAATCAATACAATACTAATATTATACTATTACACAATAGTCATAATAATAATAATAATAATAATAATAATAATAATAATAATAATAATAATAATAATAATAGTAATAATAATAATAATAATAATAATAGTAATAATAATAATTTATTAATACGAATAATAATGTCATAATATTAATAAAATATTAATATTACAAAGAATAAAATCTAAAACTAAAATCCAAACTAAAAATAGCACTCAAATGAAAATGTTAAAAAATGAAAATGTTGAAATTTCAAATGAAAACAAAAATTTGGGTCGAAGCAAATCAAATATCCAATTTTTTATCGGATACCTGATTAGGCTTGTGCATTGTAATTAGCTTTGGCCATGCATACTGACACCCGAGCTTACTAAAAAGTCAACATGCTTTTAAGTACATTTGTGGATGAGTGAAAAGGAGATTTTTTCACATCGCCACTTTTTGGCATATCATGATCTTGCACATACCCTCATATCCAAAGGCAAAGGACTAGCAATGTGACAAGTAGGAATGTTAAAGTTGGATTGAGTCATTAAAGTAATTTTTAGCATTATGAGAAATGAAAAGAATGGCTAGATATCAAAAGGGAACATTATTTTAAATGGGAATTATTTAAGGTAAAGAAATACATGACACACTTTAATGAATAGTAGGAACAACGGGATTATAAACACCAACATGTGTAGGATTTAGATTTTTAATAGAAGTTGTTACGATAGGTGGAGCATAAGTGGAAATAGTAGGAATTGAGGTAGAAATAGGCATGGAGGTGTCAACACTAGTAGTAGGTGGAATGAAACCAAGCTCTTGAAAAAAATCTCTAATAGATTTGACATTGTTATCAATGAGATGAGAGATGCTACGCAAGATGTTAATGTGTTGTTCATTGTTATGAACTAATTTGCTTAATTCGTCTACAACAATAATAACTTCACGATTAGACTTTTCTTGTCCTAATCATTGTTCAAATTTCCCAAAGTCATTGAAAATTTTTTGGACTTGCATAGGAGGGATTCTTAAAGCCTCAACTTCATCATGAGAAGAATAAGAAAAGTTTTTATCCATTATAGGATTGATGTTAATAATATGCATGCTGATTTCATTAAGATTCATAGGAAAAATAGAAGGCTTTGGGTCAAAAGAACCCATAAGTCTATGACTTCTCCTAGCTAGAATGTTATTTAAGTAGGACTTAAAGTAGTAACATTCATACATAAGGGAATGAAAGATAATATATATCTAATACAATTGTAATATTTTGAATCTAGACATACAATTCAACCAAAGGAAATAACATTTGTTTTTTTATAAAAGACACATCTAACTATTAATTTCAAAGATTAAATGTATAAAATGCAAAGTAGATCTAGATCTAACTATATAAATGAGGAATATGTAATGCATACAATATAGATCTAAACACAAAATAAGATTTAGCAATGTAATAGGTTAGGCTCACTAAAATGTATAATAGGTGAACCTATAAGAACATAAAGGGAATCCGAATGAAAATATAATGAGTTGAGTTCACTAGAACATTCAATAGAGAATAGGGATTAATAGGTAAAGTGAAAAATAAATTACTTCCCCATTTCATTAATTGCACATTAGGAAGAAAGGATACCCTCAATAGGCTCAAGAGGGGACTCATGTACTAATTGAAGACAAGATCCATCTTTCACTAAGAAAAGTAATTGAATGAAATGATAATGATTAAGTAATGTAATTTATATATTAGAGAATTCACTAGAAAATGTTGAAAATAGACTGTAACAGACATATAATGAGTTTAAAATAACATAAACAAAAATCAAAATATGAAACTGGCATGTGATAGAAATTTGAGCTCGTAGTGATTGGGACACATTGAGATTGGCAACATGTGCTTGAGACGGGATAAGAATGGTGATGTGTCCCTCATGTTTTCAGATGAAACTTTCTCAAATCCTATGAATGTACATGTTCTTCCTAGGTCTAATCTAATGACTTTTTATCCTTTTCTTGCACACAAAAAATGAGAAAAAGGTTGGCTAAAGAGGTTTTCCTTGGTCAAATTGTTGTTCAGGAATTAACCTTAAAAATGAAATAAAATTACATAAAGGAAAGTAGATAGAAAGGCAAATAATTGATTGACCATTCATAAACTCTCATGGATGAATGTTGAAATTGATCATACCCATGAAGATTATTTAATGTGATTGAATCTGAAAGAGTTGACCACAGAATGTAATGTAGCATTGTAGAATCAAGGATCACACCACAAATGCATAGATCTACGATTTCCAGTCCTAGAGATCGAATGCAAATATGCTTGATAATCGCTTGCCAAGAGGAGAGAGAAGGTGGATGAAAGAATTGATCTTCTTCCTTGATTTGATCATTCTTCTACTTGGCCATCATGGGAGAAGAACTTGCATCAAATAGAGAAGATTGACTTTAATTTTAATGATCTTAAATAATTACAGACTTGGATATCTTGATCTTGCATGGCTTCCTTCAAATCTTGAATCCAATTGCTCTTGCTTGCTTGAAAACTTGATACCTTGGTTGCCAAAAATGATTGCATATATTTGTTGGATAGCAAGCTTGCACTTGATAATGGATAAAATTACACTTGATATTGGATGTCAGAATGAGAAGTGATAAAGGGGTTCTTATAATAAATCCGTCATTTCAAGATTCAAATTTGATATAGGTTGACCACAAATAAAAATCTTGGAATAGGACCCTGACATCAGGTCGTAGGTAAATTTTAGGCCCTAAAACCTAGGGACATGACATGTTTCCATTGATGACGTGTCCCATGGAGAATGGACTCAAATTTCAATAGGAGATCAAGGAGATGGAGAATAGAAGCAGGAGGAAGGATAACTTGCTAGAATCAAACATGACAGTTATTTAGACCTTAAAATTATCTAAATGGGGCCTAATAGGTCCTAAATAATCTAATTACGGTTGTTAACTTTTTTGGATCACACACACACTCATGTATACATGTATGTATATAATTATGTGTGTGTGTGTGTGTGTGTGTGTATGTATATGTATGTGTATATCTATGTGTGTGTGTGTGTCCATATATATATATATATATATATATATATATATATATATATATATATATATATATATATATATATATATATATATATATATATATATATATATATATATATATATATATATATGCATCTACACATACATACATCCATATATACACAGATACATACATTGAAGGAATATTTACATTTAGTTTATAAGCGAAAATATAGTTTACCTACTAAGTGAATACTTGGATAGAAAATAAAAATATAGAATCTAAAAATATTTTATCAATGAAGATTAAATGTTAGCACAAATTCATGCAATCTTCATTATCTATTTATCATATCTTTAAGTTAACCTAAAAGGGGGCTATTGGAGTAATTAGGCATTGTCTAATTAATTATACAATTAGGTCCCTTATTACTTTACTCATTTAAGTGATACTTAGGTGCTTTATGTCTTATTAGATTGAGTTTTGTTTAACACATGGTTTCTCATTCATTATGATGTGAGTACTTGATAAGATTAGGTTTAGTCTTTCCTACGTTTTCATCTTTATACTTTTATAAGTATTCATTGTATTTGTATCATAAATTTTTTGTGCATCAATTACATTTCTAAAGTTGTTGAGAAAATTTATCTTGATTTATTTCCATTTGTGATAGGTTGTTATACGTGATTCATGGACATGTGGAGTTGAACAAATAACTTAAAGAGTAGTTTGAGATCATATAATTTTGATAAGTAGGAGATATTTTCAATAATATGTCAAATTGTTATATTATTACCATGATTCAATTGTGTAGTTTTTGAGTCAAACTTATTCCCCCATATTTCACGAGTAGTAGTTTAGAAGGACCCATCTCTCATGACAATGATTAGAATACTTATCACTCATTACATCTAGATGATGCTTGCAAAAGAAAAACATTAGACCTTCCAAGAAGATCACTCATCCTAATAATACTCCAAACTTGAATTGGTACTCTTCCCCTCATGCCATGCTGTCTTGCAATTCTTCAATGTCAAATTGCATTACAGGTACTTATATATCTAAATTTTGTTACAAGCTAATGTATCTAGTGCAAACATATGCAGAAACGTCTAAACAGAAAAAGCAAAACTTAGCAAGGTAAGACCTAGTGGTTTTTTAAAATCTTTTTTATATATCAAGAGGTTTAGTTTGTGGATAGACACGGGTAACATATGCCACTTCAAGATATGTCCAAAAAGAAGAAAGTAGTACCTTTGCGCCTCGTCGACTTCGTGCTTTGATATGATGTTCAACATTAAATTCCAGGTGCTTTAAATCTGAACTCTGTCACATCTTAGTGCATCAGTTGTAAATAACCAGCAACCTTTTTCAATGGGTTTGTTGTTTGTGGTGGAGCTTATCTTTAAAATGATGGTACCTCACTTATTTTGTACTTCTATGTCTGGATAAATATTGTTCACACAAATGTTATCATTTCTTTGTTTCTTGCTAATCCGATATTTTTAAATTAGTATTAAAATTTCATTTTATTTTTGCTTCTACGTCCAAATTCGATGAAGTTTGAACATTCCAGAGGCCTAACATATAGAACACAAATACAATCTTCCACATGCAGCTTGTAGTGAACAATTTCCAGGCTATATCCTCTTTAGATTTGGAAACAAAATCAAACAACCATCTTTAAGAAAACTTAATAAATTCAACAATCATCGGAATAATAATAAAAGATTGTAACTCAACTGGTTGATTATGATAATTTAAAACCTCAGAATGCAATGTAAACAATATGTTTGATATAAACAGTCACCTTATGTAGTTATTAATATGGGTGCGGGCTATGTTTTAGACAGAATTTTTCATAAATTTAAGTCAATAGTACATTTTGTAAGAAGGATAACCACGTCCATTAATATTGAAGTGGCTCCCATAAACCAAAGGGATCCAAGGTCGTCTGACAGTAGTAATTCCTCCCAATTTTCATCATTTTGTTGTCCCACAATGATTTGTGTATCGAGCAAAGGAGGTTTATCAGCTAGACAAAAAAGATTGGAGCGTACATTCCGGAGCTCTTCCTCCGCCATAGCCAGTTGCGATTGAAGGTCTATCAATTTCTTCTCCAATTCGAACACTCTGCCTGCACAGCCATAGACTGGATCACTTAACCTTGCACTTGCTTCATACACAATGCTCTTCAGTGCATCTTCTCTCTTCTCTTCCTGAACATTCTACAAACACACAAAAACATTCCACTCGTTACTTTTCCCCTTCACTATTCCATTAAATAAGGGAAATAGTGTAAAAGTGGTAGGTTACCTGAAGGATTCTGCTCAAATTCCCTGCTCCGAACACACTGCGTACAGTTAAGAAGCGCTCAGGATTGTCTGATGGAAAATATGGAGCGAGCACACATTTGTCTCCGCATTTTTTTCGGTGGATTTTACACGCAGCGCATGGATATGCCGCCATCCTCTGTGCATGCCCTTCTCACTTCCTCTTCTTCCCTCCTTTAAATTGTTTCCTTTCAATCTACACAAAGTTCTTTCTACGTGATGAGAAGAGCACTTCTCCTATAGTTAAATAGGCCCATAAATCGCACGCCTTATAATTATTTTTAGGGCTACAAATGAATTGCGTGCAGTAATGAAATAACCCGAAAGCCTGGTCAATTGGACATCGATGCTGCATAAATGAAACTAAATACAAGTGATGTAAAAGTACGAGAAAATCGATAACATTTGTGGATTTTGTATGTTTTGTGGGGTCAGTGAGGAAATTGGAAAACGTTCTACACCTGTTCATTTCTTCCAAGACGTGGACCATAACAACGACAAAGAAACCAACCTAAAAACGCTGACCAGATTCATTCCACGTTGTCTGTTGATGACGTCCTCAGAGCATTAATGAGCCCACTTTTTGTCACATTTCCGAGTACGGTACCACCGAAATGAACCCTTGGCTAAAGACCAAACTTAAACGTCTCTTTTTATAAAGACAACGAAGCAAAAAAAAAGCTACGTGTCCTCTTCATAAAGGCGTGTATTTTAGTTTGTTGTTTAGACGTTTCTTGTGAATGATTATAATTGGTGGGTTCAATTCGAGAAGGAAATGAAATCATTCTTCTTTCATATTTGTTTAATTAAGGCAAATAAATCTCTATCATAATATAAGACAGGATGAATGAATCATACATATTTGAATAGTAGTTGTAGCATTTTGATCTAATGCTAAATATTGCTAACAATATTTTATCAATACCGTTGACTTTATATTGTTTAGTGTTTATGAGGAGTATATGTATTTGACTGAATGTGTTTGTTAAGGATAGTTGATTTCTACAATCTATTATAATCTAGTTATAATGTTTTTGGAAATGATTGTGTATATGTTTTTACCATCAATAATTTAGATTATACTCTATGATTGATCATCCAGATGCAAGAATTCAAGGATGCAAAAACATATACACAATCAATGTTTTTGCATCCTTGAAACATTGATGGTAAAAACATATACATAGTCATTTCCTGAAACATTGATGGTAAAAACATATACATTGATACAACATGGCATAATGCACAACCATAGATCTCACTTTTCTTTCTCTTTTGAACATTTCGAGAAAAATCATGTTGTAACATCATATATGTGAAAATGCAATCACAATTAGCTATAAAGTACAAATATTAAATACTTTTTCTCACATAATGTGGGGAAAACTTTCAAGAAATGTGGAGACATATGAATGGCTTAAGATTGTAAGGTTAATGCCACCTTATACTAAAATAATATTTGTTCCTTAATTGAAGAAAGACCTTCCCAAGAAACTTTGTCTGACATCTTTAATCTACCATCAATGTAAATGCCACAAATCATTATCAAATTCAATTTATCATCAAGGTTATTACTAAATAATACTTCAATGTTAAAGAAGTTAAGAAAATAAGAAAATAATAAGCAAAATCACACTTCAACGTCTAAAAATGGAAAATACATGCAAAAATTCAAAAGGGAAAAACCATAGTGAGAATTGCTACTTGAATCTACTATCTAAATTCAACCTCACAAAGATAATAAAGAATTTATAATATTTAGTACATGCAAAATCATAATAATTATAATGTTAGACACATACACCAATCCTCAAATATAGTTGTAGTCACCAATCTACATGAAACACAAGTTCTTGAATCCAAGAACTAAGCACCAACTCAAATAATGAAGCAACAACCACAATTACAACAAGATATATGAAAGGTGTCACGCGTACCTTCAAAGCTTAACATACAAGGGTGGTCCCACAATAGTGTGTCCCACTTTTTGGCCAACTTTGACACAAAGATCAACATTTTGAGAAAAAATATCACTTTCGAACACTTGTTACCACAAAACTATTAGGAATTTGAAGATGATGTAAACTAGAGTCTTTTAAAACTTTCATTCTAGGTTCTAAATATATTTTTTAAAAAAATTTAAATTCATTTTTCCTTCTCCTTCAAAAAATGGTTTGTGAATTGTGTTTTTAAGGAGTTACTATCACTTGGATCAACATAATTTTTTTTTTTAAAAATGATAACAATGTAGTTCTTTCAAGAATATATTTGTAACTTCAATATCTAAAGTATGCAATTGGTTTCATTCATTTTGGGTAAATATTTCATAGTTTATGAAGTTCTAAAGTGACTGTAACTATAATTTAGACTTAAGGTCACTTGGATCACTCTAAATTGATCTATGTATATTGAAATTCATTTTTTATTTTTTTTTATAGAAAGGTAACACAAATACTCTTTTCGTACATATTTTTCATAATTTTTTTTTGTAATTTACTATTTTTCCCGAATTCTTGAAGAGACGGGTTGTTGAATGACCAAACAACTTATGTTTAGTTAAAATAATATTTAAAAGTGATAATGAAATCAATATGTATTAAAATTATATTAATTATAAAGCTTGTTCCAAATAGCATCATACTACATAGATAGGTTTTTCAAATGGATTCATTTGATCTGCCAAAACATAAAGTCGAAGTGATTTTTTGTCAGCATACTAATAGGTGCAAAGGAGACTCCATTGTAGGTATGAATGAGGAGTATAGATGTTATATCAATATTTTTTTAATCTAAGAGGTTTTTAGCTAACCATTTGTAATTAATTCCTTCAAATGGAACATCTCAAGGCTTAAATCATCATATTTTATTAAAAATGTATTATTTTAGCAAAAATGAGCATGTCTAAAAAAGTGGGACACACTATTGTGGGACCACCCACAACATATATCTTCTTTGAACTACTTCAAAATAGTCTCACAATGTGCATGAGATATGGAAGTGTTAACACACCTATAGACAAATTGGATAGAAAAATTGCACTATTGATTTCTTTGGTCATCTTATACTAGCATTCATATGCACTCATCATTGAAATTAATTGATCAACATTGTATAAGCATTCAAAGGATACTTACATCCTTCAGACTACTTCGAAATATATTTAAAATATCCTGGAGTCAACTACATGAATTTTTTTAAACCAAATGTCTAACAAGTCTGGTCCAATAGCTCACATGTAACACTAGGAGTGTGGACACTATATCCATTACCTAGCATAACATTGACTAGTCCCCATTAATTTTCATAAATTGAAATATACAATTGAAAATATCCATAATGTACTTGAATATTTTCTCACATTTCCTACAAAAAATTTCCAAGGAACATGGAGACATGTGAATGGATTGGGATTATAAGGTTATTTCCACCTTATACTAAAATAATAATGGTTCCTTATTTGAAGAAATACCTTCTAGAGAAGTTTTATGTTCCATCCTCAATCTACCTTAAGTTGTTAAACTTCTTTCATGATGCTTTGCTTTGATACCATTCATTAATGACACACATATAATGAGAGGGTATTTAATTAGTATATACCAAATATCAATAATAAATCTAATTTATTATTAAGGTCATTACTAGATCATAATTTATTATTACAGAAGCTAATAAAATAATGAACACAGTCACACTTCAATTTCTAAGATCAATAACAAGTGGTATCAAAGCTTGGTCACAGGTTTGAATCCATGCAGGCCACGTCGAGTGATGCTCGGAGGGGGATTGTTGGCAATGGACTAGCATCCCTGGCAAGGTTTGTGACATGGCTTTTAAAACCGGCTCCTGTGTCTTCTATAAGTCTAGTGGTTGTATTAGGCATTAACAGGTTGATCTTTTGGTGCAATGAAACTTAAGAAAGATAATAAAGAACTTACAATATTTAATAAGAACTAATCATGGGAATTAAAAAAAAGATGTATAAACCAAACCCCAAATACATTGTTTCTTGCCAACCTACAAGAGACATGAGTCAGGTCAATCCAATAACTAAGCACCAACCCAAATATTTATTGTCAACCTTAATTACAACAAGATATATGAAAGATATGTCTTGTGGGCATTTAAAGCTTAACTTCCAATATATATTTGATTTGAACTACTTCAAAACACTCTCATAATGTGCACAAGATATGCATTTTTTCACATGCTTATACAAAAATTGATTAGACTACATGCACAATGTTTTCCTTAATTATCTTATAATTGCTTCTAGGCACCATCATTGTTTAAATAAATCTAACCATCATTATCTATGCATTTCCATAATTACTTATATTCTTAATATTACGTAAAACATTTTAAAAATATCCATAAGTTAACTACATAAAAGGAAAAAACATTAAATCAAACATGTAAAAGGCTTGGTCCAAAAGAAAACATGTGGCACTGGGAGTGTGGATACTCTATGCATTACCCAACATAACATCCACTAATCCCTAATAATTATCATATCGTTCCTCCGATTATGGCTAGATACCAACCTCTAACGCATCTATGTGTGTGTAATTTGAATACTACAAACCTACATAGAACACTAGTATAACCTTTCAAATCAAAATGATAAAATTGTCTAAAACAATGAAATGAAAGATCATGAGCATTCTATGGCTCTCTAGTTCTAGGGACTTGAATTATGCTCTCAGCTAAAAATTTGATCCTCAAGTGACAACCTAGAAAATGATAATTCAATGATCGATGATATGAGATGCATATTCTTCTCTAAATGATTAATATTTCTATGATACGAAGCCATTTCCCATTATGATCTTACTCTAAATGATCAAGATAAGCTAATTTTTCTATAATAATGATGGTGGCTATGATTAGGAATGCACAAACTAGCATTATTGTGTTACTCTAAATGAAACTAGATATGAATTACTCTAATTATTCTTCCTATTTTAAATATTTCTCAAGGTGTAGTGGTTGAGTTTATGTAACCATGTTCAAGGTGTGATTAGGGTTAGGGGTTGATGACGGGTCCCCTTTGGATGGTCAAGATTTATTTTCATGTAAATGAATGGTCAAGATAGAAAAGCCTATTAGTGATCCATGTGTTCTCATTCCTCATCTCCCATTGGTCAATTCTGTTAGTCCATTTTTTTGTCATAGCAAAATCTTGTGAAATTGGCCTGTTCCCTGCAATGTTTTTGTTAAGTATCCTGCCTTGTGTTCTTCAATGTGTCACCTTGCTCTAGCCCAAATTTGCATGTGTTGAATCACAAAATCGTAAAAGATATTAAAGTTTTAAGATCTGCTCAAAACAGTTTCAAAAATTTGCCTCAGTGTCGAAAACCCACAATATTTTTGAAAGTCCACGATGTTTTCAGCCTGTGCGTTGTTTTCGACCCTATGCTTCCTGCTTTTGTCTGCTTATCCTTTGGCGTCGAAAACTCTATGTGTTTTCAATCATTTTCTATATCGAATACTTTGTGTGTTTTCGACCTTGGTCCTAACTGCGCAAGTGCGATGGATGGCGGGGCCCAGTCCTTGCAGGGTTTCTTGTCGCTCATTCTCCAGATCTCTTGGCAGTTACATCTTACATCCAACGACCTGGTGACTGTGTTGTCATGCATTCTCTTGTTTCTGGCAGTTAGGTGCTTAACCTTCAGCGACTTGGTGATTGTTAGTCATGTAATCTCTGAGTGTTTGGCGGTTATCGGCTAACATTCAACGACTTGGCGGATGGTTAGTCACGTGGTCACTGAATGCTCGGCAGTTTGTTGGTGGGCCTGGTATTTCTTAGGCAGAGTAACAATGCAGAATGAGATCTACGGTTGCTGCATGATCATGAGGAATATTCCTCCCCTTTGCGATCATGCGACCACCGTCTGATCTTCCCAAAAGGTAAGGTTTTTTTAGGCGGTGGGTCCTGTATCTGGTGACTTGGTGGCCGCAGCGTATGATGTGATGACATGTGGCATCAGACAGGCCCAGGTGGGGTTTGAGGTTTGGCGGATCGGATAAAAGATTTGGTGGTGTTGACAAAATTTCATTGTGTTTGCATATTCGCGCAATAAAAAGGTGATTCGCTAGTTTGTTTGGTGATTTAGCGAACATTGGTTGCGTGATCGCTAGAGTTTTTGGTGATGGCTTAATGCATTTCACGAACTGGCGAAGGTTCTTCAGTCCCCAGTTCACCAGGTAAAGCAGGGTCGGTGTTTCAGTGACGTGGAGGCCTATCGCGTGTTCGCATAGCCCAATTTTTGGCTATGCGATCATGTGACCACTGTTTGGTATCACGGTTGCGGAGTTGTGTGGGTCCACGGTGCTATGCAGCTGACGTGCCCATTTTTCATTCACCGAGGGATTTATGAGGTGGCCGAAGATTCTCAAGGTGGTTTACGGTCGGCATTGCGTGGTTAAGGGCCGTGGTCGCATGATCACAAAGGTTAGTTTGGTGCCTTGCGATCATGCGACCAAGCACATATATAGCCAGAATTCCTATGGTAGTTAAGTTGGTGATCGCGTGATTGCGTGACTAGGGGCAAACAGTTAAGGAACATAAAGTCTGCGAAGTGCAAAGTAGCCGTTCATTTTCAAATTTGAATTTTTTGAGGGTTTCCAGTGGTAGAAAGGACTGAGTTTCAATGAAGAAGCGACCCTGTTTGGTGAGAGGCGATTTATTTTCCATTGCAGTGTGGTCCAGGGTATGATGATCATTCGCAGGGATCTGTACCATGTAAGGAATGATTACAACCTTGGCTCGAGAAGTGTTTGCAGGTGGATGATTAGACTGGTTTTTATGGCAATCTCCTAGTCTTATGGCCTAATCTTAATGTCGGTCTGAGATCTTTTCTCTTTGGGTTGCCTAACTGTCATGCCCCTGCAATAAATTTTTGACCGTTTCCAATTGGTTTAGCTATTGTAACCTATGCCTTAGCTATCCGTAGCTTGTTGCAACCTGTTATGGGTTTCCAAAGGTAGCTAGTGGTATAAAGAATCAAAATTTTGACTGTGTAAAGGGTTCTGAATTTTGTCAGTTCCAGTGAAGGGTCTTTTTCCTCTAGATTTTTCTCCTTCTCTTTGCATATAGAGTGTTCCTCTTTCTCTTGCTGGTTCAGAGAATACAGTGCATATTGTAATAGATTTGTCTTATCTATGAGAACTCAATTTATTCTTACTGTTACCAAGCTATCTCCATTTGAATTCTGAGTCCATTAGTCATGAATCAAGGGTGTTTGATTTTTCTGTTTGCACTACCTATGTGCTTGCAAGTGGAGTTGTCTTTGCAGGGATAACTGATTCAGGGTTAGTGTTTATGTATGTATGAGCTGAGGTGTCAAAGATATTTCATGCTTGTCTTCCAGTGGATGCTAGTTAATGTATTGTCTGTTTATAGGTCTCTTCTAAGGGGAGGGTTAAAATCCTTTGAGTGGATAATAACATACTTAAATACACAAGTGGGTGCTAAGTTGAGGTTTGGTCATGGTGGGTGATTGATGTCAGGCATCAACACATTGAATATATTATTTCCTTATTTCATAGTTGTCTCTTGTAGTATGGTATTTGACTCTGTGGCCCATTGGATAAGGCACTGGTCTATGAGAGACTTGGGGTATCTCAAGGGTCCCTTCTATCCTTTTCAAATCATTTCCATTCAGCCCCACCCTTTCCCTTTCATGTTGTTAGTGTAGGTCTTTGGTTTTCAGACTCATTACATGCAAGCAGGTTATTGCATCAGATTTGGTTTCATTGGGGTACAAGATACCTATAAGAGTCTAGTAACTATTCCACAATAATACATTTGAAGGCCTTTCAGTTATCAAGAAGAGTCATGAGTGTGCCGATGAGGCAATACCCACCTGAGTGATGTGGAGCTCAAAGCAGAAGGAGGATTTCTCTCTATCCTCATCAATTGACACTTTTTCCCTGTCAGACTTTGGAGCGAAGACTAACTAGTTTGTCAATCATACTGTAAACCTGGCACCATGTGGGAACAAGTTTAAAAGGCAACAAATTTGATTGTGTCATGTAGTGGTAGGTGAGACAATTTAGGAGGAATTAATTCAAAAAATTAATTAAATTAGCCATGTATGATATTTGAATAGGTTGGATTAATCAGTTAAAGAACTAAAAAATCAAATGCTTAATTCAATTACATAATTAATAAATTTTGATTTTAACTAGTCAAAATGGCTTGAATTTAATTATGCTTACTAGTGACCATTTTTAGGTGTAAGCATTTGCCCCTCTTTAAATTAGAATGGAAAGCACATTAATTCAAAGATTACTTTTATATTTGATGTTTGATTTTGATGATGGTTTGATGATTTGATGACAAACTAGTTGACTGTGATTTATGAATTATATGATGATGTTGTTTCGATATGGGTCCTTGATTTGCAATTTGATGCCCCAATTTTGACAATTTTGTTTCCTAGTGATGATATTCCCCCTGGAGAAATGAATCAAAATGATTTTAATATATGTTCAGGTGAATTTTTACAATTTTATGGTTTTTGAAAAAATTTCAATTTTTTTACATTTTTAATCATTCAGATTTAATTTCCTGATAAAAAATAATGAGAAATATAATTTCCCCATTTAGATTAGATCATTGATGTGTTTCAAAATACTAGATTGTATGGCTTTTTGATGAATAAGTCAACATTTTTCAATGTGTATTTTGATGTCTGATGATAGGATTAGGGTTTGATGTTTCGACCTCACAATCTTGAGGATAAAAATTAGACGTTCTCATCGAGATTGATAGAAATGTCAATTGAGCGGATAAGATGGATGATTTTTAGATTAATTGATGATGTTTGAAATCAATTTGTAGGATGTCAGTCTAATCAGTTAGTTGATTTTTCTTTGATTTAAATTTGATAGGATAGATATATTTTGATGATTTTATGTTCTTAAGATCTAGAGACACAAAATTTGATGCACTTCATGAGATTGTTTTATATCTCCCTTGAGAAGATAGATGTAAGATATTTTGATTGAAACTTGATGATAAGATTAATGAATGAATGAATGATTTATTAGAATTTAATATATGTTTCCTTTCAAAAAGTGAACATGATAGGTTAGTATCCTAGTACTTTTTTGATGATACCTAAGTTGACTAGAGCTAAGAGATAAGTGATTATTCAATGTGGTCTCAATGATTTTATAGATATGTCCTAATTCCATGTGAATAGGGAATTATTGACAACATTAGCCGAGAGATGGCATTCCAATCATAATACCTTTCACTTACTAATGGGTGAGATGACAATTACTCGAGAGGATGTATATCGGATTCTAGTTATGGGAGATCTTATCTACTAGGATTAGGTTTATGATGGATAGAAATACTGACGTATATTTCAAGATGACACTGTTGGTGATGAGACCATGCAGTACAGGGTTATGCAATGGAGATATGATCCACTTCCCTCAATGTTAGTATCTTTTATTGTTGGTTTCATTTTTCCATATCATAGATCTCACAAGTTTGTAGTTGGTTGGGGAAAGTTCTTAGAGGGGGTGCAACACTTTTTGCAGGAGTTTTACTTCTTTAGGTTTTGTCTTGGGAGCACCTCTAAGTTACTAGAATGATTGGAGATAGACATCATCTAGCGGAGATATATTACATCTATTCATACCCTAGGGTCTACAATTTAAAGCTTAAATTTGGTCTTCAATTTAAAGCTTAAATTTGTGGCTCTTATGGAGACCTTACGCACTCCTCAAGTAATGACTGGCAATCCCCTTGGTTTGTTCAACATGCAGCTTACACATGCTCACAAAATGAGAGGAATATTTATGCTTAGCAAATTCATGAAGTTCTTGGTAATATGAATGACCAACTTATCCATGAAACCAAGAGCAATGTAATACCCATCCTTAACATTTGGAATGCCTGAAAATAATCTCTCAGCCACATATATTCTTGAGCTATCCAAAAGGTCTATTTGTTGATGATGAGTAAAAAATAATGGCTAGTTATCATTTTGACCACAGAGGACTCCTCCCTATTCCTCCACATCATGGGCCACAAGAATTTTACCCAAGAACGTACCCTTTGCACACCAAAATGGTAGTCTCCTGATGAAGTCAGACATAATTTATCTATCAAAATTTAAACACACCACTCAAAACACAATGCCTTAGAAAAACTTGCCAGAAACACTAACTGACCTCCAAAACTAGTCTCAAAAAAATGACTAAGAGACCCCACAGGAACATACCATCAAGAACATAGGCCTACCTCCAACATGTAAGTATGTTGGTGAAAGGAATATGCACCCAGAGTTTTGAGCCCAAAGATATCATCAATCAAACATGGCCACTCAGAATATTTGACCCTATCCGCATTGTCAAACTGCACATTTCACCCTCAGAATTGACTTCGAAAACTCATCAACTAGAACCTTCAAGATCCAGAAACTTGGGCATTGAGTCACCCCCACATAATGAAAATGAATCCATCATTTTCTCACTCAGAAAATCAAGTGGTGACAAAAAAATAAACACCAAAGTCATCCTATTAAAAAGATTCAAGATAAAAATAGTGAATTATGCAGAAACTGGGTTTAGAATTTGCTTAGAAAAGTGACTGGACAGATTGGTAGGGACTTCAAAATCTTTGGGGAAAGTAACTTCTAGGTCTACAGTATAGGAAAAACTTCAATTATACTTGACCATGAACATGGTGTAAACTACAAACTCTCAAAGTAGCTCACTTAGAAATATGGACAATTCATACTCAGATATTTTTAATAATTTGCAAATGAAATGGCTCTGGCAAACAGGTCAAACGGGCACATGGGGGGCTTAAAATGGTCATGAAAACTCTAACCCATGCCTATAGCATGATGCAACACCTGCATATTATGACAATCAACTGGGCAAAAGATGCAAACCCTGAAAGTGGGCTACTTAGTGAAATTCATGAAACACACTTAATGCATGTTGGTGTAATTAAATATTCCTAATTACACTTAACTTAATCTTACTTAGGATAATGCATTGCATAGTAATTTGTGATTGAGACACCTAGGAGTGTGCACCTCATTCAAGCACATGGTGTAGGAGAAATTCCACTTTAGGTGTGATAGTTGTCATCACATACCTCTTTGTGTATGAGATCCACCTTTCGTGCTCTTATCACATTATCATCCTAATCCATTGTACATATGTTATTGCATAATGGAGGATGATCCACATTTGGTGGACATGTGATTACACCTAGCATAGGTGATAGCTTATCATCTCCTTATCATTCTCTCTTATTGCCTTTCCTATATAAGGAGGCCTATTATGTAACCATTTAAATCATTCATCAATCATTCATTCAAGGTCAATTCATTGGATCTATTCAATCCATCATTGCATTCATATTATCTCTCTTGTGCTTTTCTTCAACCTCTAGATCCTTGGTTCAATCTTGCAATTTACAAATTCTTACATGGTATCAGAGCTCTCAAGGTGTGAAGACCTCTTCTCAAGAAGTGAAATCTTGGCTTGAGTCAATTGTGGGTTTAGAATAAAGGTATTTGGACATCACCATTGCATAGTGTATTTGGAGAAAATTTGGGGTTTTATATTTTGTGGCTTTCTATTGCAGGTCAATATTGGTGCCTGCTGGTGCAAATCAGAGGTTGACATTATGTTAAGGAGGTCCAAAAAAACCTAAATCAAATTTTATTTCATCCAAATCGGACATCTGAGGCCAAATCTAGAGCTATTTGAATTTTGGAAGTGCAGTGGCGGCAATTCAGAAAAAAATATTTCAGATGCGATTTTCAAACAACGATATCTCATTTATCTGGACTCTTTTTTTTGAGCAATTTTTTTTGTTTTTGGGTAGAATTTCATGATCTACAAATGGTTCAGGTGGTTTCTGATCTCTGTTGCTGAATTTTTCTAAAAATTGCAAATCTCATTTTTTGCAACTTTCAAGGCCTCGTTTGAGCTCATATGAACTCCTTTTTAGGTGCAATGTTTTTTGAAAGTGCATAATTTTTTCTATATTTTCTAGATCTGGAATCAGATTTTAGTGATTATGATTAGAAATTGTACTTTCAAAAATTGGCTTAGTTTTTTCATTTGTAATGGATAAGTCTTAGCTTGGTCTTTTGCATAGTGATCTAAGTCTATTATAGCCTGATTGTGGAGTGTAATAATTTGTTGATCTCAATTTGTAATGAGAGAAGTGTATCATTAATGTAATTATGGGTTATGAAACACATCTTGTAGTAGTACTTTTGACTAAGGATAATTATGAGTCATGGGTAAAAGGAATCATCACACATTGTAGATGGCTTAATCTCTTGCCTCATCTTTATGGACTCATTCCTGAGCCAAAGTCACAAGGGAAGAAATATGTTTGGGGAGAAAAGAATGCTCGTATTATAAATTTGATTATTGGTAGCATCATTTTGTGTCTCTTCTATGACATCTACCCCAAATTTAGAGGTATTCAATGTCCACACATTATTTGGACAATCATTTGGGAGATTTTTGGCAATCCACATGTTCCTCCATTTCCAGATGATCTTTCTTCAGATTGCTTCATTCCTCTTGATGATGCAAATAACATTCCCTATGATGATTATACATTAGATGAGATTGAATAATTTGCAAAAATTGAGAGCAAGGATGATCTAGTAGCTCCTCTTGTAGCTCCTACTTCTCCAGTTGAGATCACACAATCATCTCTTGTTGGTGGTTCTAGTGATTCATTGCAAGAGATATCTATTTGTCTTCCTAATTTGGATTCTTATTTGCCAGATATTGGTGCATTATTTGTGGAGTCTCACATTGTAGATTTGGGAGACATACTTGACGAGGTTTCTCTTCTCTTTGATGACAGTTTCATCACAGTTGGAGATACTTCTTCACATTCTTTGGAGATTGACATTCTTGATTCTTCTTCTTCACTTGGTTTGTCACATGATGTGATAGATTTTTTGAGCTTGGAGATTCCTATTCAGTCTTCAGAGATGCATATTTGGAGATCTTCCTCCTTATTTCATTTGGATATGGATTGGTTCATGGCATCATCATCATACTTCATTTGGATTCCACTTCCTAGTTCCTATCCACAATGGGAAGCATTCCTACATTTGTACTTGGTATAGCTTCTTCCCAAGGGGAGAAATATTGTTTATAGTCATTGGAATATAATTTGTCTTCAAGAACTCACCTATTTGGTCCATGTAGGTGCTCTTTCTGAAGATGTAACCATACCTTGTCACCAACCTGAAACTGATGAGGAGTTCTATGTTTATCATGTCTTTCCTTATACTTCTGATTACTCTACTCCAATATCTCATGAACTTGTTGTTGTAGGTGTCTAATGTTATCAATAAATTTTTCTTCTTTATCTACCTCCTTGTCACCATTCAATGGACTACTAGAGTGTAGAGATGGTATTGCTACATCCATAGGTGCCAATGGCTAGTACCCAAGAGAAACCTCAAATGGACTATGCCCTGTAGTACTATGGAGTGCACGGTTGTAGCTGTGTTGCACATAGGGTAAGCTTTCATCCCATGTGTGAGGATGTTTTGGATGATACATCTATAAAATATGAATAATCATTCGATTCACCACTTCTGTCTGCCCATCTGTTTGGGGATGGAATGCTGTGGACTTTGTCAATTTCGTGTCCATTTTAGCCCATAGTGCAGACCAAAATTTGTTGATGAACTTGCTATCCCTATCAGAAATAATGGTTTTTGGCAAACCAAGATGAACCCACACATGTTCAAAAAATAGCTTGGCAGTATCTTCTGCAGAAATCATCTTTTTACATGCCACCATGATAGCCATTTTAGAAAACCTATCTACCACAACATATACACAATCATGCCCCTGCCTAATAGTTGGAAGCCCAGACATAAAATCCATTGAAACAGACTACCATGGCTTATCAGGAATAGGTAATGGTAAGTATAGACCCAACTTATGGTTTGTTGGCTTTACAATTGCACAGGCTGCACAAGCTGGTATATGTGAAATGATATCTTGCTTCATTTTTGGCCAATAGAAATACTTTTGAAGGATAGCAGTAGTCTTACCAATACCAAAATGTCATGCAACACGACTATAGTGAGCTTCCCATATCATTTTCTTCCGTTCTTCGGTGGGTACACATATGTGACCATTATGGAAAAGAAACCCATCCTGCAAGTGAAAATCAGAGACAGATTTTCCTTCTACCAAATTACTATAGATGTTAGCAAAATCAGGGTCAGTACTATATAGTTTTTCCCAAGTGGATGATTGATGACCACATGAATCCAACACTATTGTCAAACCTGCAATTGGAGGCCTACTCAAACAATCTACCACCTTGTTACTGCTTCCTTTTTTATGACAAATGTTGAGGTGAAATTGTTGTAAATAGGCTGACCACTGTTGATGTCTATCATTCTATAGCTTCCCTTGTGTTTGCAAGAATTGGAGTGGTTTATGGTCTGTATGTATAACAGTTTCCTTTCCCAGTATATAGTGTTTCCATTGTTTGCAAGCCTGAACAATGGCATACAACTCCTTATCATAAGTGGGATACCTATGTACTGTATCAAAAAATTTTTCGCTATGATAGGCAACAAGATGCCCATGTTGTGTGAGTACCGCACCAAGAGCATAATCTGATGCATCTGTTTCTATCTCAAATGTTTGGTGTAGATCTGGAAGGACCAATACTGGTGCTGAACATAGTCTTTTCTTTAACTCCTCAAATGCTTGTTGCTTTGCCTCTGTCCACTGAAATTTTTCTTGTGCTCCACCCCTTAGTGATTGATTAAGAGGCCATGAGATGTGTGAGAAACCAAACACAAATCTGTGATAGAAGTTGGCTAAGCCCAAGAAGCTACGAAGCTCTGTGAAATTTTTAGGGGATGGCCAATCTTGGATTATTTGAATCTTTGCTGAATCAACATGAACACCCTCAGTGTCAATGATATACCCTAAGTATTTAATACTTTTCATACCAAAAGAACACTTCTCAATGTTGGCATAAAGTTTTTGTTTTTGCAGAGTTGAAAGAACTTGTTCAACATGCTACAAATGCTCAGACCAAGTCTTGCTAAAGATGAGTATGTCATCCAAACAAACAACTACAAAAGAATCAATGAATGGTCTAAGCACATCATTCATCAATCTCATAAATGTGGCTAGGGCATTTGTTAGGCCAAAAGGCATGACCAACCATTCAAAAAAACCTTCCTTAGATTTAAATGTAGTCTTCCACACATCTACTGGATCAATTGGTACTTGGTGGTATCCAGACTTCAAGTCAACTTTTGTAAAGAATTTAGCGCCCCTAAGTTGTTCCAACAAATCATCAATTTGAGGGATTCGATATCTATTTTTAACAGAGATTTTGTTTAATGCTCTATAATCAATACAAAGCCTCCATGTCCCATCTTTCTTTTTAGCAAGGACAATTGGACTTCCACAAGGTGAAGCACTTGGATGAATGTGTCCTTTTTGAATCAACTCCTGAATTTGTCTCTTAATCTCATCATTTTCCAAAACTGACCTCCTATATATTGGCTCATGTGGTAGCGGTGTGCCTGGGATTAAATCAATAGAGTGCTTGACTTGACAGTGTGTTGGTACTCCCATTAGTGGTGTAAACACATTGTGATATTCTTTCAAAATTTTATCCATTTGATTTTGTTGATTCTCTATTACCTTAGCATGTGTATTAAGAACAACTGACTTTGTTTGTTGAGGGCGAATCATGAGTACAACAAAAGCTCCAGTTTGAGCAATCAAGCGTTTACATTGTTTAGCACTAATTAAAGAAGTAGTTTGTATTGGACATACCTCTAGTATTCGATACCTCTTTCCACCAAGCTTGATTGTAACACTACGCGGCCTAGACTCATACACCCCATGCCTCTGATACATGTATGGCTTCCCTAGCAAGACATCACATACATCCAATGGTGCTACATCACATATCACTTCATCCTTGAAAGGCTTGATTGAATATGGCAAACAACATTGTTGATTTATTTGAATATCTTGTCCCTCATTTACCCATCCCATAGAGTATGGTTGTGGGTGTCTTGTCACTTTTAGATTTAATCTTTTGACTGTCTCCCTAGAGATCAAATTCTTTTGACTCCCACTATCAACAATAAAATACAGAGGCTTTCCATCAACCCACATCTGTGAATGAAAAAGTCTCTCTTCATCTTCACAGGGCAATAATTTAGCAGTTCCAACTACGGCATATGGGTTTTCTTCTATGATGGAATCATTCTCCTCTTTCTCAAAATTATCTATTGGTGATGATTCAGGTTCAGCTTCCTCTCCTCGTACTTCTATCATCAAATTTTTAATACTTCGACAATCCTTTGTATTATGGGTTGGGGACTTATGCATCTCACACCACATGCCTATGTCTATCTTTTTAGTAGACCACCATGTGTTCTTGGGTGAATTTGAATGAAGTTCCTTGGTCACCTATTTTCTTGCAAATTTATTGCCACCTTCAACCCTTGGCTTGTTGTTTGCAAAGTAGTCCCTCTTCCCTTTTTGCTTGGATTTTTCTTCAATTTTTGTAGCATATTTATAGGCAATTGCCAATGTCTCAATATTTAAAAATTCCATCTCTGTTTGAATATACCTTTGAAGTCCACTCCGATATTTCAAAATTTGATGCTTCTCTGAATCATTAATACCGAGTTTTGCTGAAAGTGAATGGAATGTATTGGTGTAATCTTGCACAGACTGATCCCTCTTTTGTTGAAGAAGTTTCCATTCTATGTATTTTCGTTCATATACATCCTTTGGGAGGTAAGCTTCTTTTATGTATTCCACAAATTCTCCCCATGTGGGCTTCTTATCAAGAGATAGTATAAAACCATCTTCAGCAACTGATTCTTGTTCTTTATTTGCTACTTTGGTTTCCCATGCTAATTTCACATGTGTTTCAGCTTTGAGGAGAGAAAATGTTATCTTTTCAGCATCTGAGAAATTATTTACAGAAAAGTACCTATCCAACTTTGATAACCAGTTATCAATAGCTTCAGAATCGACCTTTCCTTCAAAATTCGGGATGTCAAATTTGACCTGCACTTTGAAAGGGGTATTTCCACAAAATGATGTTTTAGATTCAGAGGGTTTTTGCTTCTGTAGGAGGCATGAAAATTGACTCATCATCTCCTCTCATTTCTTATTTAAAGCTTCCTCGACCAACTTCTTAACATCATCGTCTAACATCTTTGATCACGTGCGTCTCAAAGGTGGGTATTTTGACAAATCTTGTGTATCCAATCCTAATCTTTGGTAGGAAGACCTTGTGTAAATTGGAATAAAGGAGCGTTCCCACTCTGATACCACTAATCTGATTTATGAAAACCAGATTACAATACCTGGTGTGATACCTGCAGTATTGTAGAATTCAACACAAAAATTGAGAACAACAAGATTGCAAACCAAAAACTGTCTCCATTCTATTCAAAATTGGAGTTTATACAAGTCAGATGGACCCCAAGGGTCACACAAATCCCTTGGAATTGAAATGAAGATTCATCATAATGTTTATTACAATTAAACTATTAAAACTATCAAAATTTATCAAAAAAAACTAAATATAAAATTTAGGTCCACTTGGAGAAGGCATAACTTTCTCATCCTAGCTCTGAATTACGAACCGTTTGATGCGTTGGAAAGGTATTCAAATAATCATGTTTCCCAACAGCATATTTGCCTAGAAATGCACTGAAGACCCTCAATATTGCAATTTACTAAAACATATGAAATTTTGGAAAAATTAGATTTCAGTATTTTCCCACTTTAATCCTGATCAGGGATATCTTGTCTCCTACTATCCTTCTAATGGGGGGATAATTATTTGTATATACATGATGTATGTAGTTCTTGGGGGGTCTTGAGTACTCCATCCATTCATGCATCTTGTTTTCTTCTCTCTTTTTGGGGGAGGGTTTTTCCGATGAGATTTTCCCTCTTTCTCCACTTTATAAGAGTTATCCATTTCATGTATTTCATTTTGTACATGGGTACCTAACATGGCCTAGTTGTTGAGACCCATCTTGCATTGTGAGTTTAAGTTCATTCCCCTAAGTTGCACTTAAGGGGGGTGTTGGTGTAATTAAATATTCTTAATTACACTTAACTTAATCTTACTTAGGATAATGCATTGCATAGTAATTTGTGATTGAGACACTTAGGAGTGTGCACCTCATTCAAGTACATGGTGTAGGAGAAATTCCACTTTAGGTATGATAGTTGTCATCACATGCCTCTTTGTGTGTGAGATCCACCTTTCGTGCTCTTATCACATTACCATCCTAATCCATTGCGTATACTTTATTGCATAATGGAGGATGATCCACATTTGGTGGACATGTGATTACACCTAGCATAGGTGATAGCTTATTAGCTCTTTATCATTCTCTCTTATTACCTTTCCTATATAAGGAGGCCTATTATGTAACCATTTAAATCATTCATCAATCATTCATTCAAGGTGAATTCATTAGATCTATCCAATCCATCATTGCACTCATATTATCTCTCTTGTGCTTTTCTTCAACCTCTAGATCCTTGGTTCAATCTTTGCTATTTGAAAATTCTTATAATGCAGATTTTCGGGAACACCTTCAAATAGCCACTTCAAAAACTTATTAGATTTGAAAACTAGGACCTCAAACCTATTACATATGTCAAATGATAGGTGATAAACACCCTATCCAAGTGAATCATCATGAAAAAACAACAGGCCCTTTTATCTGTGCACTTCAAACTAAGCTCTTACAATGAATTTTCAAAGCACTAATCTCATACTTAGAGAAAATTTCAAAAAAATGGAGTCAAAATATATGTTTGATTTTTGAGCTCCAAAAAACCTCATTGTCAAGCTTGTAGCATCCAAGAGCCTCCATTTTTATATTAGGCATGTTGTATTTGGACAATGTTCCAATCTAAAGAAAAAAAAATTTCCTCCCAGGGTCGTACGACCCTGGCATGCAAACTGAGGCAGCATGTGCGATATTAAAAAAAATAAAAAAATATTTTTTTGTGGGGGGTCACCTGGGCACCACCTAGTGGCCACCTGACTGGTGTCATGATGATCCCATGGTCACCGCCAGTGTCATCACCAAGTAGGCCACAATGATATTGGGGTCACTGCCAATAGTCACCGCCGATGGGCCATGGTGACTGCACAGTAACTGTTGCAGTCATTGGCGTGACTATGCAGTTAACTGTCAGTCACCCGTGGTTGATTGGTGGGTGACATTTTTTTTTAGGATCAACCCCCCTTTAGCGTAAGCGAGGGTCACATGGGTAGTAGCCCCCAGCCGCCAGGGCCTAGGACCTAGCCCACTGGTTACCCAGGTGAACAGGAGCCAATGTTTTCAGCTCCCTAGCCATTTTTTTGTGATGATGACCATTTGACCATTAATTTTAATCTCACAAAGAGCTGACGGTAGCATGCATCAGTAGTTTAAGACACTTTTTTGGGTGCTCCGGAGCACCCATTGGTTTTTTGCTCATAACTTGAGCATACGTTGTCCAAATCAGGAAAAAGAGATATCGTTGGAAAGCTTGTTCAGAGGTAAAGCTTTCTCACATCTTGGATATTGTATTTTTTTCCTCTATTTTTTCCACCCATAGTTCAAAGGAAGACCTTCTCTTTTGCCCTTCTTGAGCCATATCTTGTGCATTTGAATGCCATTTTGGTCAAATGATATATCATTGGTAAGCTTGTTCTGTGACTTTTACAATGCTACATGAGTTATTTTTTGAGTCTTCTCTTGATATATTTTATACATTTTTTTGCATTTCTGCACTCTACTGAATATCTTGGATGTTTTAGGTCCTGGGATCTCTTCCTTTTGTGGGATGACTCTTCTTTGGTTTATATTTTGTGTCAAAATCCTTTTGCTATTATTTGAGTAGTGTATACATCATTTTGTAGCATTGTTTTAAATGCACATGCACTGAAATAAATTTTCATTCTATTGCATGTGTGAGATCTTGCACATGTTCATGATCTTTGTACTCGCACTCAATTATAAAGTGTCATGGGGGGTTTGATGTTTTCCTTTGTTTCCATCTACATTTTTCACGTGAGTGTTCCTTCAATGACATTAGCCTCAGGTATCTCTATTTGTGTTAGTACTCTCTTTGCACCTTCGATATTCCTGGTTCTTCATCATGTAGTTCATATTGGATGTTCTTTTTAGTGTACCTATCATTTCTCCCTTGTCAACATTAAGGGGGGGTTTCTACTAATCATTCTTCTACTTCCTTGGTTCAATAGAGTGAGCTATGTATTCAGTATTTGTTCCTATGTACTAGGCAGATGTAGTGGCTCGATGCCCATGCATTTCAGTGAGATGGATCATTTACCATATCGAAATTCTTTCTTTCCTTTTTTTTGGAGGCATTCTTCCATCTTTGATTGATCATCTCTTCATACTTTTGTGTTCTTGTGCCATATGTATCTTCGAGTTTAGGTGTTTTACTTTATTTGCCTCATGATTCAAGTAGTATCATTTCAGGATACTCATGTAGATTACAGTCTTCTCTACCTGATTATATTTCAGTGGAGGATCTTTAGATAAACAGTTACTTCTTGATATATTTTTTAACTTCTTTCTTTAGTGATGTTCTACATGTTTATCCTTGTTCCTATTTTTTGGAACATTCACTACTTTTGGAGGCTTCTTCAGTCCTTCAAAGTAGTCTTTGTCTCATTTTGGAGTAGAGTTTTTCCCATGTGGGTTTCTCTATTTTTCCACTTTATAGAGACTCTCTTTTGTACTTGGGTACCCGATCATGCCTTTTGTTATCGGGATCCATTTTCTTTTAGTAGTTCTTTCTAAGTTTTTAGCTTCTCCCAAAGTTCATCTTAAGGGGGGGTGTTAGAGTAATAAAGTGTTTTTACTTATTAATTTATCATATTGATTTAATTACTAAGTCACTTATTATATCTTTTTGCTTAAGCTAAACTCTAGGCATATAATAATTAATTTCTTTAATAATTATTATTGTGCAACCTAGGTTTTACCCTTTTAGGGTTTTGGTCAACATTTATAAGGATTAATCTCCTTTGTTTTGAGAAAAAATTGTAATTGAGAACATTCATTTTATTGAATTTGCAACTTTTGTTTTTGTACATCAAGAATGTCTTCTCTTTCATGGATCCTTGCATTCAGGTCTCCATAGTTGTTTGCTTCTCTCTTTCTGTGACAGGTGTTTGCATGTAGGTGTTCTTGGGAGCTGTGGGTTGTTTACTCATCAAATCCAATAATTTCTAGGAGCTATTAGGTTAACCATTAACTCTAATTCTCATTTGTTTCCATATTCCTAATATTTCCATCTCAAATAGAAAAGTTCCAAATTGTATATTCATGTTGTAAAGATTGAAGAGGAGAAAAATATGATTTAGCTATTTAGAAGACGTCCTCAGTTAGTACCACAGGTTAGATTTTTTAACCTTGAATTGTATCCCTAGAAGATTATTGTGTGGATTAAGCCTTATCAATTGTGAGATTATTCATATAATTATTTTAACTTTTAATAATAAAATCACAAGGACATATAGCTCTATTATGTTATATGTAATATGATTGAGGGATATATGTGACAAGAGATAGTGGATTGATTTATTGGAATAGAATATAATTTTTTGATAAAAAAATAAAAACTATATATTATAGGAGCTCATTCAATAAGAAATTGGTAGGATAATAGGTGAATAAAAAAGGAGGCAATTGAGATAGTATGATAAGGAGATTCTAGTTATAATCAACAATGAAAAAGAGATATCATTGGAAAGTTTGTTCAGAGGCGGAGCTTTCTTGCATCTTGGATATTAGATGTTTTTCCTCTATTTTTGCACCCATTTTTCAAAGGAAGACCTTTTCTTTTGCCCTCCATGAGCCATATCTTACACATCTGAACTCCGTTTTGGTCAAATGATATATCTTTGGAAAGCTTGTCCAGTGACCTTTACAGTGTTGTGAGCTAGTTTTAGAGAGTCTTTTCCAGACATATTTTATTCAATTTTTTGCATTTCTGCACTCTACTAAATAGCTTGAATGTTTTAGGTCCTGGGATCTCTTCCTTTTGTGGGACGACTCTTCTTTGCTTGTTATTTTATCTCAAAATCCTTTCTCTTTTTTGAGCAGTGTATACATCATTTTATAACATTCTTTTAAATGCACACACACTAAAATAAAGTGTCATTCTATTGCATGTGTGGGATCTTGCACATGTTCATTCTCTTTGTACTCGCACTCAATTATAAAGTGCTATGGGGGGTTTGATGTTTTCCTTTGTTTTCCATCTCCTTTTTTCACTTGAGTATTCCTTCAACAACATTATCCTTAGGTATCTCTATTTGTGTTTGTACTGTCTCTGCACCTTCGATGTTCCTAGTTTTTCATCACGTAGTTCATATTGGACATTCTTTTTAGTGTACCTAGCATTTCTCCCTTTTCAACATTATGGGAGGGTTTCTACTAGTCGTTCTTCTACTTCCTTGGTTCGATAGAGTGATCTATGTATTAAGTATTTTTTCATATGTACTAGGCGAATGTAGTGGCTCAGGGCCTATGCATTTCGGTGAGATGGATCATTTACCATATGGACACTCTTTCTTTCATTTTTTTTGGAGGTACTCTTCCATATTTGATTGATCATCTCTTTAGACTTTTGTGTTCTTATGCCATATGTATCTTTGAGTTTAGGTTTTTTCCTTTATTTGACTCATGATCCAAATAGTGTCATTTTAGGGCATTCATACAGATTACAGTCTTCTCTACCTAGTCATATTTTAGTGGATGATCTTTAGATCAATAGTTACTTCTTGATATATTATTTAGCTTCTTTCTTCAGTGATGTTCTACATGTTTATCCTTGTTCCTATTTTCTAAAATATTCCCTAGTTTTGGAGGCTTCTTCGGTCCTTCAGACTAGTCTTTGTCTCATTTTGGAGTAGAGTTTTTCCCATGTGCTTTTCTCTATTTTTCCACTTTATAGAGACTCTCTTTTGTACTTGGGTACCTGATCATGCCTTTTTTTGTTGGGACCCATTTTCTTTTAGTAGTCCTTTCTAGGTTTTTAGCTTCTCCCAAAGTTTATCTTAAAGGGGGGTGTTAGAGTAATAAAGTGTTTACTTATTAATTAATCATATTTATTTAATTACTAAGTCACTTATTATCTCTTTCTTATTAAGCTAAACTTTAGGCATATAATAATTAATTGCTTTATTAATTATTATTGTGCAACCTAGGTTTTACCCTTTTAGGGTTTTGATCTACTTTTATAAGGATTGATATCCTCTATTTTGAGAACAAATTGTAATTGAGAACATTCATTTTATTGGATTTGCAACTTTTTTTTTTCACATCAAGAATGTCTCCTCTTTCATGTATCCTTGTGTTCTGGCCTCCATAGTTGTTTTCTTCTCTCTTTCTGTGACAGGTATTCGCATACAGGTGTTCTTGAGAGATGTGGGTTGTTTACTCATCAACTCTAGTAATTTCTAGGAGCTATTAGGTTAACCATTAACTCTAATTCTCATTTGTTTCCATATTCATAATATTTCTATCTCAAGCAACAAAGGTCCAAACCATATATTCATTGATGGAATATGGATGAAGTGACTGAGAGGGGGGGGGGTGAATCAGTCAACCATAAAACATTTATCAATTATTTCTTCCGAGATCCCTTAGGATATCTTAATGAATATTATCTGTTTAGTACTCAATAAATAGATTGCAGTAACTTTGTAGATGCAGAAAGTATTAGTAAATTATCTTTAGATATTTATCAGCACTTGTATATGATTAAGATAGCAATTAAGAACACAAGAGACACAAGATTTAACGTGGAAACCCAATATGGGAAAAACCACCAATGTATCTAGATACTGATTTTCACTTTTCTGAAGTGATGCCCGGTTAGAAGCCAACCCGGTAAAAGGTTACAAAACACACTGTTCGGTGTGACCTTGTTAGAGGATTTAATCACCCTGGTAGGAGTGGCCTGGTAAGAGGTCTTGAAAACAATTCAATGGAATTGTCACCTTGTTAGAGGATTTACAATATGGTTGTTAAACCAACTCGGTTAAGAGATTTATAATTCACTGTTACAATGATAAGAAGGTAACAATGAAAATGACCTGTATAATAATGCAACTGCCTTGCTGATTAAAGATCTATGTTCTGCATAAGTGTGATCCTTCCTGATCGAATATATCTCTGCTGCTCCTCAAGGATATCTGATCATCCTTCACAAATTTGCACACACCTTTCCTGTCTCTCTTCTATATATCTTTTGCTGTATATTTCTTATTTATTTTTCACATTTGACCTTTTATTTATATGATTTTAGATTTGTCAAATCGACATTACTTAGTATAACAGTTGGCTGAAATAAGAAAACTTTATTTGCAAAGATCCTTCAAGGGCCGACAGTGCTCGGTGAGCATAACTTTCTACAATCTTTCAGAGACCAAGGGAACTCGGTAAACACTGATAATCCTTTTTCTTTGAAAACTGACTGAACTTGGTAGATGCTAACTTTTCTTCGATAACCGACTGAACTTGCTAGATGCTAACTTTTCTTCGACAACCGACTGAACTCGGTAGATGCTAACTTTTCTTTGATAACCGAGTGGATTCGGTAAGCACTAATTTTACTTCCTGGCAGACCGACTAAGCTCAGTAGGTACTCAATGTTGCGGACTATGACATAGTGTGACATCAAAGACAATACATAATTTGAGTAGCAATTTCCTTCAGACAATTATTTCCAACAATCTCCCTCTTTGGCATTGATGGCAACACAATATGTCATAGCATAAGAAATTTGAAAGAATTAGCTCGGTTCAGATTCAAATCTCCCTCTGTCAGCAAACTTCCTGTTTCTTGAAAACTCTTCCTCTGTCTATTGAAAAATTTCTTGAAGTAATAGCAAAGACATAGCAAACACTCCCTCTTTGACAACACATGCCAAAGACAATTCACATATTACCGATGTAAACTAATGTACCTCAAGTACTGATTCATATGCAATGATTCTTTGAATATGCTGCATTAATAGGTTGATTTTCAATCATGTTCTAGTTGATGCATCACTAAAACTGTATTTAGTGAGCCTCGGATAGGGGAATGACCCCTAACTTACCTCTTAGATACACAAATGCATCCTTAGGTAATGGTTTGGTGAAAATGTCTGCAATCTGCTCTTTTGTATGAATATATTCTAATCTGATTTCCTTGTCTTGCACCAATTCTCTGACAAAGTGATATTTAATAGCAATGTGCTTGGTTTTGGAATGCATCACTGGATTCTTTGAAATGTTTATTGCACTGGTATTGTCACAAAATATAACAACTGGTTCTTTGATTTCAACCTTCATACCTTTTAATAACTGTTTAAACCAAACAATATTTGAACAATTTACTACAGCAGCAACATATTCTACTTCAGTTGTGGATTGAGATGTGCAATTTTTCTTTTTACCAGTCCAAGATACCAGTCCTTTTCCAAGAAAAAATGCTCCACCACTTGTACTTTTTCTGTCATCAGTGTTCCCTGCCCAATTAGCATCAGTAAATACTTTTAAATCTAGATTGCCTCTAAATTTATACCACAAACCATATTCTTCAGTTCCTCTTAAGTATCTTAAGATTCTTTTGATTGCCATCATATAATTTTCCTTAGGTTTTTCTGAGAATCTTGCTACTATACCGACTGCTAAGGGCATATCAGGTCTTGTATGTACTACATACTGCAATTTTCCAATCATAGATCGGTATAAGGTCTGATCAACATCTTTTGAATCATCATTTTTGGTAAGTTTCAGTCCAGTACACATGGGTGTACCAACTGGTTTTGAATCTTCCATACCAAACTTCTTAAGTATTTCCTTAATGTATTTAGATTGAGTAATGTATATACCATTCTTGCTTTGCTGAATTTGAAGACCAACAAAGAATTTTATTAAACCAAACATAGACATTTCAAATTCTTTGTTCATTTGCTCTGAAAATTCTTTGCACTGATCCTCATTCCCTGTAAATATAGTATCATCTACAAATATTTATGCCAATACAATTTTGTCATCCGGTCCTTCTTTAATATATAGATTGCTGTTATCATTTGCTCTTTTGAAATTAATCTGAATCAAATAGTTATGGAGTCTTTCATACCATGCTCTAGGAGCTTGTTTCAAACCATACAATGCTTTGTGTAACCTGCAGACCATGTCCTTTTTGTCTGGATCAACAAAACCTTTAGGTTGTTCAATGTAGACTTCTTCATCAAGAATTCCATTGAGAAATGCAGATTTTATATCCATCTGATATACCTTAAATCCTTTATGTGCTGCATAGGCAAGTAGAGTTCTTACACCTTCTAATCTTGCAACAGGAGCAAAAGTTTCACCATAACCTATACCTTCTTCTTGAGAATAACCTTTACATACCAATCTAGCTTTGTTTCTAGATACTTGACCATCTTCATTCAGCTTATTCCTGAATACCCATTTTGTTCCAATTACATTCTTATCTTTAGGTCTAGGTACAAGAGTCCATGTTTTAATCTTTTGTATTTGTTCTAATTCTTCATTCATTGCTTCAATCCAACTTTCATTTTCCAATGCATCTTTGATATTTCTAGGTTCAAAATCAGTAAGCAGACATGTACCTTTTAGCTTGCTTCTTGTCATAGTGCCATCTGATTTGTTTCCAATAATTTGATCTGGTGTATGATGTCTTGTGACATATTTGGCCAGTATAGGTTCCTTGCTTTTTGAATGTGTCACGTTGTTTTCTTCTAGGATCTCTTCTTCAGGTTGCTCGGGCTCGGTAGATATTTGCTCGGTAGCTTCAGGCTGAGACTCAGTTTGAACTTCTTCCCGTGACTCGGTTTGAACTTCTTCCTGTGACTCGGTAACTATGCTCGGCTCAGTAGATATAGTTTCCTCATTGATAGTTGTGTCTGCCAATGTTTCAGGTTCAATGTAAATGAATCTTCTGTAGTTTTCAGGTTCCCTTTTTCTTTCTTCTTCAGTCTTTTCTGCAAACTCATCAAATTTTACATGTATACTTTCTATGACTTTGTGAGTAGATAAGTTCAGACATTTGTATGCCTTGCTTTTCCTAGAATATCCTAGGAATATTCCTTCATCACTTTTCACATCAAATTTATTTCTTCTGGATTCTTTTAAGATATAACATTTGCTACCAAATACTTTCATGTAACTTACATTGGGTTTATAGCCATACCATAATTCATAAGGAGTTTTAAATGTGTCTTTTTTCAATTGTACTCGGTTCAAGGTATGAACTGCAGTGCTGATAGCTTCCTTCCAGTACTTTATAGCGATGTTCTTTTCTATCATTAGAGTCCTTGCACAATCCATAATAGATCTGTTTCTTCTTTCTGCTATTCCATTTTGCTCAGGAGTTCTAGGAGCTGATACCTGCCTTTTGATTCCTCTTTCAATGCAAAAGTTGTTAAAATCATGGGAGATGAATTCACCACCTCTGTCTGATCTTAAGCATTTCAATCTTTTCCCTATTTCCTTTTCCACTCTTGCCAAGTACCATTTGAACTTTTCAAATGCTTCTGACTTTTCTCTTAAATACATAACTGTCATCATTCTAGAATAATCATCAATGAAAAGAATAAAGAATTTATCTCCAGTATAGCTTTGTATTCCAATAGGTCCACATAAGTCAGTATGCACAATTTCCAAAATTTTTGTAGACTGATAGTTCTTACGTTTAAAACTAGTTTTACTCATTTTGCCAATCTGACAATTCTTACATAGACCAGTATCAGGTTTCTTCAAAGTAGGAATGCCTCTTACCTTCTTGAATTTTCTTATCTTTATCATGTTATCAAAATTCACATGACATAACCTTTTGTGCCATAGCCAACTTTCTTCAATTTGAGCAATAAAACATGAATATTCACTGAGATCAAGATAAAATAAGTTACCTTTTGTTTGTTTACCTGATCCAATGAGTTTTCCTTTTTCATGCAGCAGTCTTGCTTGACCATTCATGAATTCAACCTTGAAACCAGTATTGATTAGCTGTGCTACACTTAGAAGATTATGTTTTAGTCCTTCAACCCAATAAGCATTATCACATATGAGTTCTTTGGTTAATGAGATTCTTCCTTTTCCTTTTATACAACAAGGTTCATTGTTTCCAAATCTTACATTACCACTATCATAGTCTTCTAGATATTCAAATTTTCTCTTATCACCAGTCATGTGGTGTGAACATCCACTGTCTATTACCCATATATCATCTTTGCTTATATGAGAAATAAGTGCCATCTTATCTTCATCATCATCAGATTCATCTTTTATAGCAATAAAGACAATTTCTTCTTCACTATCATTAGAATCTTTAGCCATAAAACATGTTTTCTTACCTTTATCCTTGAATGATTTGAAATTTTTTTTGCCATAGTACTTGTGACTTCTCTTCTCTTCCTTTGCCTGCTTGTTTGGGCACCTAGCTACAATATGTCCAATTTCTTCACATGAAAAATAGATTAAAGGAGTTTTACCTTTATATTTACCTTTCCCTTTAGAGTACTTCTTTGCAAGTAATGCTTCTACAATTTCAAGATCACTATCAGAACTTTCTTCTGATACTTCTTCACTTTCTGACTGAATTTCTTTAATTTTCTTGTTCTTCCTTAGTGAAACCTTGGCCTCAAATGCTGACTCAATATTTTTGGAATTTGGAACATAGTTGTCATAGTTGTCTAATTCAAAGGCTGTCAATCTTCCAACTAAAGCATCCAAAGTTATATTATGGTTTGTTTCACATCTTCTTTCTTGAATAGCTGATACTCTTATTGCATAGATAGGGAGTAATGTTCTAAGTATCTTACTTATAACAGTTTCATCAGAGATTGTTCCTCCATAAGCTCTAATTGCACTTGCACTTGCTTTGATTCTTTCAACATATTTTGCAATGTTTTCATCCTCCTTCATATTCATCTTGTCAAACTGTCCTCTTAGGCTTTCTGCTTTGGCTCTTTTCACATTTGCATCACCACCATATATTTTCTTCAGTGCGATCCACATTTCATATGCAGTAGTGCATTCTTTAATATCATCAAATTCTTCATAGCCGAGAGCTGATGCAATGTCTATCATCATGGTGTTATGAGTCTTTTTCTCTGCAATGTCTTCAACAGTTAATGCGCCAATAGGAATTGTGTATTCTTCATCAATGTATTTGCATCCTGAATCACCAATGGAAGCCAGATGAAGTCGCATGAGACCTTGCCAAGCTGAAAAGTTATCTTTGTTGAGCTTTGGAATTTCCCTCTTGTAAGACATCCTGATCTTTAGCTTAGGTCCTTGAAACCCTTCCTGCAAGCACCACAAGCTCTGATACCAATTGATGGAATATGGATGAAGTGACTGAGAGGGGGCGGGGGCGGGTGAATCAGTCAACCATAAAACATTTAACAATTATTTCTTCCTAGATCCCTTAGGATATCTTAATGAATATTATCTGTTTAGTACTCGGTAAATAGACTGCAGTAACTTTGTAGATGCAGAAAGTATTAGTAAATTATCTTTAGATATTTATCAGCACTTGTATATGATTAAGATAGCAATTAAGAACACAAGAGACACAAGATTTAACATGGAAACCCAATATGGGAAAAACCACCTATGTATCTAGATACTGATTTTCACTTTTCTGAAGTGATGCCCGGTTAGAAGCCAACCCAATAAAAGGTTACAAAAAACACTGTTAGGTGTGACCTTGTTAGAAGATTTAATCACCCTGCTAGGAGTGGCCTGGTAAGAGGTCTTGAAAACAATTCAATGGAATTGTCACCTTGTTAGAGGATTTACAATATGGTTGTTAAAACAACTCGGTTAAGAGATTTACAATTCACTGTTACAATGATAAGAAGGTAACAATGAAAATGACCTGTATAATAATGCAACTGCCTTGCTGATTACAGATCTTTGTTCTGCATAAGTGTGATCCTTCCTGATCGAATATATCTCTGCTGCTCCTCAAGGATATCTGATCATCCTTCACAAATTTGCACACACCTTTCCTGTCTCTCTTCTATATATCTTCTGCTGTATATTTCTTATTTATTTTTCACATTTGACCTTTTATTTATATGATTTTAGATTTGTCAAATCGACATTACTTAGTATAACAGTCGGCTGAAATAAGCAAACTTTATTTGCAAAGATCCTTTAAGGGCAGACAGTGCTCGGTGACCATAACTTTCTACAATCTTTCGGAGACCAAGGGAACTCGGTAAACACTGATAATCCTTTTTCTTTGAAAATTGACTGAACTCGGTAGATGCTAACTTTTCTTCGATAACAGATTGAACTCGGTAGATGCTAACTTTTCTTCGACAACCAACTGAACTCGGTAGATGCTAACTTTTCTTTGATAACCGAGTGGACTTGGTAAGCACTAATTTTACTGCCTGGTAGACCGACTGAGCTCAGTAGGTACTGAATGTTGCCGACTATGACATAGTGTGACATCAAAGATAATACATAATTTGAGTAGCAATTTCCTTCAGACAATTATTTCCAACAATATTCATGTTGTAAAGATTGAAGAGGAGAAAAATATGATTTAGTTATTTAGAAGACGTCCTCAGTTAGTCCCACAGGTTGGATTTTTTAACCTTGAATTGTACCCTTAGAAGATTAATTGTGTGCATTAAGCCTTATCAATTGTGAGATTATTATATATAATTATTTTAACTATGAATAATAAAATCATAAGGACAATTAGCTATTATGTTATATTTAATATGATTGAGGGATATATATAACAAGAGATAGTGGATCGATTTATCGGAATGGAATATAATTTTTTGATAAAAAAAAGAAAAATGATATATTATAGGAGCTCATTCAATAAGAAATTGGTAGGATAATAGGTGAATAAAAAAGGAGGCAATTGAGATAGTATGACAAGGAGACTCTAGTTATAATCAAGAAGGCAATAGCTAATAGAGGATTAGTAGAAATATAACTAGGGTTATATTTGTATATTCCTTTCATTTAATTCATTTAAAATATGTGTACTAGGAGGAAAAAGAAAGAAGGAAAACTAGCATTTAGAGTGAATTGTGAGAATATAGCTTTAAAATAATGTTCAAGGTGACTTTATTTCATGCTCGTGCTAATGGTTGATAGATAAAATTTTGGTTAGCTTAAACTTTAAGGTTTAAGGCTGATTTTAAATTTACAAAGTTAGTTTTTAAACCAAAAATTAAGAGTGGGGAATGACCATGATAGTTACATACTTTATCATAACATCTTCTTAGTATCTAGGTCCAAAAATTTTAGTATAGGTTTCAATGTTCTAATTTAAGGATTACAAATAGATAATAAAATTTTCTAACAAAGGTGTGGCTTAGAAAAATGAGCCCTAAAATACATTTATGGGCATGAACACTAAAATGAATGCTAAAATGTAAAGTGATGATTGGAAGATATATTTTCTAACCTTGTACTTATATCACAAAAGATATTTAAAAAAGTCAAATTTTATAAATGTAAATACATAATGTGAAACTATTTAATTATTTTGAGAGAACAAAACTATCATTCATTTTGAATGGGCCCTTTGTTAGAAAGAATAATGATTAGAGAATGTTACACAATAACTAAAATTTAAATATATTACCAAAATGGTCAATTGTGTATAAAATTCATATATAATATGTTACCTTTCTTTGCTTTTCCATTTGTAGCTATTATAGTCAGATATAGACATATAAAAAATATATAACTAAAATTAATAATTAAATATTATGCAATTTAGTAGCGGGTAAAAATAGTGAGGATGGTCATAGATAACAATAATATAGTTTGAGATCACATTTTTTAACAATGTTCATATTAAAAGGTACTTAATTGCTAATGATTAAATGACTTTTTTTTTTTGGCACATTATGGCCAAGGGCTCTATCTCATATCTATATCAAATCAAAATCAGAATAACTAGCATCAACGCAAAATGAGTGTGCAACAATGTTACAAATTATTCACTAAACCCCCTTTTTAAGATCATAATTTTCCATGGAAGTGTTATTTTCATGGAAGTGATTTCTTCTACTTAGATCACACTCCTCTTTAATGTTGTTGCCAATATCATTTTCATTAATACCATATTTAATCACACTATTGTCTCATCGTGTGGCCATTGTAGAATCAACAAGACCTCATGAGAGGACAAATGCATTACTAGATTCTCTAATGATGACATAAAGACCTTGGAACAGCTACCATCTGAACTGGCTATTTGTGTTGTCCCTGAACTAGTATCTTGTGAAGAAGGAGAAGAGAGGTACGCAACATAGGATTAACATCATGAAGTTCTCGAGAGGAAGTCGAGGTAGGTTTGGCATTGGGTGGAGTAACATAGTGGTGTGATTCAACCCCAATCCACCATGTGGATTAAATGTTTGGAGACTTAAGCAGCTCATGAATCTATTTTTTTAAGATTGCCGGATAAAATGCTCGACTAAAAATTATTTCCTAAATCAGAAAACAATTTACTCATAATCTATAATTTATCAGAACATCTATTACCAACTCTTAGCGAAATCTCTTCATAAAGACCTCTAGATAAATCCATTTCAACATGAAAGAAAAAAAAGAGCACGGATGGAACTTTTATAGTTAATTGTTTCCTTTGATATGTTATAAAATATTCCAGACCATTGTCGATGGCTTTACAAATACCAAAAAGAGATAACGAAGATGCACCCACAAAAATGTTGAGAAGGTGGTCTCCATCCTTGGATAAAATGTGGAGAATCAAAGTTAAATGGATAAAATCAGAACCATTTTATTAAAGAGTTTCGTGTTTCTTTAAAATTTTCTTAAAGAATTTTTAATTAAAAACAATGAGAACCATCAGCAAAGAGATAAACGTTTATTTCCTCTTACAAATGGTCTTCCCAGTTTTCCCTGATCGGCCAATGAAAATCGCAAAATTTTGGCTAGGTTTTCATGAATCTACAGATAAGAACGTGCTTTTATAGGAAACTCGGTTTCGCCATCGCCAGAGGAAGCTCGGACAGAGGAATTCGCCGAGATGTTTAGCTAGAGAGATTTGTATGTAAAATTTTGTTGTTATGGCGTAAGATTTAGAATTTGTACGAGCTGTAAACTTAACGAAGTTCTCTGGTAGTTAAAATGCTATTTGTGGAATAGATTGTAGTTCAATTACGATGACAATCAACACTTCAAAATATACAACAATTTGATATAAACGGACAGACATCTTAATTTATCAGTAATACCAACAGAGATATTGTCAGAGTGGCTCCCATAAACCGAAGGGATCCTCCACGTTCTCTGACAGGATTAACTCCTCACGGTTTTCATCATTTCCTTGTGTTACTATGTTTTGCAATTCGAGCAAAAAAGGATGATTTTCCACTAGAGAATCAAGATTAGCCCTTTCATTCCGAAGCTCTTCCCGCGCCCTTGCCAGTTGCGATTCAATGTCTACCAATTTCTTCTCCAACTCAAAACTTTTGCCTGCACAGCCGTAGACTGGATCACTTATCCTCGCACATGCTTCATACACAATGCTGTTCACCGCATCTTCTCTCTTCTCATCCGGAACATTCTACAACACACAAAAACATTCAACTCATTACTTCTCCCCTTCACTATTCCATTAAATAACGAGAATGAAGTGAAATCAGTATGTTACCTGAAGCATTCTGTTCAGATTCGCTGCCCCGAAGACACTGCGTACAGTTAAGAAGCGCTGAGGATTGTCTGATGGAAAATATGGAGCGAACACACATTTGGCCCCGCATTTTTTTCTGTGGATTTTACACGCAGCGCATGGATAATCTGCCATCGCCACTAGACACCCTTCTTCCTTCTCCCTTCCTCCTCTGCATCAGAAGAGCTCTTCTCGTCGACTTAAATAGGCCCACAAATCGCACGCCTTAAAATTACTTGTATGGCTACAAATAGATCATATCCACACCCACAAAATAATTGCGTGATGTAGTGAAATAACCACAAACTTGTCAAATCTTGCATAAGAAAAACTAAATGCTAGTCTTCGACAAGAAAACATGAATGGATTTTTCCACCTGCGGAGTTCTACAAGGACTTGTTGACTATAACAAAGACAATATGAAAAAGAAACAAGACGCTTGGCATTGTAAGGCCCTTGTGATGAGATGATATTTACGATTGCTACCCTCCACTCGTTTTCTTCGTACGTGTATACAGCAGGCAGGCAGTTTCCAGGAAGCCAGTTGAATGCTTACAAATGGTGGATTCATCTGGCAAGTGTATGGCATCGTACATCAGTTCAAATTTGTGAGGATATTTTTAATTGATTCAAGTTGAAGTAGATAGATGTGGGCAATTTTTTATTTTTTTTAATTGAGAATAGCAATAATTTAATAGTATTAATATATTATATTAAGTGGCATGTTTACCTTTTAAAAAAAAGAATATAATAATTTTAGTAAATATTTTATGATCTAGATAGTTTTTGGATTTGATTTTGTGACCAATTTTTTAGTCATTATGAATAACTTGATTTTGTTTTCTTAATTTTTATTGTTGAATTAAAGTACAAAAGTTATTTTTAAATATGGAATATTTAGGATGTAATTGTGTTAAGTAACATCTATATTGAGTTAACTAAAGATTCAAATGTTTAATATTAAACATATTTCTCGATTATGTATTACTATAAGTTTCTGTGTTATTATCTAACTAATTTGTTTTTGATGTAATTTATACTAAAAAAAAAATTATTGAACAAAAAATGTAACAATTATTTTTTTATTTTAAATTTTATAAATTATAATGTAAAATTATAGAATATTAGAAGTTTTGGATTTTATATAATTTCTTGCCTTCAATTCAAACAAATATTTCATAATCTATTAGTTTGACATTTTGGGTTCCCATCGATTAAAAAAAAAGGACATTTAAAAGGGAAATTCATTTGCAATATATGCGTGTATCACATTTTAAATGCACCCTTTTGTGATTCGCGAAGATATAGATAATGATTTGGGTTTTACACAAGCAACAAAAGAAGATTTAGAAGGGATATTCATTTGAATGACGTGTGTACCACGTGGATGGACCCATCATTTATTACTTGTTCAAATAAAAATATGAAGTATATATACAATTACGATGGTTGGTGATCCTTTTTGAGCTATGCCAATAATACAACATGAATTTAGAAGTGAAATTCATTTGAATGACAAAGTGTCACATCTTAGGGCCACCACTCTTTTGTGTTTCATCTTCCTAGTCAAATCAAAAGTGATTATCTAGCACTTTATTCACACTGCAAGGGATCCCCCTTTCAAATTAATTTATTTTTTGTGGACGGAATAGGCCTATCTCATATATATCATCTGATAAATCGAATTCTCTTAGAATTAATTAATATTTTTTTTCTCTTAACAAACTATCAATTTAGAAAAATTATAAGCTACATCAAATAAATGTTATAATAATATTAATTACTTATAGTTTCCTAAAATAGGTAATGGGAATTCATAATGAAGGCATCATGTTATCTTCGATGATATTTTTTATGTTATATTAATATGATAATAAATTAATTGAGAATCTGAAACTATATTTTTTCAGGACAATATTCCTAATTATGTATGAGATATTTTACTATGTTTCTAAGTTATTGTAGGAAGAGCATCTTTACTATTATTATAAAGTAGGTAATCACCTAATTAATAAATTAATTATTAATTAGGTCCCCTTTTGCTTTATTACACTTAAGATAAACTTAGGAGTGCTTTATTGTTTTTAGGTCATGTTGTCTCAGATCATAGGATGAGGAAAACTATGATGGTCTAACTTAATCCTCAATCTCATCTAGCGTTTTATTTATATTTTTTTCTTCAATAGCTATTCATTATTGTACATTGAAATAATTTTATCATTAAATTTATTTCAATGCCAAATTTTTATGTGGATCAATCAAGCTCTTAAGGTTGCATTGCACAATCATTACTTTTTGCCTCTACATGTGATAGGAGTTCTAGTTACATGTAGATTTTGGAAGCAATGGAGTTCACTATCAAATCCTATATTGTAGCTCAAAGCACCAAATATGTAAATTCCAATCCATTTTTTAATGGATATAGCCTTGAAATTTTTGGGGCTTTGTGTAATGTGTAGGGCCTATCATGATCAAAATAAGTGGTTCTACAATAGTCATTTAACTACAATGTAGGAATAAAGGAATGTATGTACATGGTCAAAAGAGTTGGAAATTGCATAGAGGATTTTTTCAAAAGGTACTTGGGTTGATAAATGCAAAGCTACTTGTGTGGGTAAACATATTTCGGGCTCTTTTGTCTAGAAGATTAGGTATGATCAAAATCTAGACTTTGGGGGGATAATAGAAGATAAATGGATTAGAGATGGTGTTTACAATTTAGATTAGAGGAAAAATAGACAAGTGACTCTAGATATAATAATTCCTAACCGTAATCATATTTGGGATGGAAATATTTACATAGATCATTTTCTAGGAATATTTTATCATCATCTAAAAATGGCAGTGGGATATTGAAGCATTAATGAATTTGGTTGTAGAAGAGATAATATTGGAAAACATGGACCTAGAATTTGAGGCATTCAAATAACTCTTAATATTCGAAGGATTTCAAATCAAATTAGGGAAAAAAGCTAGTTAGGAATGGATTATCCTATTATGGGGATTTTATCTATATCACTATTTCTCCCTTGGATTTTTTGCCTAGAGATGTATAATCAAAAGCAATCTTTGTTCAAATATAGGAAGGGGACATTTCTATAGCCTCTCTATATAAATGGATCATCCAGAATTAGTATGATTCATTAAGGAATTATAATTGTCTTTTAATACAATATGATATGAGTTCACCTATGCCTCACTTTAGCATTTACTACATCTCATGCTGAATCATGCTTGATTCTACTGACACTAGTTCAAATTTTTGCTTCTCTCTTATATTATGGACCTTGAGTACTTAACATTGCCTTTATTATAAGGTTATGGTTTCATGGGGTGAAATTATACCATGGTAGGTTTGGTTGGGGTAACATTGACCTAGTAAAAGGTTGTTTGGGGTCATCTTGTCCTAGTAATTGAGGACTTAATCTGAATAGTTTAATTACCAACTTAGAATAGTGGTAAGCATTCTCTAATATTTTAAATTACAAACCTAAAATTCTAAGTAGAGGTATAAAAGGAAACGTATCCCCCTAATTTATACAAAAATCAACACACATCCCACATCTAGTATTCAAGTTTTCATGTACACCCTAAGAGTAAGTGATCAAACATCATCCAAGTCATTAAAGAAAAGAAGTAAAATTTAAATCTAAATCATTCACAATGGCATCCATATTCAATTCTTCACAAGGGTAAAAGCAAGAAGATAAGTCCACTTAAGGATAAACTGTTACACTTAGTCATTTTTATCAAAAAAGGAGGTTAGGAAATGGGGCCCCACTTTTTAAAAATGTGGTCATCTTTCACTTCAATATCCCAAGTCTAAATTCATATTGGGATTCCTTTTGGCACGAGACCCTGAGCCATACTTCATGAAACAAGATCTTGTTTCGTTCAATGTATTTATTTATTTTTTTAAAGTGGTGGAGGTCTTTTTAACCAACCACCTCCCCTCTTTATAGCGCCACCCTATTATACTTTTGACTAAAACCACCTATAGGTAGGTCCTTTTTTTATCTTCTACTTTTATTGATGTTTTTTGTTGTTTTTAGTAGTATTTGTTGATTTTTAACTTAGTTTTTGTTATATTTTATTATGAAAAATTAGTTTATGTGTTTAATTTATCTACTTTTATTTTATAAATATAAAAAAATACCTTTCATATTCGTATTTATATTTTTCATGTATTTAGTACATATGGATGTAATTTTATTATGTTTTTTCTTGAAAATGTAAAACCAACATGTATGTACAGTACATGATGAAAAAAATAGAATAAAGATAAAAAAATGAATTATAAACCTATAATACAAACCTTAAAAAAATAACTTGGAATCATAAGAGAAAACAAATAACTCATAGTAGAAAGCCTAAATGAATAACTTTGAATATAGAAATTGTAAACCATTAACTTACAATAAAACCCCTAAAGAAACTTAACACCTAGAATAAAAATCCTATATATGTCAATCATACACAAAATAAACAAATACCATGTAGAACAGAAGCCCTAAAGAATCAATCATCTTCAAGTCAAGTATAAACCACTAGTCAAGACTATTTATACCCACAACCATAAACCCTATCCATCATCCCTAGGTTATAGATAATGCACATTAAACAAACCTTTAGATATTAAGATAAAATTTTATATCCTAGAGGCTCTAGAGGCTTTATTTAGTTGAGATTAGGTATATTTTTACCTATATTCCTAATTACCATCCCTTAGGACCTATTATATATAATACCCCTTACAACCCATTATGTATTATAAGATCCCTTAGTACTCCTTATTATAAATATGACCCCTTAGAACCCATTAATGTATCCTTGGACCTCTTAGTACCCATTAGAAAACACCAATATATCCTTAGGTTTGTAATGTATTCCAGGACCCCTTAGCACCTATTATATATACTAGGACCATTAATGACCCCTTGGGGTCTATAAATGGACCCTAATACCCTTTATGACACCAATGACCTTTTAGGACTAATTAGGACCCCTTAGGATCCATTGTGTATCATAAGGGGTCCCAAAGGGTTGTCAAACCCATGAAATGGTCATCTGACTATTTATGACCCCTTAATGTGTCCTAGGATCCCTTCTTACCCACTAGGACCCATTATGTATCATAAGGAGTCTTAAGGTATCCTAAGGGGTCGTGGGACACATTAATCAGTCCTACAACCATTTAGAACCCATTAATGTTTTGTAGGACCCATTAGGACCCCTTAGGAAACATAATGTATCATAAGCATGGGCCCTAGGGGGTCCTAGGAATAATCAATTGGTGCTATGACCCCTTAGGTGTTAGGTCCAAAAAGGAGGCAAGCACAACTAAGAGGGTGGGGGGTGAATCTGTTGTGTACAAACAATTAAAAATTTAAACTGCTTAAACCAATTAATGATCTAAAAGATAAATAGGAATTCAAGATCTACCATAGATGACATAGAACACCAAATATATTTTCAAGAAATCCTAGTTAAGAGAAAACCTAGGTGGGGGTCAACCCCACTAGATAGATGTACTATGTTAAAAGTACTACCTTCTTAATAGAAAATGAAATAAAAAGGGGAATGCACATGCATTCATGGGCCAACTACCTAGATCTCACTTCTTATAATACAATGATCTCTCCCTCAGTTGGGTTTATTGATCAATATCTATTTACAAATTCATTAGGGTGGACCAAGTTTCCAGTACAAGTGAGATGACTTATAGCATCTTCTATACCAATACAGTTCCACTAAACTATAATTTCTACCTTAGTTGTAGAATATAAACATCCACTCCCTCTACTCTTTATACACTTTTCAATTGACAAAATTAGTTCCCATTTATACATATTACAATGAATAAACCACAACTAGGTCGAATTGTTGGAAATATTCAGGAATTAACCAAGTTATTGAGAGGGGAAGGGTGAATCAGTAACTCCAAATTTTCTTTCAATAACAGATGTATTAACATATAGTTTACTTTATCCTTTTGCATATAGAAAGCATGAAACTTAAAGCATTCACAATAATGACACATATATTTGGTTACCCAGAAACCTTCCAAAAAGAAAGTAAAACTGGGGTGGGGATGAAACCCACAAAGCTTTAGTACTGCAGTATAAAGTTGGCCGGTTAAGGCTTACAATTGATCACTTCTGATGATTTGCCCTGCTAGGAGCAATAAGGACTACTAGGTCCACCTTGTTAGAGGATTTTTACAAACTTACAAAAGAAGTATGTACTTGGTAAAGAGATTTTACAAAAGACTGTTAAGTCTACCCGGTTAAAGGATTTCAAGCTGATTCACCTGTTAGGATGAAACAGTAGATCTCTTACTTTGCAACTGGATTGCTGAATGAGATTCGCTGATGTACTGATCACCTTCTATGATGGATTTATCTTTGCTGCTTCTTATACTGCTATAGCCCTTTGTAATTCGCTTGTCTCTGCTTTTCTCTTCTATTTCATATTCATACTTATTCTCATTACATCTTGGTATTTTTACAACATTGTTTATATACAAGTCTAAACAATTAATTACAATTACAATTACAAAGTCAGCTTGACAAATAAACATAAGTGCTACTAAGTCAGCCCAAGTATGTTTACACGGTTCCTGCAAACTAACTCGGTGACTTTCTGATACTCGGCGTCCACTGCATTACTTGGCATCGTCATGCACTCGGTAGAAGTGAAGGCACGGTTCATACTAACCACTCGGTAAGTTTTGAACTCGGTAAATACTGGTGACTCGATAGACATAATGTTACTTGATTTATACTGTCCTGCTCGGTTTGCATTGTCCTGCTCGGTTTGCACTGTTCTGCTCGGTTTGGACTGTTCTGCTCAGTTTGCACTGTTCTGCTCGGTTTGCACTATTCTGCTCGGTTTGCACTGTTCTGCTCGATTTGCACTGTTCTGCTCAGTTTGCACTATTCTGCTCGGTTTGCACTCAGAATGCAAATAAGTGTTGTCACTAGTGGCAATCCTGCTTAATGCCAACAATCTCCCCCTTTGGCATTAGTGACAAAAACACTTATTGCCCAAAACTTATATACATGAACCATGCTGAGATTTATTTTGATTTTTCAAAATTTTTCTTTGTCAATTATCTCCCGCTTTCAATGTGCTAACTTTTTCTTCTTTTCTTCTGTACATATCTCCCCCTTTTTTATGATAATGCCAAAGGTGTATATACAAGTGTTTTAAAGAGAGAATCCAAAATTTGATAGAAAAATAGAATGTACCTTCATTATCAGTGCCAGGGTTCTGTCCCAATTTTCTTGCAGAATCTTGCATGTTTGGATTGCAATTTGGACTTCTGCAGAGAGTTCAATCATGTGATCTGCTGTTGAGAACTGATTTTCATGAATTAATGTTTTGCAATGTTCAATGTGCTTATACATTGTATTCATGATGGGAAGGATCATGTTCTGAATGTCTAGCAGTGTGGACCGGATCCTTCTATCTTCTTTCAGTAGTTCTGACTGCATATATGATAGGTATGAGATTTTCATGTGATGAGCAGAGTTTGAACTTGGTTCAAGTTGCAGCTTCTGTATGCTAATCTTCAAATCCTCATCAATTTTATTCATTTTATCCTTGACATCCTTTGTGAACTCGGCAACATTGCACAGTCTGGCCAAAAGAGAGGTAACATTTGAATAGGAAGATTCAATGTTTGACAAAACTGAAGACAATTCGACCTGATTAATAGCTATGTGCTGAGCAATGTGCTCAAGCACTTTATTGTTGAATTTCTTCTCGGCTCTTTCAACTAACTTTTCTATCCCAGATGAATCCTCATTGTACTTATTTACTGCTTCTGCTAATTGTAACAAAACATGTTGAGAGGAGTCTACTTTAATACCTAATGCTTCAGACAAGATGTCCTTAGCATCCTTAATGATTTTATATTCCTTGTCTCTCTCCTCTTTAAGCTTCTTTTGCTTCGCTTTCCTTTGGAGGATTTCACCTATATTTTGCATTTGGTCCGCTGATAGATTTGCAAAATCCAATGTTGGAATCTCTATTTCCTCATCTAGGTCTATATCCTCTACTATATTCTTGCCCAAAAATCTTATACTCGGTTGAGCCTTAGGCTTATCTGTACTTAATGCCTTAGTAGTAGTGACAGTAGACATAATAGGACTAGCTATAGAGAATGGTATACTGTCTACTGGAGAACTTAAAGTATTTACACTTGTAGAATCAAAAACTGGAATACTTACTATTGGAAAACTTGATGAAGTAGGAGACTGCAACTCAGTAGAAGAAATGGTAGTTGCTTCTGTTGTTGCTATAGGTGATTGGACAAATGTTGAAGTTGTCACAACCATGCTTGAAGGTGTCTCCGGGCTAGATGTAGTAACTTTTGCTGGAGAGGTAGGAAGTGATGCAATGACTTCTGCCGCTATCCTCGCAGTATCATCTACCTCAGTGGCTTCTTCCTGTTCATCACTGTCATCTTCAATGTCTTTTATTATAACTGTTTCAGTAGTCGGTTGGTGAAGATGGTATATGTTCTTCCATGTGGCATTTGCAGCCTTCACAACCGATTCAATATTGTTAATCAGAATCAAACAAGTATTGAACTTCACTGTCATCTTATTTTCATTCTCCTTCAATGCCTTCTTTATTTCATCATTTTTCAAGCTCGGCATTAACTATCTCAGGGTTTGATCAAATATGTCTTTTACAGTTTGCTTTGCATTGGTCCATCTCATTTTTATTGGATCTAATAAAGCTACTAGAATCTGTGGGGCTATTTCATCAGGAGATTATTTCCACTGTCCCATCTTTTCAATGACAACATCTTCTATTTCCTTTTGTTCTATTTTCGATCTGGTTTCATATTTTAAAGATTTTATATTACTTACTCCAAATCCTGATCCTTCTCTAAAAAGTTTGATCTTCTCTTGAAGGGTTAGAGGAGGCCCTTTTGAATATTATATCTTTGTCCTGTTTGTCTACCTTACCCCTTGCACTTCTCCTTGTAAATACTACAGTGGGAGGCTTAGGTGCCTTGGTGATGAATACCTTTCCTTTCTTCTTTGCAGGTTTTGGTTCCTCTATTTTCTCATCCTTTTCCTTTTCTTCTTCAGTGTCTTCTCCTTTGTCCTCAGTTAGCATTTGCATTTTGTCTATCCTCTTCTTTCCTTTATTTACTACCTGTGGAAGCTTTATACTTAATTCAATTCTCACTTTAGCTTCTTCATATGTTCCAAAATATGGAGCTTTGGGATTAATAGGCTGATTAAGGAGGGCTTCAATGATATTCTTTGTCTCATCAATGTTTACCTCATAAGGAAGAGGTTTTACATGTACAATCCTCAGTTTAGCTGCTTGAATGTATACTCTGTCATAGTCCACCATGAAACAAATGTCATCCTTATAATCCTCAACCAACTTCTATGGAATCCAGAATCTATCATTCATTTTCTCCTTGAAAGACTCAAAATAACTATCCATGATGCTCTCAAAATTTTCACCCATTTCTGAAATATATTCATTTATCTCATAAAGAACTGGCACATCTTTTCTCCATACTACTTTTCCTTTGGAAGGGAAGAATTTCTGAACATAGAAAAATAAACAGATCAGTAGAGATCCAAACTTACATGGATTATTTTTGGAAGTTTGAATGCTTTCCATGTTCTTGTTAAACTATTTTAACAATAAATCTGCAAGGTCAAATGATAAATTATTCTTGACCACTTTGTATGCTAGGTCTATGGCTTCATAGGAAACACTATTCTGTCGACTTGAACTGTATATCTTATGGGCAATGATGTGTGTTCCAAACTTCAGTTCAGCATCAGTAATGCTGCTTACTTTCATGCCTCTACCGTCCCACTCGGCTAGGGTTTTCTTCTCTAGTTCCGGCCGACCTAGGGTTTTGGTAGATTTAACTTTGTTTAACATGGGAAGACTAGTGATTTGGTGAATCATCTTCTTAGTGATCTCTATGGGTTGCTCAAGCCAAATCTTGCCTTCATGTACACGGCTAAGAATGTATCTAACCCATTTCTCCTAAAATTTTTGAGGTAAATGTGCAATGTGAACTAATCCCTTGTCTTCTAGATGTTTGTGCTCGGGTTTTTGAATACCATCCACACACAGTTCCTCATGCACAATATCTAGCTCTAGGTTTCCCATCTCTTGAATTGCACAATTGAAATGATTGCGAATATCATTAACAAGTAGTACCTTAGGAGGAATTTGAGATTGAGCTCTGTTTGGGTCTAGTGCTACTGCAATTGCGGGCACGAGTTTGAAATCTGGTGCTCTCCATTCCCCTTGGACTATCATTTCTGATCCTTTCTTCGCTGAAGTGCTGGATGATGCCATGGTAGCTCACAGAGAATTCTTTTCACAAAAGTGTTTGAATCGCTGGATTGCTCTTGAAATTTTCTGCTCTCAAAGTGCTAAAGTTCACAATGAAGAATGAGTTTGATTTCTTGCCTTTTGTTTACAACTCTGTCATTAATGCTCAGTACAAATTAGGGTATGAATTCTGACAGACTGTCACCCACTATGAATTAATTTCTCGGTAAAGACTTTGCAACTCGGTGAACTTGAGAATTCATATTGCTCCGACCTCGCTCGGTAAATTAGACCGCTCCCGACCTTGCTCATTAAAGACTGATACCGACCTTCCTGTGATCTTATTGCATCTGTATGCCGATTTAGATCTTTCTTTTAATTTAGTTCTGGAACTGCTTGAAATTGGTCTATGAGAATATAGTTCCAATGCTTTCTTGGGAATTTAGTTTGAGTCGGTATAGCCACCCATTCCATTACTTGGACTAGTTTGCTCGGTAGATTTAGGAACCCACTGTTGTCTCATCTATTTCCTAACCTTAGTTGCTTCATTCTTCTTTCCATCTTCAACTTCACTAGCATTCATACAATTTTTGGCTATGTGACTGAGTTTAGTGCATTTGAAATATCTTACGGTAGTATCTCTTTTCCTTAGATGATGTTTTATGCAGTTCATGCCAATGTGTCCATATTCTCCACAGTAATGACATCTACACCAGGTGTTGTAATCCCATCCAAACATTGCTTTCATAATTTGTTCTGCTGGATTGAATGTTTTGGATCTGCACTCGGATGCCTTGTGACCTTGTTTGTTGCATTTGTGACAATTACCTTTGAATCTTGGTTTTTCCCTGCATTCATTTGCTTTGTGAGCATGCTGATTGCAGTTGTAGCATTTTCCATTGAATTCTTCTTTTTCATTGCTCCAACATTTATTTGAAGTATGTCCTATTTTACCACAATGATTACAAGTAGGTTTTTGATTTCTTTGAGTACCTTTCTTAGAAGATTCACCTTCTACATTGTATCCAAGTCCTGCTTTTCCTTTTTGCCTATGAAGATTTCGCTCATACAGCTGATTTAAGTCTTCTTGGCTTTTCAGCATTCCTTCATTGATTTGTTTTTCGGTGTTTAGGTCATCCACCAATCTTTGATTGATTTTCTTTTCAGATCTTAGTTCTTCTCTTGTGCTTTCTATTTCTGATCTTAGAGTCAGAATTTCCTCATTTGTATGGGAGATCTGATCAATTAGGTTTTCTAGCTGAAGGGTTTTATTTTGGACTTCATTGTTCCTTCCATCTAATTCATCTTTCAACTTGTTTCTTTGTTCTAAGATCTCACAAAATCTTGTAGAGTGTAGTTCTTGTTCTCTTTTTAATTTTCTCACTTCTTCCTGCAGAGACCCATTCTTTTCTAGGAGTTCTTTGACATCATTGTTTGCTTCATCTAAGCTATCTGAGGGAAAAAGATCTTCAATCTTTTCTTCAATGTAATTCTGATCATTCATCTGATTTGCAAGTTCCTTCCTTCTTCTTAGGGATTGTGAAAGATGTTCTTTTGCTTCTTTAAGTTTAGCTATGGCCATTTCCAGATCTAGCTTTTCATTTTCAATCACCTTGTTCAGTTTGAATACCTCCATTGTCCTGGATCTTTGCTCAAGCTAGTTAAGCTTTATCTTGAGAACCAATACAGCTCTGATACCAATTGTTGGAAATATTCAGGAATTAACCAAGTTACTAAGAGGGGAGGGGTGAATTAGTAACTCCAAATTTTCTTTCAATAACAGATATATTAACATATAGTTTACTTTATCCTTTTGCATATAGAAAGCATGAAACTTAAAATCATTCACAATAATGACACATAGATTTGGTTACCCAGAAACCTTCCAAAAAGAAAGTAAAACTGGGGTGGGGATGAAACCCACAAAGCTTTAGTACTGCAGTATAAAGTTGGCCGGTTAAGGCTTACAATTGATCACTTCTAATGATCTGCCCTACTAGGAGCAATAAGGACTGCTAGGTCCACCTTGTTAGAGGATTTTTACAAACTTACAAAAGAAGTATGTACTCGGTAAAGAGATTTTACAAAAGACTGTTAAGTCTACCTGGTTAAAGAATTTCAAGCTGATTCACCTGTTAGGATGAAACAGTAGATCTCTTACTTTGCAACTGGATTGCTGAATGAGATTCGCTGATGTACTGATCACCTTCTGTGATGGATTTATCTTTGCTACTTCTTATACTGCTGTAGCCCTTTGTAATTCGCTTGTCTCTGCTTTTCTCTTCTATTTCATATTCATACTTATTCTCATTACATCTTGGTATTTTTACAACATTATTTATATACAAGTCTAAAAAATTAATTACAATTACAATTACAAAGTCGGCTTGACAAATAAACATAAGTGCTACTAAGTGGGCCCAAGTATGGTTACACAGTTCCTGCAAACTAACTCGGTGAATTTCTGATACTCGACGTCCACTGCATTACTCGACATCGTCATGCACTCGGTAGAAGTGAAGGCACGGTTCATACTAACCACTCGGTAAGTTTTGAACTCGGTAAATACTGGTGACTCGGTAGACATAATGGTACTCGGTTTATACTGTCCTTCTCGGTTTGCATTGTCCTGCTCAGTTTGCACTGTTCTGCTCGGTTTGCACTATTCTACTCGGTTTGCACTGTTCTGCTCAGTTTGCACTGTTCTGCTTAGTTTGCACTATTCTGCTCGGTTTGCACTCAGAATGCAAATAAATGTTGTCACTAGTGGCAATCCTTCTTAATGCCAACATGAATAAGACATATAAGAACAAATGATACAAACATTATAATCAAACTACAATACGATCCAAATCAAGTCGAACAAGACTTAGATAGGATCCAAATCATCATCCTTGATCATGCAAAAGATTCTCCAAATATGCACAAATAAACTTCAACATGCAATATGTTACTTCACCAAGTCGGATAGGACCTAAATGAAGAAACATAAACATGCTAGAAAATCATCAAATGCAATCACCTTGATCAATGTGAACCATCAAAATGGTCATAACATAATCCAAGAATACCAACAAGAAGAAAGAATATCTTATGAAACCTTCACATCAATTTGATCTCAAAATCCAAACTCATCTATGTATTGAATACCAAAAATACTGAATACATAACTCTATCAAACTAGAAAGACATATTGTTGAGCTCTGAATCATGAACAACACCAGTAAAGGAAAAAAAATGAATCCAAATATTACAACATCTTCACATCAATTGAATCAACCACACTAATCCTCACTGAAGGAGTAACTCAACCTCTAACACATGAATACTGAAGTACTGACACCTTATAAATTAATCACATCTCATTCAAACTATTATGCAAACCTCTATAAGTTGACCAGAATAAACTACAAGAATATCTAAAAAATCCTCTATAATCACAACAAAAGATCTTCAACATATCACCTGATTAACTAAAATAGTGTTCTCTGAACAAACTAAACACAATCTTTGCAACAAAAATAGTATGTTGAAATCAATGCAAAAATATTAATATCAGCAAACACAAACAAGGTCTAATCAATAATCTCTGACAACAATCTCCCCTTTTTGGATTGATGGAAACATATGAAGTGAAAAATCAATCAATGTACAAAGACATAAATGTAGATCACTCTAATAATATATCAACCTAATCACTCTAAAAATATATCCACTCGATCACTCTAAAATATATCCACCTAATCACATTGAACAAAATCTCTCCCAAATACAACGTCTCCTAGTTTTTCTATATTTTTCACACAATCTCTCCCCCTTTGACATCAATGGAAAAGTTGCAAAGAAATCAAAAAGAGGTGAAATCACTTCAAAAGGCATAATAGATCATTGTTTCACATCATCATATCACAAGACTACTCCCCCTAAGGAGAAGTCCCCAAACTCATCAATCCAGAAAGTGATATTCTAATAAATTTTTGGATTGATGCCATCCTTGGCATTATTAGCTCTATTCAGGATGGACCAAAACCATAATCTTATCTCTAAGATACTAAAATGTATTCTTCAAAAAATTCTTTGTAAAGATATCAACAATTTGTTCCTTAGTGGACACATACTCCAATTTTACTTCCTTTTCACCGACTTTATCTCTCAAGAAATAATACTTCATATAAATATGTTTTTTCTTTGAATGGTGCACAGGGTTCTTTGTAATATTTATAACACTTGAATTATCACAATAAATAACAATAGGTTCATCAATGTTTATCCTTAAATCTTCCATCATTTTTTTCATCCAAACAAATTGATTACAATTTATAGTAGCAACAACATACTCAACTTTAGCAGTGGATTGAGAGATACAATCTTGTTTCTTACTAGTCCAAGAGATTAGTCTCTTACCAAAAAAGAATGCACCACCACTTGTACTTTTCCTATCATCCACATTACCTGCCCAATCAGCATCAGTATATGCACTCAAACTAAAATTATCATCTTTTCCATACCATAATCCACAATTAAATGTACCCTTAAATTGTCTAAAAGTTATCTTGACAACAACCATATGTGATTCCTTTAGTTCTTCTTGAAATTGCACAAGTATTCCAAATACATTTGATATGTCTAGTTTAGTATCAATTAGATATTGGAATCCTCCAATCATTGATCTATATATTGTCTGATTTGCACAAGGGGATTAATCATCTTTAACTTAAATTTACAACTAGTAACTATAGGAGTCCCTACCGGTTTTGAATCTTCCATACCAAATTTCTTCAACAACTCTCTAACATACTTGGACTATGTAATGAAAACTATTTTATCCAACTATGTAATTTTCCATCCAAGAAAGAATTTCATCCCACCTATCATAGAAATCTCAATTTATTTTTGCATTTCATCAACAAAACCTCTACTCAATTCATCATTACCACCAAATATGATATCATCAAAAAAGACTTCAACAATCAAGATATTATCATCAACTATTTTTAAATATAAGTTACAGTTAGCGGTACCTTTACTGAATCCAATCCTTGTCAAATATCTATCCAACCTAGCATACTAGGATCTAGGATCTTGCTTCAATCTATACAATGATTTCTGCAGTTTACAAACCATATCTTCTTCCTTTGTTAGTGGGAATCTAGTAGGATACTCAATGTAAACATCTTGCTCTAACTCACCATTGAAGAATGTGGACTTAACATCCATATGACATACTTTAAATTTTTTATAAGTTGCATATGCAATAAGTAATCTAACTACTTCACGTCTAGCTATAGGGGAAAAAGTCTTTGTAAAATCAATACCTTGCATTTGAGATTACCCTTTGCAAACCATTCAACTTATTTTTTAATAGGTCCATTTAGTTTCGATCACATTTTTGTTCATAGGTCTAGGAATAAGAATCCAGGTTTTTCTTTTCTCAATTTGATCAATATCTCTTTTATTTTCTTTTACCCAACTTTCATTATTACATACTTCATTTACATCTTTAGACTCAAACATGTTTCTTCTCTAGAAAGTCTTCCTCTAGTTTGAACATCTCTATTCTTATCACCAATATTAGAATCTTCAGAATGATTAATTCTTAGATACCATGGATTCTTCAGAATTGGCTTTGTAGAAAACCCTTTGGTATCAATGCCCTCCTCATTTTTCATAGGTTTATCTTGTTCTTCCAGATTATTTTCTTTCTAATTCTGATTCTGGACTTCTATAATTTGATTATCATCTTCAGTTATGTCATAGCTGCAAGTTCTCTCAAATCTCTACACATTCTCATCAACTCTAATGTTTTCACTTTCAACAACCTTATTCAATCTATAGTTATAACATTTTTATGATTTCCTCCTAGTAGAATATCCAAGAAATATCAATTCATCACTTCTAGGATAAAATTTTTTGATATCCTCATTTAATATAATACTTGCTTCTAAAAATCTAAAATACTTTACTGTAGGAACATTACCATACTAAAGTTCATGAGGAATATTATTAGTTGCTTGTTTTATCTTCACTTGATTAATGATGTATATTGGAGTACTCATTTCTTTACTCCAATATATTTGTGGAACATTTCCTTCAATCATCATAGCCCTAGCTATGTCTAGAATAGTTATATTCCTTTTCTCTTTAACACCATTATATTGTGGGGTTTGTGGACAAAAAGTCTACCTCTTTATCCTATGTTCTTCACAAAAAAGTATAAAACTCACCAGATGTGAATTTTGTACCTCTATCCTATCTTAGATGCTTTAATCTTTGTCCAAACTATGCCTCTACCATCATTTTTAATATCTATAAATTCTAAAAGGCTTCTGATTTCTCTTTCAAAAAAGTAACCCACATCATCCTTGAATAATCATCAATAAATAACAAGGTAAGTGCACAAAGATGGGGGACCAAAAAGTGGGTATAAGATGCCAATTTTTTCATGAAATAAGAAAACTCTAAACTTCAACAAGAAATTGAAGATAGTTAGACTCAGAATTTTAAGATGCAACAAGAACAAGAGTTGTAATACTTTGAATCTAGTTCCTAAACTACTAATTTATTATGAAAATGGTGTAGATTAAGGCCCTCAAAAAGGGGGAGAACAAAAAGTGGTCCTAATTTTTTGTGAAAAAATATAACATAGCATCTCGTGCACTTCCCCTAAAATGTTAACTTTTTTTGAATTTTTTTAATCGCTCCAGTGAGAAGTTATCTAACACCACATAGTTTATCCCAGATTTTTTTGCTAAATTTTTTATGAATGTGTAATATTTTATGAATTTACAAAGTGCACACATTCAGTAAACGTGAAATTTTTGTGTGCTCCCCATAGAAATCATTCAAATCTAATAAAAAATCAAATTTTCTTTTTTTTAAAGTATGTAGAATGGAATCTAGTTTGTAAAAAAGAACTTGTTGCAGAATTTGATGAACGAGCCAAAATCTGTGCCCAAAATAGTACATGTTGGTTTTTTACAAAAAAAGGACATACACAAAATAAATTAGAGATGAAAAACTTAACATAATCAAAATTCAAAATAAATTATATGCTTAGATAGCTAACAGAGAGATTTGCAATATCACGTCATCTGATTTTTACGTTATTAAACCATGAGTAAACCTGATGAGGAGCACACAAAAAAAGATGTTATTTTTTTTGTATGTCTACTGGAAAACACATCTCAGGTCTGTTTGAATCCTCCAAGCCTTTGGGTTGGATCTCCAAGCCAAATCCAAGCCTTAGGATTGGTGGACTCCAATGTCTTGCAAAGCATGTGCGTCCTATAGGGCATGCACACTATTGAAATATTTGACTTCCATAGGGTGCGCACATTATAGGGTGTGTTCCCTATAATGCGTGTGCCCTATTTAAGTCATAGATTTCAATAGTGAGAGAGAAATAGTAAGATGGTGGCAGGGGTTGAGAGAGGAAGACAGAGAGAGAGGGAGAGAGAGACTGGGGGAAGAGAGTGATACTGTGTGTATGTGTGGCTCTCTCTCTCTCTCTCTCTCTCTCTCTAGTTTTGCATAGGGTGCATGCTCTATAGCGTGCTCACGCTATGTAAGAATATGGAGTACGCTTCTATGGTTTTGCATAGGGCGCACGTGATATAGCACACTTGCTCTATGTAAGACTAAAAAAATAGTTTTATATGTAAAGATCTTGTGAAAGAGGCCCACTTTTTTGTATATTGTCTAGTTTTTGTGTTTTATCCAACAAATATTTTCTTTTCTTGGTCTTGAAGGTGACAAAGATGAATATTCTATAAATTTGCACCATCTTTTTGTTCAAATATCAACATCAAATTGTGAAAGTCAATCATTCTTCACCGAAATTTATCGATTGAGGTAAGTTTTTTAATTTTTTACATGTGAAATGTGAATAAAGAGTCTTTTGGTTTATAATTGGTATGATATAGACTTGTTGAATACATAATTTGATATAATTGTAATAAATTTATAGTATTTAATTTATCATATTGTAAGAGATTTATATTATAATTTGACTTATTGTAATAGATTTATATTATATTTTTAAAATTGTAAATAATTCATATGTAGAAATCATCATCATGTCGAGGAAACGAAAAAAGACTTTAACACCGGAAGAGCATGAAAGAGACAAAGAGAAGAAAAGGGAAAGAATGAGACAACTTCATGAACAAAAAAAATTGGATACCATGGAAGAAGATTTTTCTTTGGGTGAGGAACATGAAATGTCAATACAAAGTAAGAGAGAATTGGAATTAGAAACAAAAAGACAACAAATGAGAAACTTGCGTGCAACAAGACAAATGAATTATAAAGATGCAGGCACATCATGTATGAGTTCCCAAGTTGAAGAGACATCATCATCCAATGTTAGAGGTACACCATTCTCTAAATATGAAGGTGTGGTCACACCCTTGTATCATGTTGAAGGTACACCATTGTCTACATCCCAAGGTGTATGCACCCCCTTGTATCATGTTGAAGGCACACCATTATCTTTTGGAAAGTTGTCTATACTAAACTATATGACTTGATATATTGTTTTCATTATGGTGAAAAAGTCATATAGCAGTTTGGAGTCAACACACTTAGTATAAAGATCAAAATTTAGTTAAGTGTTGAAGACTGGATAGTGTATAGAGTTCCTCCAGCTCAAAGCATCAGTGCACATGTGTACGAATGAATTATGGTATGCACCCTGGAAGTTAAGTTTGTTAGAGTATACTTATGCTTAGTCTATGAACGCATAAGTAGATATGAAAATACATAAAAGTTACAGTCAGTTGAAGTTGCACAGCCAGTGTGTGCCAGCAGAGAATAGAGCATGGAGCCGACAGTTAGCATTTTGGTTTGTGATTATAATTTAATGTTGTAAAGGCCATGCACCCATTGTATTTAGGTTTCTAACATGTTTATATTTATAATTTTAAGCACGCTTAAGCCAATTCATTTGGAAGCGTTGTTTTTAATTATTTATAGGGCTGACATAACTATTTTGTTTGTATGAGTGTATAAATATAAGATGTGCCCATTGTATTTGATATGGAAGTTGTAATAGAGTTGTGAGAAGTAGAGAAAAGGTATGCTAAGACAACATAAGATATATTAGAGCTTTGTTAGAGGTCAAAGCATCAGCACACCAAAGGAACTAATCTGACAAGAAGTGTCACAGTGACAGTTCACCAGTAGATATAGTGTGTATCTGAAATAAGAAGGTTGTAGCCTTCACCATTTGAGGAGTGAGCTCTAGGATAGTTAGTCCACTCCAATAATAGGGATCATTGTAAAAGACTCCTAACAAGGCCTGACCCTTAACAAGGTCACCTGTACTTAAAGCATTGTAAAGCTACTCCTAACAAGGTAAAGGATCTTCTAACAAGGATCACAAAACACTAGTGTAGAATATTAGTGGGTATCAAGTCCCACCGGGGTTTTTACCTATTTCAGTTTCCCCATAACCATATTGGTGTCATGTGTTGATTTCATGTTTCATGTTTATGTGAATGTTTATTTTAGTACTTAAGAATTTAAGTTCAGCATAAAGATTAAAGTGAAAAGTTAAAATACAGTGAACACTGATTCACCCCCCCCCCCCTCTCAGTGTTCCCATTCCTAATAATTGGTATCAAAGCTCTAGTCTTCAACAAAGAAGTTTAACCACTTGAGGAGATAATGGAAAAAGAAGAAATGAAACATCTGAAGAAGAATCTTGAAGCCGCTCTTGAAGATCTAGACAATTCAAAAAGAGAAATTGAAGAACTAAAAGAAAAAGTCAGTGATGCTCAATTAGTTATCAAAAGACTCAGAAAGGATTTGAAAGGACAGTTTAATAGTGAACTTGAAGAAAAGGTCAAGAATTTTAATGAAGAAAATGCATCCTTATTAAGTCAGCTTGAAGAATTTGATGACAAACTAATGAACAATCAAGATGTCTACAATGAACAAGTCAAGGAGAACCTTCAACTCAATGAGGAACTAAGGGAAGCTAACTTAGAAATCTTGGAGTTGAAGAGCATCAAAGATAGCTTGGAATCTAAATTGAAAAAGGCAAAGGATCATATTAACAAGTTACATACTAGTGCTGATTTGGTAGAATCTCAGTTGTATGCAAGAAGAATCAAAGGAGACACTAGCTATATTGGATACAATGAAGCACAAAATCAGATTGAAAATAGGTGAGGAAGAAAGGATTCACAAAAGAACTCTATTGATACTAAGAAGACTGAAGATCAAACCAAAGACAATGGTGGTCCTCCTAAGAATGAGTGCAAGTCTGTAGAACGCACCTATTTTGCATGTAACAAGCATGGGCACATTGCAAGGAATTGTATAGAGGTAAGACCTTTTAATGGCTACCATTATTCATGCAATAGATTTGGTCATAGAGCTATGAATTGCAAGACTAGTAAGAAGAACATGATTCAGCAAGACCAAAGAAATTAGAATCAGACAAATGTTAGAAGTTCTCAGAATATGACATGTCAGATATGTAACTATAATGGTCACTTAGCTAGAACATGAGAAATGGTAACTCATGTCAATGCGCCGAGTTATAATAGACCTCCAGTCATTTTTCACTCTTGTAACAAGGATGGACATATCTCAAGATTCTATAGATCAAGGACGCAAGGTCAGAAAAGCTTTAAAAAGATTGAAGAACCAATTTTGGATCCTGAAGGATAAGTCAAGTTTGTGAAAGCCTTAGAGGATGCAAGCTTGATTTGGTTAGAATGAAAGAAGGACCAAGCTGATGAGAATGTATTGGATGCACCCTCTACATCTGCATGAATGGCCCTTAGGGTCATAGGGGGAGCTAATTTAGCTCTAGACCCCTGTACGGCTGGTATACTCACCCTCAGAGTATGCACCTTTGGACTTAAGCTTTTGGAGTGTATATGAGCCTTTGTGCAAGAATGCACATGCTGATTGTTAGTGGATCTCAAGTTTGAAATTTTGAAGTGACAACCTGGTTTACGAGACTTGCATTAATGGTGAATTTCTCACTTTAAGTACAAAGAAAATTGTTTGTTTACTCATTGCATTCAAATTTAGAGTGAATTAAAGAGCAGATTGAGCCTTGGAAGTTGTTGTGAAGATTTGGAGATTGAACTATCAGAGTTTATAGTGCATTTGATCAGTTGCAAAAACCCTAGCTCATTGCCCCGATTTAGAAGCCATCAGACTATCTCTAAATTCAGTTGGAAAGTGATTATCAAGTAAGTCATGGCCGCTCCCATTGTTTATGATGTCACTAAGAAGAAAAGATATGTTTTCAAGAGGCACCCATTTAAATGCACCCTATATGATTTAGAGGGAGCTTTCTCCCGCAGACCTATGGGCATCATGCATGTGGAAGACATAAGGGCTTACATCTACTGTAAGAAAGAACCTATTGGATTAGATAGGTTAAGAGTGCACATGGATACCATGTTGAAATAGGATAAAACATTCATGGATGAGTATGCCAAATGAAATGATCACCCCATTGTTGAATATGATATGACATATGAATTCTATAAGACATAATGGATAAAGATCTTATTGAGAAAAATCCATGATGATCTATTTTGGATTGGAGATATTCTAGTAAGAATCACAAGTGATCTAATACATGAGATGACATGCCTTTCTAGGACAGGCACCATCCTTCCAGTGGGTAAGGATGTTAGGAAAATGGTAGAGAAAGTATGTAAGTCAAGGAGCGATAGGCTTGACATGACTATTGAGTTGATTGAGCAAGAAGACAACAAATTGATGTCAATGATACTAGGTTATAGATTTCATCACACCAGTAGGGTGAATAGTGTGTCTGGGGGCCCTATTCTAGCTGTCATCAGACTAGTAAAGGAAGATGGAGAATTCAACTTGTGTGAGATCTTGCATAGACATTTGATAGATAACATCAAAGCTATCAAACATGACAAGACAAATATATTTAGGTTTGGGTCCCTGATCATCTATATGTACCTTCATATAGTTGGAAGAGTTTCAGATTTGTATTTGGACAAGTCCATTCCAAAAATGCCTCAGATATCCAACAAAGCATCGACAGAAAGAACACTAAGACATTACATTACATTGGAACTGAAGACCTTTAGAGCTAAGATGCAAATGAGGTATAGGATTCCAAAAAGCATTGTAGAGAAATATAAGGATATAATATGTTTTATGGTGGAGACTGATGCTACATGTATGGAAGTTGTTGAACCAAGAACTAAGTGGATTCATCCACTTGGGTATGAGGTAGAGGAATAGGTCCTTGAAGCATATGCATAGCTACTTTTGACATCCCCCAAAGATCCTAATGAACCTAGGTGGGGAACCTATGAGGAAAAGACCAGAGAAGTTGATGCAAAACTTAACAATGCAACAACAAAAAGAAAGGTTGCAAAGGTCACTTCTAAGATCTTGAGAATACATGGTGTGTCTCAAGAAGACCTTGATAAAGCAAGGGATGAAAATATTTCCCTAGAATTGAAAGGCATAGTAGCAGAGGAAGAACAAGAAGATCCTAAGTTGAAGAAGATGAAAATTGAATCAGATGACAGTCAGAAGGATAAAGAAGATAATACTCCCTCTGCGCCCATAGATACTATTGATCTTACCACTCCTTCAGAGTATAAGCCTATAATCAAGAGGAAGAAAGAAGCTAGCACTAGTCATCCATCCTCATGAGAACTAAGGAGCAAGAAAAACTTTCAAGCACCTCCTAAGGAAGGATTCAGACCAAGCCTTAAAGTTTTGAATGCAAGAATTATTGATGAGGGAAGAATTGATCAAGTAGAGAAGTATTATGATACATATTGTGAGATTGACAAATCAGAAATACATAGTATGATTGTCAAACATATGATCAAGTTCAAGAAGATATTTCTTGAGTTGAAAACCTCTATTCTAGATAAAGTATGGGATATTTTAGAAAAGCTAAAGAGACAAGAAAATGAAGAGGATCTAAGGATCAGAGAAAAAAGTATTACAAGATACTCTGCAAGTATGTTCTAAAGAAGAAGAGGCACTGATATTAAATTTGGTGAAGCCACACTTAAGGACAAAGATGAGAACTCTTCACATTATGAACAAAGACTATGAGTTGATAATGAAGGAAATAGAGAAGGCCTTTGAAAAGGTGTTATTAGAACAACAGATAAAACCACCTACTATGCCCATCACTCATGCACCTAGTAAGCAAGAAAAAGAAGCAGAGACCTTCAATGTACCAGTGACAGGTCCTTAGGACTCAGTGCCCATAGCAAAAACTCAAATAGAGGCAAACAAGTCTGCACCCATCTTAGAATCTCATGAAGGCAGGACTATTATCATAGATAATGTGGAGATAGCCATGGCAGCTACTGATAAGGATTTTGACAATTTTGAGGAAGCATTTGTTAGTACTAAAGAAGCTAAAATCTTATGCAGCAATACACCTCCCACTCAACAAGAAGAAGTACTCAGAGAAGATGTATTTGATAAGAAAGAAGAAGAAAAGGTAGAAAAGAAAGAAGATGAAACTTTTGTTGATCTTGCAAAGGTAAACAAGAAGTGATGGACAACACTGCCATTACTCCCTCCTCAACATTATTGTCAAGTTTGACACCTGACACAAGTAGTTTGGACTCCTGGAAAGAAGAAGACCCGATTAAGTTCAGCATCTTGGCTATGGAGAAGGCAAAAGAAAAAGAAGTTATGAGGAATCCTCTCTTGATAGAATCAGTGAATATTTTGAATAGTTTTCTGCCAAAAGATAAGAAAGTGCTAAAAGTACATTCAGTTGACGATGTGAGTTCAGTCCTCTCACAGTTCAAAAGCAATTTTTCTAGCCTAGAAGAATTTGCATCCATAGTAGAAAAAGAGAAGTACTTAAAGAAGAGACTAAATGATTTGATGAGAAACTTTTCACTAGACTTGAATTCTCTTATGTCTGGTCAAGCATCCTTGAAAGAATTTGTTGATGAAGGAAGAAAGATCATTGCAGCATGCATGGATCAAGACAAGCTCACCAATGCTCACTTCAAAAAGATAAAAGAGGCAGAAGTAATGATTGAGCAGGTAAAGAATTTAGTGTCAGACACATCCATTGATGTGAACATGTGCAAAAATTTCTACCAAGGACAGTTAGACAAGATTGAGAAGGAAGAAATAGAGATAACAAGGATAAGGTCCAGACAGACTTAGTTGAGGAATGGTCTTGCACCCTCTTTAGACATCCTCAATTAGAATATAAAGGAGATTGATGCCACCATGGTAACTTATGATCATGGTCCCATCAGTGACTTGGAGAAGATGGAGAAGCTTCAATATGAATTATGTGTCCATCTCCAAATAGTTAACTCTCCGATAACCTTTTGGAGGAAGGAGATCCAAAACCTCAAGATTGAATAATCCGGATGTTTTCCCTTAGTGAGTATGTGTAGATATAGTATTTTGATGCACCTTTGTCATTAATGTCAAAGGGGGAGTTGTGTATAGAATATGGAGTATATATATGTATAGGGAGATATAAGATTATGTATAAAATTGTATAGAAGACAAAAAAATTTGTGTAAAGGAACACTTAACAACTTGGCCATATTCCTTTGTTGCCATCAATGACAAAGGGGGAGATTGTTGGAAAGTTGTCTATATTGAAGTATATGACTTGATATAGCATTTTCATTATGGAAAAAAAAGTAATATAGCAGTTTGGAGTTAGCACACTTAGTATAAAGATCAGAATTTAGTTAAGTGTTGAATATTGGACAGTGTACAAAGTTCTTGCAGCTCAAAGCATTAGCGCACATGTGTACGGATGAATTATGGTATGCACCTTGGAAGTTAAGTTTGCTAGAGTATACTTATGCTTAGTCTATGAGCGCATAAGTAGATATGCAAAGATGTAAAAGTTACAGTCAGTTGAAGTTGCATAGCCAGTGTGTGCCAACAAAGAATAGAGCATGGAGCTAATAGTTAGCATTTTGGTTTTTGATTATAATTTAATGTTGTAAAGGCCATGTGCCCATTATATTTAGGTTCCCAACATGTTTATATGTATAATTGTAAGCATGCTTAAGCCGATTCATTTGGAAGCATTTTTTGTAATTAGTTATAGGGTTGACCTAACTATTTTGTTTGTATGAGCATATAAATATAAGATGCACCCATTGTATTTCATATGGAAGTTGTAATAGAGTTGTGAGAAGTAGAGCAGAGGTATGCTAAGACAACATAAGATGTATTAGAGCTTTGTTAGAGGTCAAATCATCAGCGCACCAAAGGAACTGATCTGAGAAGTAGTGTCAGAGTGACAGTTCACCAACAGATATAGTGTGTATCTGAAATCAGAAGGTTGTAGCCTTCACCATTTGAGGAGTGAGCTGTAGGATAGTGAGTCCAATCCCCTAATAGGGATCATTATAAAAGACTCCTAACAGGGTCTGACCCTTAACAAGGTCTACTATACTTAAAGCATTGTAAAGCTACTCTTAATAGGGTAAAGGATCTTCTAACAAGGATCACAAAACACTAGTGCAGAATATTAGTGGATATCAAGTCCCACTGGGGTTTTTACCTATTTGGGTTTGCTTGTAACCATATTGGTGCCATGTGTTGATTTCATGTTTCATGTTTATGTGAATGTTTATTTCAATACTTAAGCATTTAAGTTTAGCATAAAGATTAAAGTGAAAAGTTAAAATACGGTGAACATTGATTCACCCCCCCCCCCCACCTCAGTGTTCCAATTCCTAACATTGTCTGCATCCCAAAGTAGAGGTACACAATTGTATCATGTTAAAGGCACACCACTATCTATATTCCAAGGTGTAGGCACAACATCATGTCATGTTGAAGGCACTCAAGATGGTACGCAATTCACACATAATATTTTTGATGCTCCTAGAATTATTTATAGAAAGAAAAAATATTTGATTGATATTGATACTAACATTTTGCAAGAAATGCCTAACAAGATTTCCAAGCGTACTTGTCAAAGAAATGCTAAGCGTATTTGGAGATCATTTTTTGAGAATTTAAACATGACAGGAAGATGTCAACTATATATTGAAATGATGAGAAATCTAAAATTTAGGCCCATCATTCTTCAGCTAAGAATGATCGATGAGTCAAGTGAAAAATCTATTGTAATGAATCTAATGACTGCATATGAGAGTGTGGGTTCTACATCATGCATGAAAGATAGTAATGTCACATGAGATGTACTTGCATCAACAATAGTAAGCACTCAAATGAAGAAATCTTGAATCATTAGAAAGACAAGAAAAATATTGAAAATAAGTAGAAAGTCTCTAATGAGAGCCCTGGGAAGGCGTCAAAGAGTGGAAGATCCAAATAGCAATGAGTTATGTGCATTTTCTGGTAGACTACTATGAAAAGATAAAGCAATTGTTGAAGCTTTGAAATCCTTGATTGAAGAACTTTGGAAGAATAACACATGGGTATTTCCTAATCAAAGAGATGTTGTAAGAAGGAGGATTGGTAGTTGAATTCGTGTTCCACATCTAAAACATTTTTTGGATTCAACTCAAACACAATTCTTTACTAAATTTATGCATATGTATCCTCAAATTAAAATTAGTCAGAGATATTTAGAAATGTGTAAACCTTTTTATGTGATATAAATCACACACACACAACTTGTTGTTGTAGGGTACATATTGAATTTTCTAACCATTTTGAAGTTTATAGGAATATATGTGTAGATTTTCACTCTAAAAATGTTTTCCAGGATTGTAAAATAAATTTCCCACCTAGATCTTCAATGGAATTAATATCTACCATTTTATGTGAAAGAGAAGAAGGTCAACAATTTTACAATCTCTCATGTTGGAATGGTACACGCATAGATTGCATAGGTTTGCGACATTTGCCAATTTTTCAACATATGGAGAGTACGCATGCAATTAGTAATGAAATAGTGGAATTTATAAAATATAAGACTATGACACAATATAAAAGATGGAAAAGATGCTAAAAGATGTGATTTAGTAATTGAAAAAAATCCAGTGTATTAGTACATGGACATTTTTCCTCAAAAAATTATTTATGAGTATAGGCATACACATAGAGCACGATGGTTATATATGAAATTCAAGTTGTGCAAGGACACATTACCACTTGATACTATTGTTTCAGTTGTGGACTTTGTAGAGAATTACACACTACAACCATAGAATGTGGTGCAAGAAAAGTATTACAGCTCTCAACAGGTTGCTATATTTGTTCATATAGCATTCATGCATTCACCTGACAGTACAAAGGAGAATAGGAAGATATTGAGGGAGTATCATTTTTATATCAATGATGATCGCTCACATTCTATAGATTTTGTACATAGTTTATTTCAACTATTTTATGTTCATTTGGCTAACAGGGGCATAAAATATCATTGACATATCATATGGTCAGTGTGCATCACAATTCAAGAATTCTCAAATGTTTTATTGGTTGTGTAGGATGCATAAGATTATTGGAACTCAATATATGTGGAATTTCATAGAGGCCATTCATGGAAAGGGAGAGCATGATGGTGCAGGTGCATGTATTAAAAGAGCCTTAGCACATGAAGAATTAAAGTACAAAGAGAAAGCAACATTGTCAGATGTGAGATGTATTGTCCAGTGGTGTAATGCTACAATGGGTCCAAGTAATGAAGGTGAGTCTATGTTTCATAGAGTTTTTTGGTTGATGGATGAAACTAATATTGCACCATATGAGGATTGTTGTACACTGACAGGATTGAGTGAGCTACACTCTTTTAGAAGTTGTAATGAAGGTTCATGGAGTATCCACACACAACATATGGCATTCTTTTTATAATCATGTGTAGATAAAGATTAGGATGGGTGTGGGTCAAAGGAATGGGTTGACGAATGGTATACATGTATTTTGAGCCCACTTACCTCCTATCATCTCCATGAATCACTAAAATTGATAGAAATGGAATCATCCATTGACTTTGATTGCTTATCTAATCTAGTACAACTAGGTAAATTTTTCACATACAAAAAATATCAAATTTAGTACTTTATCATAAATATTCAATAAACTAATGTCCTCATTATGTTTATATCATTACAGGCCATGTTTTTGCTATTATTGCACCTGAAGACAATGAAGAAGGGACAAATTATTATTTGTATCATTGTGTTGAGGCAAAAAATAAATTGGCTCACTCAGTTATGGATGGTGAAGAATTAGAATACCCTATAGGAGCAGTGGTTTTAACTGGTACATGGCTTAGGTGGTATGCTATGAGGAACCCTAGGTTATGGTTGTTTGAGGATTGAGAGACACACAGAAAGATTCTTCTTTATTCAAACCTCATCATTACATCAAATGTCCACTTGATGAGATATGGAGGAAGACCACATAATAAAACTCTTTGGAAGGTTTGCGAGCCAGACTAGGAGGCAATACTTGAGAGAATCAAGGGTAGGGAAAATCTAATTGCTTCATTAGACTAAATAGAGATACAAAATATTTTAATGTCAAATATATTTGAATACATGTGCATTTATCACTTTATATTTATATATGCCATGGACCCTGATCTAGGTACAAGTTCACTTCCTCTGATCTCTTATTCCAACTTATCTTGACACCACACACAAGGACCCCAATCTAGGCTTCACAATGCACCTAGAGCCTCCATTATGTCAAAACTCCAAATAGGGATTCTGACTTGATTCTAACACCATATAACATCTTAACATGGTCCATATACCATGTTTAACCAACCCACCAGTTCTGGTCAACTCATCTTCCACCAATGCACTCCACCAACCCTTTAGCTTGTAGTCTTCACCAGTCACAAATTAGACTTTTTCTTCCAATTTTCCCAAAAAACTCTAGAAACCAATCTCTGATTTAGATACTCTTTTACATTCTCTAAATCCTCCCCAAGTCTCAGGGTAGACTCCTTTGGACCATATGTTTGAACAAATAACCTAGCACCCACCAAATAGGCCTAATTCATCCTCATTTCCAAAGAAACACACAAAGATACTCATCCCCTTGAATCGCAACCAAGGAAAATTCTTTACTAAGGTTTAAAAACAAAATATTCTCAAGGTTTTAAGGCTTCATCCCTTACCTACACTTCTAGACACCAAATCCTTTCTTCTAGGGTCACACAACTAGGGTATGTTCAAATAGACCTTCAACACTATCTCCAATCAAACCAATGGTTCCAAAACATCATTTTGATCCCATACAACAATAATCCATCAATAAATGTATCTATTCTTAAGGGCCTTCTCTCTCTACGTGACTGGTGCAAGACAGACTCCCTTCAATCAGCAAACTACAACCTCCCTATGGCTTCCAAACACATCATATCCATGTCTCTTCATAAACACACAATGATAAAAGGATAAAAATACATATTTATACCTCTCCCACAAATCACGGTAGCCACATTGATGGGAGAGTGACGTAAGATAAACTCCAGGGCTTAGTTTGCCACTCCCACCAAGAGATTTTTGTTATCTCCTAGTATCCTATGCTTCTATAGAATCTCCTAATAGGCTTAGATCATTAACTAAGTCCTATTCACTCTTTACTACAAGAGTCACACCTTGAAAACTCCACCTTGGATGATCTACACCTTGATTTTGGTTCTCTTTCTCACTTTCACTTAGAAGGATCTAAGTGCCAAATCCACTAAAACATCACAAATTTCAAACTTCATTGTGGGGACCCTCTTCACTTTAAATCCATTCATATTCAATCCAATTTGACTGATTTGGGAAGGTTATTGACTCAGGTTTATCAAATTCAAGATTTCATCATAAGAGACCTTAAATTTAGGCCTATTTCTTGTAGCCTTTTTGAATGGCTTTTGCCCTTTCTCAACCAAACTATCCAAACAACCTGAAAATCCAACTTTAGATATGGATACCCTTTTGGCTTAAATTGAATATTTTGGAGGTCTAAGGCTTTGACACCCTTCTTACACCTCCTTCCTAATATCAAGGAGAAACAAGGCTAAAAGGCTTAGTTTCTAGGACAATCTGACTATGATTGATGAAAATTGCTCAAAACCTATCCTAATGGATTGGTATGACCTCCCAATGCTTAGGATGGTTGACTAACATGAAAACCTTCTATAAAAATTCCTAGGTACATACTGTACCTCCCATTCCCCACATGAAATAACTTGATTTCTCCCTGTCAAGCCTCTAACTCGGTCTACTTAGCTCGCCTAGGATTTGACCATAAACTTAGCTACATTGCTCATGATGCTTCCTCAATTTATATAAAATATTTATAGAGGCCCCACTTAAAGATTCAACAACTTATTTTGAGTTTCCATGGTTTAATCTCATGTGGGAGCCATTTTTACAAATTTTGTCACAGTGTGACCAGAGAAAGGTCCTATACTAAAACAATTTGAAAACTATATTAAAAATACTCTAAACCCTTAACACATAAAATGAAAAAGTCTTCTAATACTCTATAGAATACGATGAAACCACTATATCACCATATTCAAAGCTAAAATTCTAACAGTTCCTCAAAAACCCAAGATATCCTTCAAAGCAAAGTTGCAGAGCTCATAACATTAACTCAAAAAAATTTTACACAATACATATAACTCATGGAGATTCGAGTCATTAATCCCATTAGGTGTCTCCTCCACCATTCTAGGGCCTATTTGTTGAGAATAACCTCCCATTACCAAAGGAATCCGAGGCTGTCCATGTTGCATGCCACATTTGCAATAAGTGCAAATGTTGTTATGAAAACATTTTTACAACACTTGACAGCTTTGATAGATTCTTTAATCCTATATTCTAGGATTCTTATCCTCATATCTTTTGAGGATCCAAGATCATTCATGAACATCATATTAAATTAACAACCATTAACCATTCTTAGGCCTAAGACACATTAATGACTCAATCTCCCTAACTCTTAAGAAATTTAAATAACAAATAACAAAGGCTATTAGTGTGACCTTAGTCCTAGTGACTAATTAACCTACCCAACATAGGAAAAGACCTTCTAATGTCCTAAAGAAAGCTATACTAACTTCTTGACTTGGCTAGAGTCAAATACAAGCTAGAATTAACTATCTAATGGAAGTTAGCCTAGGTGCTCTTGCACCATCCTCCCCAAAATAAGAATTTCAATCCACCCTTGGATTGATAAGGCTAAGGATCAATTCATAACCTTTTTGAACTCTATTTCCTTTACCCACATAGCATCAAAAATATTCTTCCCATACCTCTAGATGACTAGCTCTTTATACTCTTTATGTCTGGTTTTCTTGTAGGTCCTAGTGTCTAATACATTGTCTAGTCCTATACCTTCAGTAGTAGGAAGTTGAAGATCTTCCACATCCTTGATCACCTCATTGATGGTCTGGTCACTATTTTTCTATGGTCCCTTGCAATGGACAAGGTCTACAACATTAAATATATTGGACAATACACTATCCTTCGGTAGGTCTATCTTGAAGGCATTGTCACCATACTTTTCCAATATAGGACAAGGTCCTATCCTCCTCATTTGCAGCTTATGAGGGAATCCTTTTGTCAACCTAGATTTTTTCAAGTGTATCATGACAAGATCACGAAATTTAAAATCCATTATCCTTCTACTACCATCTACCTTGGCTTTTTGCTTGGTGGTGTTGTCTACCAATGTCTTCCTCACTGTTTCATGAACTTCTTGCATAGCAAATGCAAAGTCATCAGCATATGCACTTGCCTTGACTCCATCTTTCAAATCCATCAACTCATAGACACCTCTAGGATGTAGGCCATAGACAATTTCAAATGGACTCTTCCCAGTTGATCTATTTATGGTGTCATTATAGGCATATTCAGCTTGCCCAATCAATTGATCCCATTTCCAACCATACTCCTTAGTTAGGCATCTTAGAAGGTTTCCAAGGCTCCTATTAACAACCTCAGTTTGACCATTGGTTTGGGGATGGTAGGCTGACCCAAAAGATAAGTTAGTGCCCAATCTTTACCAAAGAGTCTTCCAAAAATGACTCATAAATTTTGTGTCTCTGTCTAATACAATGCTGATAGGTAGTCCATATATTCTCACTATCTCTTTGAAGAATAGAGATGCTATTTGACTTGCATCATGTGTAGTCTTGCATGGCACAAAGTGAGCCATCTTACTAAACCTATCAACAACAACATAAATATTGTCCATCCCTTGTCTTCTCTTGGGTAGCCCGACTACAAAATCCATGCTTAAGCATTCCCATGGCCTAGTAGGAATTGGTAGAGGATGGTAAAGACCAACATTTGTTGAAGTGCCCTTGGCCTTTTGACATACTACATAAATCTCCGCATACTTCCTAACATCTAGATTCATCCTTGGCCAATAGTAAAACCTTGAAACAAGGTCTTGAGTCTTAGTGATCCCAAAGTGACCATTCAAAGCACCATTATGCTTTTCTTGAATCAAATTCTCTCTAATGGAGCCTCTAGGAACACACAATTGATTCCCTTTGAACAAGAGATCACTTTGCAAAGTATAATCAGCATATTTACTATGAAAATGATTCTTGTATTCAGCACATACCTTGTAGATGTTAGCAAAGTCCTCATCATCTACATATAGATACTTGAAATGATCTATCCCCATGCTTTTCAACTAAATTTCTTGGAGTGTGAGGACTCTTCTTCACAATGCATCAACCACCTTGTTTAGTAAACCCTTCTTGTGCTTGATATTGAAGGTGTAGGCTTGTAGGTACTCAACCCACTTCATGTGCTTGTGACTCAACTTCTCTTGTGAATTCAGGAGGGTAAGTGCTTGATTATCTGAATACACAATGAACTCCTTGGGAAGCAAGTAGTTCCTCCACTTTCTTAGAGCTTGGACCAATGCATACATCTCTAAGTCATATGAGGAGTACTTCCTCTTAGCCTCACTTAACTTCTCAGAATGGAAATCCACCGGTCTGCCCTCTTGGCTTAGAACAACCCCAATTGCTACATTTCTAGCATCACATTCAATGGTGAATAGCTTCTCAAAGCTTGGCAGCACCAAAATAGGTTGGGTAGCTATTCTTTCCTTTAACAACTCAAAGCTCTTGTTAGCATCTTCATTCCACACAAACTTGGTTTTCATTCCTCCTTTGATAGTATCTAACATAGGAGCACAAATTGTACTAAATTGTCTTATGAACTTCCTATAGTATTGTGAAAGACCATGAAAAATCCTTACCTCAGTTGCTGACCTTGGAGTAGGCCAATTCATGATAGCCTCCACCTTGCTCTTATCCATTTTTAGATTTGCATGTGATAAGACAAACCCAAGGTACACTAATTCTGATTTGATGAACTCACACTTCTCCAAGTTGATCATCAACTTCTCCTCATGCAGCTTCTTGAAGACAATATCAAGATGTTTCAAATGCTCACTCTTCGTCTTGCTAAAAATTAGTATATCATCTAGATATACAACTACAAACTTGCCTATGTAGTCCTTGAGTACTTTATTCATGAGCCTCATGAATGTAGAGGGGGCATTTGATAATCCAAATGGCATGACAAACCATTCAGACAGCCCTTCATTTGTCTTGAAGGTTGTCTTCCACTCATCTCCTTCATGGATTCTTATTTGGTGATAGCCACTCTTCAAGTCTATCTTGCTATAGTACCTTGCTTCACCTAAACAGTCCATTAAGTCTTCAATCCTAGGGATAGGGAACCTATATCTTATGGTTATCCTATTGATAGCCCTTGAGTCAGTACAGAGCCTCCAAGTTCCTCCCTTCTTAGGTGCAAGTATGATGGGTACAACACATGGACTAATACTCTTTCTAATTAGGCCTTGGTCTAAGACGTCTTGTATTTTCCTTGCTATTTCCTCATTTTGTTGAGGGGTCATCTTATAGGCTACTTTTTTGGGTAGGGTAGCTCCTAGGATAAGGTCTATTCTATGAATTATGGCTCTTTGAGGGGGTAAGGTTGAAGGTTGACCATCACTTACAATGCCTTGGTAAGTCTGCAACATACCTTGAATCTCCTTTTATAATTCAGTCTTCTTGGTCACCTTGTCTTCACCTCCTTCTCTTGGTTTCAACACCAATACATACCCCATGACTTCACTCTCTTCCATGGTTTTTAGGAACTCTTTTTCACCTACCATAAGAACATTTGGACCTGTTGTCTTTACTTCAGCATCCTCCAAAAATGACTGAATTTTGAAGGTTGTATTATCCTTCTTGAAAGAATAGGAATTCTTTCCTCCATCATGTATGGCTTGGTGGTCAAATTGCCAAGGTCTACCTAGGAGAAAATGACATGCATCCATAGGCAACACATCACATAAAACTTTGTCTTTGTACCTTCCAATGGAGAACTCCACCCATGCTTGCACATTCACTAACACATGTGGACCCTTATTGAGACAAGTGACCTTGTAAGCATTTGTATGGGATATCCTTTTCAATTTGATCTTGTTGACTACTTCTTTTGACACTATATTATCAATAGTGCCTGAATCAATAATGACCCTACATACTTTCCCCATTATCTTGCATTTGATCCTAAACAAAGATCTCCTTTGGCTTGGCTCCTCTTTCATTGATTCCTTGATTAGAGTCCTCCTCATCATGAGGTTCTCTCCTTCCTCTGAATTTAATGGAATCTCAGAATGTTTATCTGCTACATCTATGTCTTCATGAACAAGGTTAGCTCTCTTATCACCTCATTGTGATGAGCCACCTTTCTTAGTGAATCTATGGCTAGGGTGCCCCATTTGATTGCAATTGTAGCATTTCATATTGGAAAAATAATTGCCTCTTCCACTTCTTCCTCTAATGCTAGAGTTAGAATTTCTTCCTCTACCACCTCTACTTGAACTTCATTCTTTCTGCTCACTAAATTTTACCTCACCTTGAGCTCTTGAATCAGAACTTCTTCCACCATATCCACCTCTTTGACCTTTGGTATCTTTGCCTTTGCCTTTGACTTTGGAGCTTTCTTGTTTTCTCTTTCTTTTCTCCTCTATCTTCAAGGCCATTTGATAGCATTTCTTAATGGATTTGAAGTTCACTAGGCTCATCTCCTCTTGAATAGACCATTTGAGGCCATTCAAATACCTTGCTAGCTTGATGCTCTCATCTTCAACTACCTTGGACCTCAAACACAATTTTTGAAACTCCTCGGTATATGCCTGGACATCCAAATCTTTTTGGCTAAGACTATGTATCCTTCTATGCATTTGGACTTCATAGTCATCAGGAAGGTAGGTTTGCTTGAATTTGGATACCATACCCTTCCATGTCACAATATGACCTTTTCCATCCTTCTCTCTCTTAGTTTGCACAAACTTCCACCAAGTAAGAGTTGAACATCTTAGTCTAGACTTGGCCACCATTACCTTTTGTGCTTCAGAGATACCATCACATTCAAAATGGTTTTCTATTCTATCAATCCAATCCACAATTGAATATGGGTCCATTTGTCCAGTAAAGAGTAGGACACCTTCTTAAGCCTTGCCACTCAATGCCTTCAATGCTTTTAACAATGGATCTTCAGGAAGAATAGAGTCAAGAGTTGGTGCTTCTTCTTCCAACTCTAATTCCTTCTCCTTTGCTTCAGCTTCTTCTTTAAGGTCAATCTTCTCATTGACCTTATCAGCTTTGTCTTAGACTTCACCTAAGAGCTGCTCCATTTGAGCTAGTCTTTGCCTTAACAATTTGTTATCCTCTTCTTGTTCCTCAACCTTCTTTGCTAGTTCAGAATTAGTCACCATGGCTCTATTTGGTGTATTCTCTCCTATTGATTCAAAATATTGATGCATCAACCACAAGCTTGATCAACCAAGCTATGATACCAATATGATGTAAGATAAACCTCAGGGCTTAGTTTTCCACTCCCACCAAGATATTTCTCTTACCTCCTAGTATCCTATGCTTCTATAGGATCTCCTAATAGGATTAGATCATTAAATAAGTCCTATTCACTCTTTACTACAAGATTCACACCTTGAAAACTCCACCTTGGATGATCTACACCTTGATTTTGGTTCTCTTTCTCACTTTCACTTAGAAGGATGTAAGTGCCAAATCCACTAAAACATCACAAATTTAAAAATTCATTGTGGGGACCCTCTTCAAATTGAATCCATTCATATTCCATCCCATTTGACTTATTTTGGAAGGTTCTTGACTCATAGGTTTATCGGATTCAAGATTTCATCATAAGAGACCTTAAATTTAGGCCTATTTCTAGTAGCCTTTTTGAATGGGTTTTTCCCTTTCTCGACCAAAATATCCAAACAACCTGAAAATAAAAATTTAGATATGGATACCCTTTTGGCTTAACTTGAATATTTTGGAGGTCTAAGACCCTGACACCCTCCATACACCTCCTTCCTAATATCAAAGAGAAACAGGGCTAAATGGCGTAGTTTCTAGGACAGCCTAACTATGACTGATGAAAATTTCTCAAAACCTATCCTAATGGATTGGTATGACCTCCCAATGCTTAGGATGGTTGAATAACATGAAAAAATTCTATAAAAATTCCTGGGGATGTACTGTACCTCCCATTCCCCACATGAAATAACTTTATTTCTCCCTGTCAAGCCTCTAACTGGGTATACTTAACTCACCTAGGACTTGACCATAAACTTAGCTCCCTTTCTCATGATACTTCCTCCCTTTATATAAAATATTTATAGAGGCCCCACTTGAAGATTAAACCACTTATTTTGAGTTTCCATGGTTGAATCTTAGGTGGGAGCCATTTTTACAAATTATGTCATAGTGTGACCAGAGAAAGGTCTTGTACTAAAACAATTTGAAAACTATATTAAAAATACTCTAAACCCTTAACACATAAAATAAAAAATTATTCTAATCCTCTATACAATATGATTCAACCACTGTATCACCACATTCAAAGCTAAAAGTTTGACTATTCCTCAAAAACCCGAGATAGCCTTCAAAGCAAAGTTGCAGAGCTCATAACATTAACTCAAAATTTTTTTACACAATACATCTAACTCATGGAGATTAGAGTCATTACTCCCACTAGGTGTCTCCTCCACCATTCTAGGGAATATTTTTTGAGAATAACCTCCCATAACAAAAGGAATCTGAGGCTATCCATGTTGCATGCCACATTTGCAATAAGTGCAAATGTTGTTATGACAACATTTTTACAACACTTGGCAACTTTGATAGATGCCTTAATCCTATATTCTAGGATTCTTATCCTCATATCTTTCAAGGATCCAAGATCATTCATGACCATCATTTTAACTTAACAACCATTAACCATTCTTAGGCCTAAGATACATTAATGACTCAATCTTCCTAACTCCTAGAATTAAGAAATTTAAATAACAACTAACAAAGGCTATTAGTGTGACATTCATCTTAGTGATTAATTCACCTACCCAACATAGGACAAGACCTTCTAAGGTCCTCAAGAAAACTATACTAACTTCTTGACTTGGCTAGAGTCAAATACAAGCCATAATTAACTATCTAATGGAGGTTAGCCTAGGTGCTCCTGCACTAGAGAGTCACTTCATTGTGAAGACTTCAAATCTAAAATGATGAATCTACCCTCTATCCTAGCATATGAATGTACTGTTACACTAACTATTCCATGGGTAGATTCAGTATTGCAAAGAATTTGATTGTTTTAATTAATTTAGAATCATAACATTTCTCCTTCTTCACACTAGACTCCACCATGCCATTACCTCATTTGGCACATAGAGTTGCTCGAACGTTGTCAACCACTCCAGGCTGAAGTGTCCCTCAAGGTCCCTTCAACATGAAATTGATGATCTTTACAGGGTAATATCTCAGAGCTCATGTGAGGTCGCATCAAATGGCCAGGTGCTATAGGACCGTGTTGCCTAGCCCTATAATAACTTGTCTCAGTTTTCAGAGATTTAAGTTCACATATATTTGGCAACACACTCTCGGTCGATGTCAAAAATCATAGTGTTCCTTAGTTGAAATGGACAATATTATGTATCTTTTAAACTGTAGGTCATAGCATCAAACCATGTATTTTGAGAGCTCCTGGTAAACACCAGTGGAAACCTTGTTTGGCACACAAAGTCACTCGAATGTGTTAGGAATAAGGTGTCTCAACCTTGGATAATTCCTATTCTTATTATTTGTTTTGTAAATGTATTTTTTTTGCAAATAATGTAATTAAGTGTGAGTGTACATGTCTAGCTGGCATGTTGATGTGTCACTCCACTTGATGTGTCGACATCTTGTGCATAAGGAGATCATGACTGAAACGGGCATGATGGATTCCTATGATGCATAAGAACTATTTAAGGAATGTGCTATAACAGGTGTAAGAGCATCTTATGACTTGGGCCTATTTGGATGCCCAAGAAGAAGTGGTTGGTGTGTGTAAGAGAATATGCCAAAAATAGGTTGGTATGATAGATTCTCTTACACTTCTCTTGTGACCGTTATTTTTGGCGGATTCTATGACAAGCTGTCATAGTCTATTCTAGGGATGGACGCCTATTCTTGGGATTGCATGTAACAACTATGTATATGTGGCTTTGTGCATGGGTCTTGGTGGTTCTGCCTATTTTTGGGTCCAGAGGAGTCTATATATATGATGCTACTCCTATGGGAGAGATATAACAAAAATTTAAGTCTTTTTGGCTTTGTCTCTCATTTCCTGAAAGAACTTGCATTGCAAGTGTATTGTAACCTTTGTGTTGAAGATAATACATTGTGCAGGTTTTGGAGTGCTGGGGTTTTTTACCGAAAGGTTTTCCCGAGGGTATATCATTGTGTCATTCTCTATTTTTTTGTATGCATTGTATGTGGTTACAATATCTTTGTTAAAGTAGTTAACAAATCTGAAATTGTAAGGATTTATAAGAATTTGCACAATACTCTCCTATAGAGATTAGCGTAGGAAGTTGTTTCCGCACCTGAGTTTCCTTAGAGAATGCTACCAACCAATCCTAGATGAAGTGTCCCTCAAGGTCCCTTTAGTATGAAATTGTTGATCTTTATGGGTTGATATCTCAGGGCTCATACGAGGTGGCATTGAATGGTTAGGTGCTATAGGACCGTGTTGCCTAGGCCTACAATAACATGCCTTAGTTTTCAGAGATTCAAGTTCATTTATATTTTACAACACATTCTTGATCAATGTCAAAACTCATAGTCTTCCTTAGTTGAAATGGACAACTTTGTGTATCTTTCAAACTATCAGTTGTAGTAGCAAATTGTCTATTCCAACAGCTCTGAATGGCTTGGTAAATGCTAGTGGAAACCTCATTTGGTAAACATGGTCGCTCAAACATTGGTGACCCTTTGGGTTGACATTTCCATCAAGGTCCCTTCATCATGAAATTAGTGACCTTTATGGGGTTGTATCTCGGACCTCATGTGGGGTGGCATTGAACTGTCAAGTGTTACAGGACTATGTCACCTAGGCCTATAATAATTTGTCTCAGTTTTCAAAGATTCAAGCTCATTTATATTTGGCAACACATTCTCGGTCGATGTCAAACATCAAAGTGTTCCTCAGTTGAAATGGAAAACATTGCATATCTTTCAAACGGTCGGTTGTAGCATCAAACCATCTGTTCTAATAGCTCCAAATAGCTAGGTAAATGCTAGTGGAAACTTCATTGGGCACATAGAGTCGATCGAATGCTATGAACATTTCCCTCAAGGTCCCTTTAGCATGAAATAAATGATATTGACAAGGTCCTATATCAGAGCTCATGTAGGGTAGAATTGAACTATTAGGTACTATGACACTATGTTGCCTAGAACTATATTAACATGTCTCAGTTTTTAGAGATTCAAGCTCGTTTATATTTTCCAACACATTCTCGATAAATGTCAAAACTCAAAGTGTTCCTTAGTTGAAATGGAAAATATTATCTATCTTTCAAACCATTGGTCATAGCATCGAACCATCTATTCCAATAGCTCTGAATGGCTAGGTAAATGCTAGTGGCAACCTCATTTGGCACATAGAGTCGCTCGAACGCTACTGACCACTCTGAGTCAACATGTCCCTTAAGGTCCCTTTAGCATGAAATTGATGATATTTATGGGGTGATATCTTAGAGCTCGTGTAGGGTGAAATCGAACCATCAAGTGGTACGGGACCATGTCACCTAGTCCTACAATAAACTATCTCAGTTTTTAGAGATTAAATCTCATTTATATTTGGCAAAAAATTCTCAGTTGATGTCAAAACTCAAAGTGTTCCTGGAAATCATTACATATATTTGAAACCGTTAGTCATAGCATCAAACCATCTGATCCAACAGCTCCAAATGGCTAGGTAAATGCCAGTGGCAACCTCTTTTGGCACACAAAGTCACTTGAACATTTCTGACCACTTTGGGGTGATGTGTCCCTCAAGGTCCCTTCAAAATGAAATCGATGATCTTTACGGGGTCCTATGCCAAAGCTCATGCAAGGTGGAATCAAAGCGTTAGGTGCTATGGGACCATGTCACCAAGGCCTAAAATAAATTGTCTCAATTTTCAGAGATTCAAGCTCATTTATATTTGGAAACACATTCTTGTTCTATGTCAAAACTTGTAGTGTTCCTTAGTTGAAATAGACAACATTGTGTATCTTTCAAACCATCAGTCATAGCATCAAATGGTTTGTTCCAACATCTTTTAATGGCCGGGTCAATGCCTATGGTAACCTCATTTGGTACACAGAGTCGATCGAATGCTGCTGACCACTCTAGGTTGACATGTCCCTCAAAGCCCCTTCAACATGAAATCAATGATCTTTATAGAGTCATATCTCAAAGCTCATGTGAGGTGGCATCAAACCATCAGGTGCTATGGGATCATGTCACCTAGGCCTACAATAACCTATCTTAGTTTTCAAAGATTCAAGCTCATTTATATTTGGCAACACATTCTCAGTTAATATCAAAACTCAAAGTGTTCCTCAGTTGAAATGGACAACATTGCGTATCTTTCAGCCCGTTGGTCATAGCATCAAACCATATGTTCCAAAAAATTTGAATGGATGGGTAAATGTCAGTGGAAACCTAATTTGGCACACAGAGTTTCTCGAATGCTACTGACCACTCTAGGTTGACATGTCCCACAAGGTCCCTTCAGCATAAAATTAGTGATCTTTATGGGGTCATATCTCAATACTCATACGGGGAGGCATTGAAGTGCTAGGTGCTAAGGGACCCTATTTCCTAGGCCTACAATAACCTATCTTCATTTTTAGAGATTCTAGCCTAGTTATATTTGGTAACACATTCTCGGTCGATGTCAAAACTTGAAGTGTTCCTTAGTTAAAATGGACAACATTGTGTATATTTCAAACCGTCAGTTGTAGCATTGAACCGTCTATTCCAATACCTCTAAATGGTAGGGTAAACACTAGTGGAAACCTCATTTGGCACATAGAGTTGCTCAGATGCTGCCGACCACTCCAGGCCAAAGTGTCCCTCAAGGTCCCTTCAACATAAAAGTGATGATCTTTACGGGGCCATATCTCATAGTTTGTGTGAGTTGGAATCAAACCATCAGGTGCTACAGGACCATGTTGCCTAGGCCTACAATAACCTATCTCAATTTTTAGAGATTCAAGCTCATTTATATTTGGCAACACATTCTCAATTGATGTCAAAACTCAAAGTGTTCCTCAGTTGAAATGGACAAAATTGCATATCTTTCAAACCGTTAGTCGTAGCATTGAACCGTTTGTTCCAATAACTCTAAATGGCCAGGTAAACACTACTAACAACCTTATTTGGCACATAGAGTCACTCAAACACTACCGACCACTCCAAGCTGAAGAGTCCCTTAAGGTCCCTTCAACATAAAATCAGAGATCTTTACGGGGTCATCTTTGAGAGGTTGTGCAGGGTAGAATCAAACCATCAAGTGCTATGGGACTGTGTTGCCTAGGACTACAATAACCTATCTCAATTTTTAGAGATTCAAGATCTTTTATATATGGAAACACATTCTTGGTCGATGTCAAAACCCAAAGTGTTCCTCACTTGAAATGGACAACACTGTGTATCTTTCAAACCGTTGGTCATAGCATCAAACCATCTATTCCAATAGCTCTAAATGTCCAGGTAAACACTATTGACAACCTCATTTGGCACACAGAGTCACTTGAACGCTGTCGATCACTCTGGGTTTAAGTGTCCCTCAAGGTCCCTTCAGCATAAAATCAAAAATCTTTACTGGGTCATATCTCAGAGGTCATGCAGGGTGGAAATAAACTATAAAGTGATACAAGACCATGTTTCCTAGGCCTACAATAACCTATCTTAGTTTTCATAGATTCAAGCTCATTTATATTTGGCAACACATTCTTAGTTGATGTCAAAATTCATAATGTTCCTCAGTTGAAATGAGAAACATTGTGTATCTTTCAAACCATCAGTCGTAGTATCGAACTATCTATTCCAAAAACTCTAAATAACTAGGTAAATGCTACTGACAACCTCATTTGGCACACAGAGTCGCTCAAACACATTTGACCACTCCAGCCCGAAGTGTCCCTTAAGATGCGAGCAGGAGGATGAGTGCAAAAATGTATTATATCCTTGTTTTGTATTTTTTTTATGCAAGGATGTAAGTTGATGTTGTTTTAAGATCATTGAATGAAGACAGGCTACTAGACCATGTGGTTTGTATGGAAGAATTGGTGCAGGGCACCCTAATGAAGGCATGAGGGTCACTTGGGTGAATAGTTAGTTTGAAGAAGATACAAGACCTATAAGGAGTTCCAACTGATTTGGATTGGTTGAGGAGGTTGATAGGACTTTATTTGTGTTCTTGGAGGTCTTCTATTTCAGATGGTACAGACTGGAGACAAGAGTTGTACAGACTGTGTCTTGTTTGAGCAATAAATGTTAGATTTCTTGCAATTTCTCATAATTTTTGGATGTATCATTGAAATCCATAATTGTGCATGGTTTAGATACATTGTAAACACCTCTTTTGAATCAATTTTATAGTCATTTCATTGATTTTGTGCATTTCCTTTTGATTGGTCTAAAATAGTGCTGGGAATTGTCTTATTTTAAGATGTAAATGGAATGATCCATTCCCTTTTTATAATTAATCTCACTTGGGGATGGATCCAATCATTTTATTATAGAATTATAACAATTTGAATGCAAGAATGAGAAGGATTTTATAGGTGGGCATTGATTGGAGGAGTTCTTGGGATTGAGTGACCAAGGGTCATTGAAATGAAGCCATAGGTATAGCAGCATAGAATCTAAGAAGGTGGTCATTTTATGATTGAATCCATCTAAGGATGGTATAAGAATGGTGGAAAAACTTTCATTTGGTTGGTATGGTGTTCGGAGGTCATACATTGACAGAGCCCTAGTTTATAGGCATTTTTAAGATCAATTTGGTGCTTTCATATCTACAAGTGTCATAGAGTCAAATTGATGGAATATTGTTCTAATTAGATCCATTTAATAGGAAATTTACAAAGCATAAGACATCCACATAAACATAAATTATTATACATCAATACACTAAACACATGAATTTCATACCTAAAACATAAAAAATATATATTCATAGGGCATGAAGCTAAATATATATGTTCAATAATGTCATACATTGAATATATCCAATACAATTAAACTAGCTTACTCAAAGCCAAATGGATATACAACGTATCACTTATACAATATACAAAAAATATGTCCACTAATGCCATATAGGAATACAATCTATATCCCTAATCTAGTCCTTTCCCACTAGGGGAAGAAAAAAAATCACAAGCTATCTTCGATCATCACATCGATGGAGATGCATTGGATGTTGTAGTCTTTCGAGTGCCCTCGCTAGTCCTCATGTCTAGACTCTTTCGCAACTCGAGATAATAAAAAAAAATTTAAGCATGAATAACTAATATGCATCAAAATTGAATTATCGAATGACATAAAATAGAATTTTCCCTTACCGCTAGCAAATAGTCATGGTGTACATCCACCGAAGGTGTATGCTGACGATTTGGAGTAATAAGTGTTGGAGATTTTCCAGCAAGCTAGTATTGACAGTATGTTTGTCATTGATGACAACATATGGAAAGTAGCATGCATGGAAGTCTTATGTAGTAAGCTTTTAGTATATGTATTATGGACGTGATATCAGCATGATGTCATGGGCACAAAGGTTAACTATTACTACAAAAAGTTATATAGCAGCTGGTGTTAGCAGTGTTCCTGAAAGAGTAATAGGCAGTGTTTTGTGTATGGTTGTCCGTACAGTTATCATGGAGCCTTGTGCGCTTGGATATATGTTGAAGACATGTTATTGATGTTTTAGTTATGGACACATAGTCTGATGATGAATGCAAGTGAAGTTATGTAGTCTCTATTCGCCAGTAGCAGTTTCCTATGTTTGTTCAAAAGAGCCGACAAAGATTTTATTGGTGCTTGAGTTGCACCTATCTTGAGGGTATGCGCCCTTGGAGTTAAGAATGAAGAAGTGTTGGAAATTTGGCTGATTTGGTTACATAGATGTTTTCATTATGGCAACATATGATCTACATGAAGATTGCATAGGTAAGAGAGGTAGTATGTCAGAGCACAATGAACCTAAAGACAGTTTTGATTTGTGATGTTGATTGGAGTAAGATTGCATAGGTAAGAGAGGTAGTATGTATGAGAGGTAGTGTGTTTTTGCCAATGAACCTAAAGATAGTTTTGATTTGTGATGTTGATTGGAGTAATTTTAGTGCTTGCACACTTGAACATAGACTCTATGGTGACTATTGAAGACTCACCTTAGAGTGCAATTTGGTACGACATGTATGGAAGAAGTTATGATAGTTTTACTAAAGACAGTGTTAAGCTGACAAGATAGAATTTGAAGATAAAATTGATAAAGAGTTAAGGGATTATTTTGTTTATCAAAATAATGACTTAACAATATAAAGGGATGACATCCTAGATGTTAACCATTGGATAAAGATATTTTGTAATATGATAGCCAACTAGAAAGTTATTAATCTTAATAGCTTGTATAAAGATATGTAAAAATGTAATGTGAGAAAATGTAATGAATATGCGAATGTAATAGTGAAAGTGAAGAGAAACGAAGAGATATTGATGCAAGTAGTATAAGGTTATGTACCTTGACCTATTTTTGTAATCATTGAATATTGTATGTTACTTGTTTGGGCAGTGGGCTCATCTGGTAATCACATTTTGTACTGCCAACTCCTAACAGTGTTGAGGCTTTTAATAAGGCCTATAGTGTTAGGAATGGGAACACTAAGAGGGGGGTGGTGGTGCAGGAGAACCTATCCAATCACCTAAGTCCACCTTGGAACCAAATGGAGTTAGAGGATTAAAATCATCTTTGAATGTTAATTGGGAAATATTGAAGCCAATAATGGCAATTTGTAATAATCAATTTGATTTAAAAGTTAATTGTCCTAGAAGTCCTAGTAAGGACTTAGGACCAACATATTGTGTGGGTGGCCAATAGTGCCAAATAGGGATCTAGATTGATTTTATGGGTCAATTAGGTCCTAGGAACAAATTAGAATAAATATTGATAAGTTAGAATGAGAAAAAAATAAATAAAACAATAGTTAGAAATTCAAAAAATTGAATATTAACGGTTATATGCAAATTGGAGGGAAAATGAGTTTTAAGGCATAAAAAATTGTAAACACTTATAACCACTTGGGGTCAGTTATGGAAGTTTGGAACAATATTATAAACAACCTTTAATTCCTGGAAAATAGGAATGGTATGGACTGGTGAAGTATTTTGTACGGATTGTGAGGAAGAAGGCAATAAAAAATTAAGGTTTTCTTGCATTCTTGGTATCCATTTGATGTGTTGTTGATTCCAAATCATTTCTATGGCTCAAGAATATTTAATTTGATGATTTTGAATCACATTTATCTTCCTTATATCAATTTTTGGCAAATTATATTGACTGGTCTGTTACAAGTGTTGGGGTTTGCATTGATTTGGAAACATGAATTAAGGATTCATCCCTAAAATGTGATTAATGTGACTTGGGATGAATCCATGACTTGTATTATGATAAAATAACCTTATAAATGCAAGAATGAAGGAAATATTGTAGGTGATCACCTTGAGAAGTTGATTTGTATGTTGAAGAACTGAATTTGTGGAAGGATTCCTTAAGGAAATGCGTGGTTGGGAGCAACAACCATTAATATACCTGAAGGAGATATAGTTTTAATGAATTTTATAGTCTTGTATTGTCCTATTTATGGTGAATCAATCATTGGTTAAGCCTAGAAGTGCTTGGAGAGGGTACATTGAGGAGGCCCTAGCCTTAAGGGCTTGTTGAAGACCAAATTGGGGCTTTGATAGTTGCAGAGACCTTAGGGTCATTTTGAGTTGATTTTTATTTTTTTGGAGTCATATTAGAGGACTTCTGAAAGTTTCATAGTCAGGGGATAAATATAAGTTATAGTTGCTTTGTTAAATGACCATTTTTTTTTGCCTAAAAACGGGACACTAGGGTGAGCAGCAGATAGTGATCCAAAAAAACCCTATCTAATCTTCTAGTATGTTGTGTAAAACTGAAAAGGGTATCCAAAAATGTAATTTTTTTGGTTAGTGCTTTGGGAAAGTTAAGATAAAACGTGAAGAAACAGTCCCAGCAGGACTAGTTGAGGGGCAATTAGGCCTAGTGGGCAGTTTGAAGAATTTGGCTATTGGGTATTGAATAGGAGTCCAAAAGTTGTTGAATCTTGTCAAATACATCTTTTTTTCACCATTTTTATCCACCCTAGTCATTTAGAGGCTGTTGGAGTCATTTGGGGTATTTGGGGCTATTTGTGTGCCTCAGGGACTAGTGGGGTTCTAGTGCCCAAGCCTTTCAAATTGATGAATTGTTGTCACCTATCCACCACCTCTGTTGTCCTCTTTGAATTAGGGGGTGAATCAATGTTCACTATATTTTAAATTTTCACTTAATCTAAATACTGAATTATAAATTCTTAAGTACTGAATTAAACATTTACATAAACATGAAACATGAAATCAACACATGACACCAATATGGTTATGGGGAAACCCAAATAGGTAAAAACCTCAGTGGGACTTGATACCCACTAATAATTTGCACTACTATTTTTTGATCCTTGTTAGAAGATCCTTTACCTTGTTAGGAGTAGCTTTACAATGCTTTTAGTATAGTAGACCTGGTTAAGGGTCAGACCCTGTTAGGAGTCTTTTACAATGATTCCTATTAGGGAAGTGGACTCACTGTCCTAGAGCTCACTTCTCAAATGATGAAGGCTATGACCTTGTGAGTTAGATACACACTATATCTACATGTCAACTATCATTGTGACATTGCTTGTCAGATCAGTTCCTTTGGTGCACTGATGCTTTGACCTCTAGCAAATCTCTAATATATCTTATGCTCACTTCACATACCTCTGCTCTACTTGTCACAACTCTCTTGCAACTTCCATACCGATTACAATGGGTGCACCTTATATTTATGTGCTCATACCAAATATACAATTAGGTCAGCCCTATAACTAATTACAAATAATGCTTCCAAATGAATTGGCTTAAGCATGCTTACAATTATACATATACATATGTCAGAAACCTAAATACAATGGGTGCATAGCATCTACAACATTAATTTATAATTGCATACCAAAATAGTAACTGTTGGCTTTATGCTCTATTCACTCTTGGCACATACTGGTTGTGCAACTTCAACTGACTGTAGCTTTCACATCTTTGCATATCTACTTATGCACTTTGAGACTAAGAATAAGTATAGTCTAACAACCTTAACTTCCAAGGTGCATACCTTAATTCATTTGTACACACATGCGCTGATGCTCTCAGTCTTTGGTGCTCTATATGTTGTCCAGTCTTCAACACTTAACTAAATTTTGATCTTTACACTTAGTGCGTTGTCTCCAAATTGCTATATGACTTTGTTTCCATAATGAAAACACTATAACTAGTCATATATCTTAGTATGGAAAACTTTCCAACAATCTCCCCCTTTGTCATTGATGGCAACAAAGGAATATGGTTAAGTCTCTAACTATCCCTTAATACAAAAACTTTTTGTCTTCTATACATCTTTATACATACTCTTATATCTCCCTATGCATATATGTACTCCATATTCAATACATCTCCCCCTTTGACATTAATGACAAAGGTGTATCAAAAACTTTATCTACATACACTTACTGAGGGAAGAGATCCAGATATTCAATCTTGAGTTTTTGGATCTCCTTCTTCCAAAAGGTTATTAGAGAATTAACTATCTGTAGATGGGCACATAATGCATATTGTAGCTTCTCCATCTTCTCCAATTCTATGCTCAGACCTCCATCATAGGTTATCATGGTCGCACCAAAATCCTTTATGTTTTGACTGAGAATATCTAAAGAGGGTGCAAGAGCATTCCTCAACTGACTCTGTCTAGATCTTATCTTCTCTATTTCTTTTTCTGCCTTCCCAATTATATCCAACTATCCTTGATAGAAATTGTTACACATGTTTACATCAGTGGATGTGTCTTGCACTAAAATCTTCACCTTCTCAATCATTGCCTCTACATCTTTGATTTTTTTCAGATGGGCATCAATGAACTTATCCTAATCCACGGATTCTATAATGACTTTCCTTCCTTTCTCTGCAAATTCCTTCAATGATGCTTGACCAGACTTAAGAGAGGTCAAGTCTAGTGCAAAATTACTTATCAGTTCATTGAGTTTCTTCTTTAAGTATTTATCCTCTACCATTATGGCTATAGATTCTTCTAAGCTAGAAAAATTAACTTTGAACTGAGAGATGACTATGCTCACATCATCAACTGAATGTACATTTGCCGTCTTCTTATCCTCTGGTAGAAAACTGTTCAAAATATTTATTGATTCTACTAGGAGACAATTCCTCATTACTTGTTTCTCCTTGGCCTTCTCCATAGTTAGGACGCTGAACTTAATTAGGTCTTCTTCCTTCGAGGAGTCCAAACTGCTAGTGTTAGGTGTGAAACTTGGCAACAATGCTGAGGAGGGAGTGATGGGAGTGATATCCATCATCTCTTGCTTCACCTTCACCAAATCAGTAGAAGATTCATCTTTCTTTACTATCTCTACTCCTTGTTTCTTTTCTTCATCAGATATATCTTCTATGATTACTTCTTCTTGCTGAATTTGAAAAAATTTGCATAGGATTTCTTCTTCCTCAGTGCTGACAAATGATTCTTCAAACTTGTCTAACTCCTTATCAGTAGCCGCCATGGCTATTTCCACATTGTCTATGATAATTGTGTTACCTTTGGGTGATTTAGTCATGGGCGTAGACTGATCTTCTTCTGTTTGAGTTTCTACTATGGGTGATGAGTCCTAAGGACCTGTCATTGGTACATTTGTGGGCTCTACCACTTTATCTTCCCTGATGGGTGTATGAGTGATGGGCACAGTTGATGGGTTGATCTATTGTTCGAACAACACTTTCTCAAATGCTTTTTCTATTTCCTTCATAATCAACTCATAATCTTTGTTCATGATATGAAGAGTTCTCATTTTTGTTCTAAGGTGGGGCTTCACCAAATTCAATATCAGTTCTACTTCTTTAGAACATACTGGCAGAGTATCTTCTAATAGTTTTTCTCTTATTCTTTGATCTTCCTCATTAGCTTGTCTCTTCAGATTTTCCAAAATATACCATACTTTATCTGGAATTTCTATTTTCAGCTCAAGGAGTGTTTTCTTGAATTTGATCATATGTTTGACAATCATATTATGAATCTCTAATTTGTCAATCTCACTATAAAATTCATAGAATTTTTCTACTCTATCAATCCTTCCCTCATCAACAATTCTTGTATTTAGAACCTTGAGGCTAGGTCTAAATCCTGCTTGACGAGGTGCTTGAGTGTTCTTCTTGCTCCTTAATGTTCATGAGGATGGATGACTTGTGCTATCTTTTTTCTTCCTTTTGAATAAAGGCTTATACTCTAGAGGAGTATATTTGGGTGTAGAAGGAGTACTATCTTCTTTATCCTTCTAACTGCCATCTTTCTCAATTTTTATCTTTTTCAACTTGTGATCTTCTTGTTCTTCTACTGTACTCTTCAATTCTAGGGAAATCTTCTCATCCCTTGCTTTATCAAGGTCTTCTTGTGATACACCATGAATTCTTAGGATCTCTGATGTGACCTTTGCAACCTTTCTTTTTGTTGCAACATTGTTCAACTTAGCATCAACTTCTCTAGTCTTCTCTTCATAGGTTCCCCACCTAGGTTCATTGTCATCCTTAGGGGCTGATAGTAGTACCTATGCATAAGCTTCAAGAACTTGTTCTTCAACCTCATACACAAGTGGATGAATCCACTTAGTTCTAGGTTCCACAGCTTCCATACATGTAGTATCAATATCCACCATGAAGCATATTGTATCCTCATACTTTCCTATAATACTCTCAAGAATCTTATACCTCATCTTCATTCTTTCTTTGAAAGTCTTCAATTCCAGGGTAATGTAATCTCTAAGTGTGCTTTATTTGGATGCCTTGTTTGATATCTGTGACATGGTAGGAATGGACTTGTCTAGATACAAGTCTGACACTTTACCAACTATATGAAGGTACATATAGATGATTAGGGACCCAAACCTGAATACATTGGTCTTATCATGTTTCATATCTTTGATATTGTCTATCAATTGTGTGCACAAGATCTCACATAAGTTGAACTCTCCATCTTCTTGCACAAGACGGATGGCTGCTAGAATAGTGCCCGCAGACACACTATTCACCCTACTGGTGTGATGAAATCTGTAACCCAATATCATTGATATCAACTTGATGTCTGGTTTCTCTATAGGATCAATGGTCATGTCATGCTTATCACTTATGGATTTACACACTTGCTCCACCATTTTCCTAAAGTCCTTACCCAGAGGAAGGATGGCGCCTATCTTAGAAAGGCCTGACATCTCATGAATTAGGTATCCTATTATTCTTACTGGTACATCTCGAATCCAAAACAAGTCATCCTGGATTCTTCTCAATAATATCTTTATCCATTCTTCCTCATATAATTCATATGCTCTGGCATATTCAACAATGGGGTGATCATTCCATTTTGTGTATTCATCCATGAACATTTTGTCAGGTTTCAATATTGTGTCCATGTGCCCCCTTAACCTATCTAGTCCAATAGGTTCCTTCTTACAATAAAGGTAAGCCCTTATGTCTTCTACATGCATGATGCCCATTGGCGTGTGGGAAAATGCTCCCTCTAAATCATCTAGGGTTGATTTAAACAGGTGCCTCTTGAAAACATATTGCTTCTTCTCAACAACATCAAGAACAATAGGAGTGGCCATGACTTACTTGATATTCACTTACCAAATGATCTCTGAGATGTTTTGATGGCTTCTAAAATGGTGCAATGAGCTAGGGTTTCTTGCAACCGATCAAATGCACTGTAGTTACTGATAGCTCAATCTCCAAATCTTCACAACAACTTCCAAGGCTCAATCTGCTCTTCAATCACTTTGAGTATGAATGTAATGAGTAAACAAAAAAAATTTTGTGTACTTAAAGTAAGAAATTTTCCATTAATGGGTATGTGCAAGATCATGAGGTGCCAAACTATGCCCTTAAGTGGTAATGAAAAATCAACAAATCAGAGTTAGTCAACTTGACGTGAAAATATCAAATAGCTATGAACCTAATATCAAAAAGTTTTAAGAATAGAATCTATAGATAATTGAATTTAGTTTCTAAACTACTAGGCCTTTTTTGAGAAAAAGTTAGTATGATTGGTGAAAAGTATAGATTTCAATGCAGTAGTAGAAAATTTTAGGAAAAAAATAAGAAGTAGGTGTATATCTGACCACCTTAATCATAATCAAATGATAATATTTTATTATAAGATTTTATAAATAAGTAGTAGACTCATTCTTGGATGTGATGCATATTTTTTTGTAATTTTATTCTAGAAAAATAATTAATTATGAATTCTTTGCTACAACATTTTCAGAATAAGAAAATTCCCATGTCTAACCACCTTAACTCATTCAAAACTTTACAAAATTCAATTTTATTTTATTTTTCCTTATAGTACACGAAGCATAGAATGTGACACATTTTTTGGATTTCCAAAATGTTATACCATCTAAAAGTTATAGTCATTTTTCAATCAGTATATAAATCAACACTTTAGAGGTAGCTCAATTAGAAAATAATTAATAATTAGTTACCGAATTCAAAATTTGACAGCAATTATATTGATAAAAAGTTGATAATCTCCTTAAGATACCCTTTTCATTTTATCAAATTTGGGTGAAAAAAAGTTCGTCAGCTACATTGTCAAAGTTTTGAACTGACATCGCCACTTTTTGGCCCCTCATGATCTTGCACATACCCTAATGCAACTTGTGTAAACTAGGCTATCACTTCAAATTTCCAAACTTGAGTTCCACCAACAATCAGCATGTGCACTCTTTCACAAAGGTTCCTATACACTTCAATACCTTAAGTCCAAAGGCACATGCTATGATGATGAGTATACTAGCCACGCAGGGGTCTAGAGCTAAATTAGCTCCTCCTATGACCCTGAGGGCCATTTATGCAGATGTAGAGGGTACATCCACTTTGGATGCATCCAATACATTCTCAACAACATTGTCCTTCTTTCCTCCTAACCAAATCAAGCTCACATCCTTTGAGGCTTTTACAAACTTGACTTCTGCTTCAAGATCCAAAACTGGTTCTTTGGTCCTTTTAGGGCTTTCCTGACCTTGCATCCTTGATCTATAAAACTTTGAGATATGTCCAAACTTATTGTATGTGTGATAAATGATTGGAGGTCTATTATTCCTTGGTGCATTGACATGAATCACCATTCTACATGTTCTAGTTGAGTGACCATTATTGTTACATATCTGACATGTAACAATATGAGAACTTCTTGCATTGGCTTGATTCTGATTTCTTTGATTATACTGAATCTTGTTCTACTTACTAGTCTTGCAATTTATTTCTCTCTAACCAAATCTATTACATGTATAATAGTAGCCATTCAAATGTTTTACCTCTATATAGTTCCTTACAATGTGCTTATGCTTGTTACATGCAAAACATATGTGTTCTACAGGCTTGTGCTCATTCTTAGGAGGATCACTATTGTCTTTGGTTTGATCTTCAATCTTCTTGGTATTAGTAGAGTCCTTTTGTGAATCCTTTCTTGCTCGCATACTGTCAATTTGATTCTATGCTTCATTGTATCCAATATAGCTAGTGTCTCCTTTGATTCTTCTTGCATACAACTGTGATTCTATCAATTCAACACTAGTGTGTAATTTGTCAATATGATCCTTTTACTTCTTTAATTAAGATTCCAATCTCTCTTTTATATTCTTTAGCTCCAAGATTTCTAGGTTAGCTTCCCTTAGTTCTTCATTCAGTTAAAGGTTCTCTTTGACTTGTTCATTGTAGACATCTTGATTGTTCATAAGTTTTTCATCTAATTCTTCAAGCTGACTTAACAAGGATGCATTTTCTTCACTCAACTTCTTGACTTTTTCTTCAAGTTCACTGTTAGAGCATCCTTTCAAATATTTTCTTAGTCTTTTGATAACTAATTGAGCATCATTGACTTTTTCTTTTAGTTCTTCAATTTCTCTTTTTGAATTTTCTAGGTCTTCAAGAGCTGCTTCAATATTCTTCTTCAAATGTTTCATATCTACTTTTTCCATGATCTCCTCAAGTGGTTAAACTTATTTGTTGAGGACCAGAGCTCTGATACCAATTGTTAGGAATGGGAACACTGAGAGGGGGTGGGTGAATTAGTGTTCACTCTATTTTAACTTTTCACTTAATCTAAATACTAAATTATAAATGCTTAAGGACTGAATTAAAAATTCACATAAACATGAAACATGAAATCAACACATGATACCAATATGGTTATGGGGAAACCCAAATAGGTAAAAACCTTGATGGGACTTAATACCCACTAATAATCTTCACTAGTGTTTTGTGATCCTTGTTAAAAGATCCTTTACCCTATTAGGAGTAGTTTTACAATGCTTTTAGTACAGTAGACCTGGTTAAGGGTTGGACCCTGTTAGGAGTCTTTTACAATGATCCTTGTTAGGGGAGTGGACTCACTGTCCTAGAGCTCACTACTCAAATGATGAAGGCTACAACCTTCTAAATTAGATACACACTATATCTGTAGGTGAACTGTCATTTTGACACTGCTTGTTAGATTAGTTCCTTTGGTGCGCTAATGCTTTGATCTCTAGCAAAGCTCTAATACATCTTATGCTCACTTCACATACCTCTTCTCTACTTGTCACAACTCTCTTGCAACTTCCATACCAATTACATTGGGCGCACCTTATATTTATGCAATCATACTAGATATACAATTAAGTCGACCCTATAACTAATTACAAATAATGCTTCGAAATGAATTGGCTTAAGCGTGCTTAAAATTATACATATAAATATGTCAAAAACATAAATACAATGGGCACATAGCCTCTACAAAATTAATTTATAATCAGATACTAAAATAGTCACTGTCGACTTTATGCTTTGTTTTCTACTGGCACATACTGGTTGTGCAACTTTAACTGACTGTAACTTTGCATATCTACTTATGCACTCTTAGACTAAGAATAAGTATAGTCTAACAAACTTAAATTCTAGGGTGCATACCTTAATTCATCCATACACATGTGCATTGATGCTCTGATTCTCTGGTGCTATGTATGTCATCCAATTTTCAACACTTAATTGAATTATGATCTTTACACTTAGTGCACTGTCTCCAAACTGCTATATGACTTTGTTTCCATAATGACAACACTATAACTAGTCATATATCTTAGTATAGGGAATTTTCCAACATATAGTCCCTTAATCAAGACTCAGACACTATATGCACGTAATAGACTCCTAACAGGGTCAACATCATTAACATGATACTTTTGATTAGTGGATCTTTGTGGGTACCATCCCCATCAGGGTTTTCCCTTGACTAGGGTTTCCTTGAGAAAAAATAATGTGTTATGAGTTCTTTAGTTTTATTGTTATGCATTTTGTTTAGCTTTCTATGTTATGCATGCGTTAAGATAATCTGTTATATCCATAATTGGGAAAAAGTTAAAGTTTGTAGAATACTGATTCACCCCCACCCCCCCCCCCCCACACACACACACCTCTTAGTATTCCCTATTTCTAAAAATTGGTATCAGTGCTTAGTTACTCAAAAAATAATCATTCAAGGAAAGCCTAGTAGCTTGAGTAAGATCTCTATGGATATGGATCAGCTACAGAAGAATCTTGAAGAAGCTCATGAATAGATTGATATGCTTACTGAAGAAAGAGATACTTTGAAAGGAAAATATGATGATGCAAAGAACCTCATTGAGAAACTGAAAAAAAAATTGGAAGATCTGAAATATGTAAAGGAATTTGAAATTCACATTGAAGATTGTGATGACAAATTAGAAAAAGAAAATGAGATCCTTAAACATGAACTGAAGATAGCAAACCTGAAGCTAAGTTTGAAAGATGGAAATGGCAAGAATAAAGCAAATCTAAAATCTGAGAATGAAAATCTTAAGCTTGAAAATGAAGGGCTATAATCTAAACTTGGTAAAGTAACATCTGAACTTGAGAAAGTGAATTTGTAGTATGCTGAACTTGAGAAATATAAGACAATTGTGAAAGGAGAACTAAATCAATCTAAGCAACAACTTCAAAGACTATATTCAACTAATGAGAAGATTGATGAAAAAATATGTTATCAAAAACCATTCTATGATAAAACTGGTCTCGGATTCAACACTTTTAAAGCAAATGAAGAAAGCAAGGAACTAGATCTAAAAATATCTGAAAGCATAGATTACAAGAAGTTTGATGAGATTAACAAATCTGAAGATACACCTAAGGAAGAAGAACCACCTAAGCAAGAGGAATCACCTAGAGGTATGCAAAGAGAATTCAAAGGTAGATGTTTTGCTTGTAATATTGTTGGTCATATGAAGAGAGATTGTACAGGTAAGAAATTTAAACCTCTTAATGGTTATTGTTATAATTGTCATGGTTTTGGACATAGAGCTATTGAATGCAGAAAACCTAAATTTTTTGAGAATAACAATAGTAGTAGAGTGTTTGGATATACTAACCATGAAGATAAGAAACCTATTGAAGATATGAATAGAAGAAATAGAGTAGTCTATTATAGGTGCAACAAGGTTGGACACATTGCTAAAAATTGCAGATCATAGATCTCAGCCTGGACCAAGATATGGAAACAATGGAATAGTTTGTCAGATATGTAACAAGATTGGACATACAACAAGGTTTTGCAAAATGAACAATAGAGTTTTTCATACCAATCCTAACCCTAGAAGTCATGTAAGAAGAAATGAAGATGCAAGAAATAGTCAGAAAGGATGTTGTAGTAATTCAGATGAAGTAAAGTTTGTTAAAAGCACAAATCAAGGAGACATATTTAGCACTGAAAGCAGTTAGAAAGATGAAGTATTAAATGGTAAGAATGAATCTTTACCTGACCCATCTCAAAGTACTTAATTCATGTAAATTATAGTAAAAATAGGAACTTAGATTAGTGTAGAATTTGATATATGATGAATTGAGTCTTGCATAGTTAATGCAAGGTATTATATGATGTTCTAATTCTATGGTTAAGAGTGCAAAGAAAAATATTATGTTTTGTGAGATCACAAGAAGTTTTAAGTTTTATAGGTTAACATAATCAGCTTTTTGGAAAGAAGCGGCAAAAGAATTGAATGAAATGTTAGATCTAAGTGAGATTGAAATGATAAAAGGTCACAAATGGTGTTATTTGATCATCAAAGTGAATACAAGTGTTAAGGAGATGAAAGAGCAGTGATTGGAAGCGTTATGAAAGGATTTGGTGAAGAATTTTTGTGCTGAATCTATGCAAGCCCTAAATCATGGAATCAAGGTATTTTACTTGAAAGATCTTTAAATCAGTTAAAGAATTAGAGGAAATCATCGATATTTCTTTGATTCACAATTTTAGAGATAAGAATAGACATAAAATGAAAAGGGAACTAGTAGAACCCTTGGAAGATGATCCTAGGCTAGATTTATCATCCGTACCAGATGGAGTTTTACATCTAGAGAATGTTAGAAGTTATCTAGGATGTAAACTAGAGACTATCAGTGGTAGTGATTTCACTAAGGAATATCAGAAGATCTATAATTAGGACATGTCATTGAAAGTAGACTTTGAGCATTTGAAAGATAATGAGATCATTAAGTATGTTTTACAATATGAATTTGACAATGAAGAATGTAACAAGATAATTCTAAGCAGAATTCATAATGGAAAGTTTTGGTTAGATGACAGAGTGATAGATATCATAGTTGAATTAATTCATGTGGTAACTAGACTATCTAAAACTGAGCCATTCCTTTGAATGAGAAAAACATGAGGAAAATAGTCATACACAACACAAATTCATCCTACAATGGTAGAGGAATAGTAATTAGCAAGATACAACAAGATGATGTCAGATACTTGTGTAAGATCCTAACAACTAAGTTTTGTTCTAAGTTGAGAGAGGATGACATGGTAGCTGGAATGGTACATGCAGGTTATTTGATGTGTGTTGATAAAGTACAAGTTGACATGTGTGAGATTTTGAGAATTTAGTTGTTTGAGAATTTGGAAAAGATAAAGAAGACTAAGTATTCACAATTTAGACTCCCATCTTTAATCACTTATATGTTCTTTCATTTATTGAGAAGATTTTCATTCACTATTGAAAATGACTGGAATGATGGCCAAACTACAATGGAAAGGATTAACCAAGTGTATAGGAGGCATGTTATTGATAAAGTAAATGAAACATCAGTGTTGGTAATTAAATCATTTTAGAATTTGATGTCTATAGATCAAGGATCCCATAGTCTCTTGTGGAGAAGTATAAAAATGAGATATGTTTCATGGTTGATACTAACTTTACTTACATTGAAGAAGTAGAACCTAGAACAGAGTTCATAGACCCTCTTGGCTATGAGTTATCTGAGATTGAGATAGAAGAATATGTGAGTAGACTACTTAAGTGCAAGTTGGATATTCACTGTAATAGGTTTGGAACCTTTGAGGATAACTTCAACTCCACAAAGACCATCCTTGAAGATAAGAAGTCAAACAAAAGAGTTGAGAGTACAATCAAGAAAATTCTAAAAGATACAGGGATGACTAGACATGAGTTCTTGGTAGCCAAGAAAATAGTAGCAACAGTTAGAGAAATTAGAAAAAAAGAAGTTTTGTTTGTTCCACCTCTATCATCAATTGCAGTATAGTAAGGGGAGACACAAATTAAGGTAAAAGTGGAAGAAACTGAGAAGTATCAAGAAATAAGAATATCCACTAGATCAACCTCCTCCACACCTAGCAAAAGAATAAAAGAGACTGCTACTGGATTGGGTAAGAGGCAAAAGACATCGGTGCCACCAGTTCAAAGGGAAATTGTAGAAATAAAAGATGATGAAGACACTCCTATTAAAAAGAAAACTTGGAAACCTAGAATTGAGAAGGTTAATGAACAGATTATTCAAGACAAAGACTTTACAAAGATGAACAAATATTATGATCTCTATGATTATGCAGATAGACTGAATCTAGAAAATGTAGTGGTGAAGCATATGATTTTATCTAATAAGAAATTTGATATAATTCAGGGTAAGATACCTGATGACTTGTACAAGAAACTTGTAAATAGAAAGAAGAGAGCATCAGAAGAAGACATAACTATTAGAGAAAAGCTTGTAAGAAAACTTTGTGTTGTGAGAGATGAAGAACACTTCAATCAGATTATGAAGGATCTAAGCACGGATCTAAGAACCAAGAAGAGAACTATTTAGATAATGGCAGGTAGATATGAAGAAATTAACACATAAATAAAGAAAGCAATCATTAAGGTTATGACAGAGAATGCTAGAGAATCATCAGTTATAGTAGAATCTAAAGATCAAGCAGAAGAAGCACAAAAAGTGGACATTCCCTCTCCACCATCCATAAATATTGAGGATGAAGCCATGAATGTTAAAGGAACTAAGATCACCTTGGATAGTGATGATAACTTATTCAAGAATCTTTGAAACATTGTTGACAATTTGGCTTTTGAAGAGCAGGATAGTACCAAAAGAGAAGAGAAGACAGAAACTAAAGTAATAGAGAAAGAAGTACCTATTCCCACTCAAGAAGAAATTAGTCTTACACCTGAGACTGGCAAGAAAACTCATATTGGTTCTATGATTGAGAATTTTGGAAAGGAAGTAGATGATGATGATCAGATTGAATTGATCACATCTTTGAACAAGATCATCAGAAAGAACAAGAAAGTAAAGAGTCTTGAAGGATGCCTGAAGGAGCTTACTGAGAAGTTACAAGGAATTATTACTACATAAATTGTAGAAGATGACCCTCTGGAAAGAGAAAAGAAAGTGATTAGTAATTTTGATGATGAGTTTACAAATCTATCTGATATAACAAAGATGAAAGCTCAAGAAGCTTATGAGGCCAAAACACTTTTGGACATTAGTCAGAATATTAGGAATGATGTCAATAACCTTGATATCTGTATAAAGGACTTGAGAAAGAATTTAGAAAGAGGAAAATCCTTGGACATTCAGTGTACAAAATTAGAGAACTTGGTAGCAGAGGAAGTTCAGAAGATGAAGATGAAGGAAGCAGAAATTCAGAATGAGACAAACCTTCTTTCGAGCCCCAGTGTGAAGATATTTGATATTGAGCATAAAATTCACAAGATTTATGATGAAATAAGAGTTTTGCAAGATGACAAGAATAGGAAGCTAAAGAGATTCACTCTTTTAAGAGAGAACATTTCTATAAACTTGAGCACTATTGAAGGGCAACTGGAAGAATGTCTTTCAGCCAAGACATGTTTTCATAAGTTTAGTTATGAAAATCTTCAAGAATGTGGGATTGCATCTTATGGATTGTGCGCACTACTAAGTGTGGTAGATTCAATTAAGAAATAATGGGAGAAAGAGTTAGAGGCCATGAAGATTAACTTTGCAGATTGTGTTGCAAACCTACCAGCTTTGCAATATTGAATCAAGGTGTAACTTTTTGTGAACACAAATTTGTAACCCTCCTGACCTTTTTTTGTCATTGTTGTCAAAGGGGGAGAGATATATAGAAGAAAATCAATAAGGATACATACTCTTAGGGGGAGTATAGTATATAGAGAGGATTCATGAAGTCATAATGACAATATATATATATATATATATATATATATATATATATATATATATATATATATATTGTATTATGGCCATAATTTTGAATTTTTGGAGTCTAAGACTTAGCCAATTTTCTCATATGTTGCCACCAATGACAAAGGGGGAGATTGTTAGCAATTTGGCTGAGTTGGTTACATAGATGTTGTCATTATGAAAATATATGATCTACATGAAGATCACACAGGTCAGAGAGGTCATATGTTAGAGCGCATTGCAAAATTGTCTAAGTATGAGACAATGTGTTTTCGCCAGTGAACCTGAAGATAGTTTTGATTTACGATGTTGATTGGAGTAATTTCAATGCTTGGGACCTTGAACATGGACTCTATGGTGACTATTGAAGACTCACCTCAGAGTGCAAGTTAGTATGACATGTACAGAAGAAGTTATGACAGTTTTACTAAAGACAATGTTAAGCCAACAAGACAAAATTTGAAGACAGAATTGATAAAGAGTTAAGGGATTATTTTGTTTATCAAAATAATGACCTAACAATATAAAGGGATGACATCCTAGATGTTAACCCTTGGATAATGATATTTTTTAATATGATAGCCGACTGCAAAGTTATTAATATTAATAACTTGTATAAAGATATGTAAAAATGTAATGTGAGAAAATGTAATGAATATGCAAATGTAATAGTGAAAGTGAAGAGTAGTGAAGAGATATTGATGCAAGAAGTATAAGGTTATGTACCTTGACCTATTTTTGTAATCAATGAATATTGTATATTACTCTTTTGGGTAGTGGGCTCATCTAGTAATCACATTTTGTACTGCCAACTCCTAATAGGGTTGAGGCTTCTAACAAGGCCTATAGTCCCTTAATAAGGATTGAGACACTATATGCATGTAATAGACTCCTAACAGGGTCAACATCCTTTACAAGATACTTTTGATTAGTGGATCTTTGTGGGTACCATCCCCACCAGGGTTTTCCCTTGGCTAGGGTTTCCTCAAGAATAAATAATGTGTTATGAGTTCTTTAGTTTTATTGCTATGCATGATGTTTAGCTTTCTATGTTATGCATACCTTAAGATAATCTATTATATCCATAATTAAGAAAAATTTAAGTTTGTAAAATAATGATTCACCACCCCCACCCCCTCTAAGTATGCCCTATTTATAACAAGAAGTGTTATTAATGTTTGGTTAAGATCATGAGTTAATTAAACTTATAGAGAAAGTTCCAGTTGTTTTGGTAGAGCCAACAGTGTGTAGCATGTGTCTACATTTATTTTATTAGACAAGTCCCAAAATGAGTTGTGTGCATAATAGAGCTGACAAAATATTTATTTGAGTTTGTTATAGTTTCTCTAATATGGTTTCAAGATGGTTATAATAGGCCAAATTGATTATATCATTTGGAGGAAAGCTATTTATAGGTAGTCATTTGTGATTTCTTGAGTGTGGTTCGTGGTTGATTAAGCAGAGAAGACCAAAGTGTGCGAAGTGTTGAGCCATCAGAAGAAGGTCTATGTGACCAAGTAAAGTACTTGTGCTATTCATTGGAATTGATCCAGATAGAAGGTCAAAGTGTAGTTCAACAAGATCCATATATATTATGTATCTATTATTTAGAAGGTTGTAGCCTTCGCCCATTTGAGTAGTGAGCTCTTAGACAGTGCATCCTCTCCCCTAATAGGGATAATTGTAAAAGACTCCTAACAAGGTCTGAGCCAGGTCTACTGTACTTAATATATTGTAAAGCTAGTCCTAACAGGGTAAAGGATCTTCTAACAAAGATCATTATACACTAGTACAAAATATTAGTGGGTATCAAGTCCCATCGAGGTTTTAACCTATTTGGGTTTCCCTATAACCAAAATATTGGTGTTGTGTTCAAGTGTTCTTTCATTGTGTTTATGCTTTATGTTTAAGTATACTTGATTGGATAAAGAATTGAAACTTGTAGATAACTGATCCACCCCCCCTTTTAGTTATCTCTTGTGACTATTCCTAACAATTGGTATCAGAGCCAAATGCCTCAGAGAGAAAGTTTAACAGCTTGAGGTTGATCAGATGGCATACTTTAGGAAAGAAAGTCCCAAGTTTGATGGAGAGAATTATCTTGATTGGAAGAACAAGATGGTGACTCATTTGCAGTGCATTGCTTTTGAAGTTTTTAATGTAACTATCAAAGAAACCAAGATTCCTACCTTAGAAGACCTTGCAAAAGATGATGCTACTGATGCACAAAAGGAATTGTTTCATCAGAATGCTATTGCTAAAGAAGCCCTTATCAATGCCCTATCTGATGGTGAATTTTTAGAAGTAAAAACATAGATACAGCCCATAAAATTTGGAAGCACCTTGAAGACATATTTGAAGGAGACAAACAAGAAAAGGATGCACATAGAAAGACATGGAAGAAAAGATACAATGCATTAGAGATGATGCCTGAAGAAAATATCAGAGCTTACAATCAGAGGATTAATGAAGCAGTTGCTGGAATCAGGAACAATGGTGGAGAGATTTCTGAGGAGGACATTATGGACAAGTTGATGACTTCTCTTACTCTAGAATATGAAAGGAAGATCAACATCCTTGATGAGACCATCCAGCTTACATAAAATTTTAGGAGAGAGACCTTGATCAGCAAGATCTCAGCTTTTGAGATTTCAAGATTGAAGATAGAACCAAAGAGTGAGACAACTTTCAAAGCAATAGTTCATGGTAAGAAATCTACAAACACTTCTGGTAATTTTGATGATGATAATGATGATGATGAGAGAACATTAGATGATTTTATTGATATGATTGCCAAAAGAGAAAAGAAAGGAAAAGGAAAATATGAAGGTCAATTACCATTTAAGTGCTTTTCATGTAATAAGATCAGTCACTTTGCATCTAAGTGTCCCACTAGAGCTAAAAAATTCAAAAAGGATTACAAGCCTAAGTATTCTAAGGAATGCTACTATGCTGGAGATGGAGTTTCAGATGAAGAATTTGGTGAAGAATAAATTGGATTCATTGCTATTGTAGACAAAATGAATAACAAGACAATTCATGTACACAAGAAAGAGAATCAAGAAATAGCATTAATTTCACAAGCTGACATAAAGATAGACTAGATTATAGACAGTGGTTATTCACATCACATGACTAGTCATAAAGGTAGGATTGTTCATTTGGACAAATACAATGGCGGTATGGTCAGATTTGGAGACAACACTCCTAAACCTATAGTTGGTAGAGAAGCCATCACTTTGGATGGAAAGAACTGTACTGATGATGTTCTTTATGTTGATGGTTTGAAACATAACCTTCTTAGTGTTGGATAGTTACTTGGAAAAGGCTATTAATTAGAGTTCAAAGATGACAAATGCATCATTAACAACAAAGATGGTGTTATGATTGTATCAGGTACAAAGACAAGAGGTAATGTTTTCCAACTCAATTAAGAAGCAAGTTGTTTTGTTGCTAAAGTTGATGATAGTTGGTAATGGAATAAAGACTATGTCATATCAATTTTGATAACATAGTAAAGATAAGTAATGTTAAGGCAGTAAGAGATCTACCTAGCATGGCAAAGCTAGTTGATACTATATGCAGGGAATGTGTGATGGGGAAGCATGTGAGAAACTCATTCAGGAGAAAGCATAATTTAGTAGAGAACAAGTTGGATCTAATTCATATAGACCTATGTGGTCCAACTCAAACAAGATCATACTATGGTGAAAGGTATTTCATTTTGTTTGTTGATGATTGTACTAGGATGATGCGGGTTGTATTCTTAAAAGATAAGTTAGAATCTTTTGAGAAGTTCAAAATATTCAAAGCTAAGGTTGAGAATGAATCTGGACTAAAGATAAAAAATCTAAGATCAGATAGAGGAGGACAATTCACTTCTGACAGATTCTATGAGTATTGCAAAGAACATGGCATAAAAAGATAGTTAAGTGCACCTAGAACTCCTCAGCATAATGAAATTGCAGAAAGAAGGAATAGGATCATTCTTGATACAACACACACCATTATGATAGAAGGAAAAGTTGCACACACCTATTGGAGAGATGTAGTCAATACAATAGTCTATACCATCAATAGAATTCAATTAAGGCCTAGTGCTGACAAAACACCTTATGAGCTATGGTTTGGTAATGTTCACATAGTAAAATATTTTAGAATCATTGGAAGAAAGTGCTACATCAAGAGGCATGAAGCAATACGCAAGTTTGATGCAAGAAGTGATGAAGGTATTTTTCTTGGTTACTCTACTAAAAGTAAAGCCTATAGATGTTTCAATCTAATATTGAAGAAGATCATTGAAATTTCTCATGTAAAGATTGATGAAAATTTTATGATTCAAGAAAGATATCATGATTACTCACCCATGATTGAAGAAGAACCTAGACCCTCCACTAGTGAGAAAGTTATTGAAGAAATGTTTGATAGTATTGATGTGTTATTCAATGAACCTAAGACAAGTGAAGAAAATACTCCTAAGGCTAATGAATCAACATCACCTAAAGTTCCAAAGTTTACATCATGAAATCATTCCAAGGCAAACATCATTGGAGATCGGAGTAGAAAAGTCTTAACAAGATCATAAGCAAAGAACTTAGCTAGCAGTGAAGCGGTATGTTTACTATCTCATATTGAACCTTTAAGTGTTGAAGATGCTTGTAATGATTCAGATTGGCATGATGCTATAAAAGAAGCACTTGATCAGATTACTAAGAATGATACTTGGGAACTGGTCCCAAGACCTAGTCATAAGAATGTGATTGGAACAAAGTGGATAGTCAAAAATAAGATGAATGAAAATGGTACAATAGTAACAAATAAATAAAGATTAGTATGTAAGGGTTATGTGCAAAGAGAAGGCATTGATTATTCAGACACATTTGCACCTGTGAGTAGAATAGAAGCTATTAAGTTGTTTCTAGCCTATGCTACAGTTAAAAACTTCAAAGTTTATCAGATGGATGTCAAGTCAGCATTCCTAAATGGAGATTTGAAAGAAGCATACATTGAGCAGCCTGAAGGATTCACCTTATTAGACAAACTTGATATGGTATGAAGATTGAAGAAATCCCTCTATGGACTTAAGAAAGCCCTTAGAGCATGGTATGAGAGACTAGATGGATACTTAACAAAGATTGGATTCAAGAAAGGAGTAACTAATTGTAATCTATTCATTAGAGAGACATCTAAAGGTTTACTACTTGTAGCTATATTTGTTGATGACATTGTCTTTGGAGGTAATGACAAACTTAGTGTTGAATTTGCCAAAGAAATGCAGAATGAGTTTGAGATGAGTATGATAGGCCCTATCTAGTACTTTTTGGGACAAAATGTGTAGCGGACAAAAAAATGGATTTTCATAAATCAATCAAAGTATGTGAAAAAGATACTGAAGAAATTCAAGATGGATGATTGCAAGCCAGTAGGAACTCCTATGATCACTAGATGCAAGCTTACAAATGAAGATGACTCGCCAACATTAGATATAACATTGTATAAGTCTATGATTGGTAAATGTATATATCTTACTCAGAATAGACCTGATATTTCCAATGCACTTGGTATAGTTGGAAGATTTGTAGTAGAGCCTAAACAAAGTCACCTCATGGCAGTAAAGAGAATATTCAAATACTTGTAGGGTGCTATAGATTATGGTCTATAGTATCCTAATTCAAAAAATGTTAAGCTTCATGTGTATAGTGATGCAGATTGGGTAGAATGTGTTGATGATAGAAAGAGTACTTCAGGTGGAGTAGTGTTTCTCAGTGATACACTTGTCACTTGGACAAACAAGAAACAAAATTGCATTTCTCAGTCAACAACAGAAGTGGAGTATGTTGCAGAAGCCTTGAATTGTTTTACAATTGTTTGGATCAAGCAGATGATAAAGGATTTTGGAATTCGGATTGATTATCCCATTGTTATTCACTGTGATAACACTAGCACTATCAATATGTCAAAAAACCTTGTGATGCATGCAAAGACAAAGCACATTGAGATCAAGTATCACTTCCTAAGAGAGAAAGTGGTAGAGAAAGAAGTAAAGTTGGACTATGTGAGTACTAAAGATCAGTTGGTGGATATATTCACAAAGCCCTTGCCTAAGGATACTTTTGATTATCTTAGGGAGAAGTTGGGAGTCATTCCCTTCCTTGATTCTGCTTAGAAAAAGAAGGAAAGGTATCAGTCCTCAGGGGCTAGTGGAAGGTTGACTACTCTACCTCAGGAAAAGTACCGATGCTTAAAATGAGGGGCACCCTTTTCCATTGATGTTAAAGGGGGAGTATATATAGAGTCATGAAAAATAGAAATAAAAAGAGGAGTAATATACTAAGGGGGAGCAACATTCAGTTATGACAACAGTACAGTTGAGGAAATGGAGAATATTAAAAAATATTGCAGCAAATGGAGGATTCATCTTTGGGGGAGTTTTGAAGAGGAAATAGAGAATGTTATAATAGAATTATTCATTTGGGTTGGTGGTAATTTCTCATTCCACATGTTGCCATCAATGCCAAAGGGGGAGATTGTTGGAGATTTTCTAGCAGGCCAATACTGACTGTATGTTTATCATTGATGACAACATATGGAAAGTAGCCTGCACGGAAGTCTTATGCAATAAGATTTTAGTATATCTAGCATGGATGTGATATTAGTATGATATCTTGGGTACAGAGGTTAACTATTAGTACAGACAGTTATATAGGAGTTGGTGTCAGCAGTGTTCCTGACACAGTAACAAATAGTGTTCTGTGTATGGTTGTCTGTATAGTTATCATGGAGCCTTGCACACTTGGATAAATTTTGAAGACATGTTATTCATGTTTTAGTTATGGATGCAAAGTATGATGATGAACGCAAGTGAATTTATGCAGTTGCTATTAGCCAGTAGCACTTTCTTGTGTTTGTTCAGAAGAGCCAACATAGATTTTATTGGTTCTTGGGTTGTGCCTATTTTGAGGGTATGCACCCTTGGAGTTAAGCATGCAGAAGTGCTATTAATATTTGGTTAAGAGTGCATGAGTTAATTCAGCTTACAGAGAAAGTTCCAATTGTTTTGGTAGAGCCGATAGTGTGTAGCGTGCGTCTACATTTATTTTATTAGACAAGTTCCAGAATGAGTTGTGTGCATAATAGTGCTGACATAATGTTTATTTGAGTTTGTTATAGTTTCTCTAATATGGTTTCGAGATGGTTCTAATAGGAAAACTTGATTATATCATTTGGAGGAAAGATATTTATAGGCAGTCATTTTTTATTGCTTGAGTGTGGTTCATGGTTGATTAAGTAGAGTAGAGTAGAGTGTGTGAATTGTTGAGCCATCAGAAGAAGGTCTATGTGACCAAGTAAAGTACTTGTGCTATTCATTGGAGCTAATCCAGACAACAGGTCAAAGCGCAGTTCACCAAGATCTAGATATAGTGTGTATCTATTATTTAGAAGGTTGTAGCCTTTTCCCACTTGAGCAACGAGCTCTCGAACAATGTGTCCTCTCCCCTAATAGGGAAAATTGTAAAAGACTCCTAACAGGGTCTGACCCTTGACCAGGTCTACTATACTTAATATATTGTAAAGTTACTCGTAATAGGGTAAAGGATCTTCTAACAAGTATCATTATATACTATTATAGAATATTAGTGGGTATTAAGTCCCACTGGAGGTTTTACCTATTTGGGTTTCCCTATAACCAAAATATTGGTGTTGTGGTCAAGTGTTCTTTCATTGTGTTTATACTTTATGTTTAAGTACACTTAATCAGATAAAGAATTGAAACTTGTAGATAACTGATTCACCCCCCCCCCCCCCCCAATCTCAGTTATCTCTTGGGACTATTCCTAACAATAAGTCCCTACAAAAATGATCAAAATAATAATTAAAATACATACATGAATATCATTATAAAATTCAATAAAAATTATTAAAATAACAATTAAAATTAAGTGATCTCTTTCATACCGCAGTCAGTGGGTTAGAACTAGCTATTGTTGCAGCTACTCCATAATCGAAAGTATCATGAATAGAAGGAGGATTCTCTGATGTCAATAATTGAAAATGAAACAACAAAAGTATTATGTAGTTATCAAGATTACATATATGTTTTTATAACCCTACTAATGAATAAATGATACCCTTGTGAAGTTTCCACCATGTCCTTCAATGTGTAGTGTCGATGTTGAAGCTCCAACATTCAACTAGTGCACATGTACATGGAAATTTATAAGACAACCATTCATATAAGAACACACTACTGGCATGTTAATTATAATGCATTATTACATATATATACCTGTGGACTCAATGATGATGTCACAAAGCCAACTGAAAGAATGTGATCACCCCAATGACCACTTTACCTCTAGATTTTTATCATAATTTGTATAGTAATTTAGTTATTCATTCATTTATTAATTAAATATAATCAAGTAAATCAAATTAAAATGCAAATAAAGATACTACAAGGAAAGTGGCATGATGCCCTTTGTTGTCTGTTGTGAGTGTCGATGGTCCACCAGTGAACTAATGCACATTCAAAACAAGTTATCATACAATCATTCATATAATTAAATAATAATCAAATATATTAATTAAAAAAACTTATTCGATACATACTTTTGGACTTGACGACGATCTGTAGAAGGGGGCAGGAGGATCATTTCCACTGCCACCACCATCGACACTCTTGCCCTAAATTTTGATCATAATCAATAGATACTAAATTGATTATTTATTCTTTTATAAATGAAATATGATCAAAGAAATTTAATGAACTTTGAAATATTTACCTATGTGTTAATGCTTAATGTCATATTTAGAAAATAATTAGTCATCATTCCATGATCCTCTTCCTCTCTCTTGGTAGTACCAAATGTGCACAAAGATCCACATGACCGACAAATATGCCCCCTCAAAGATTTACCATGGTCACCCTCAACTAAAGGAGTGGCACACTAAATGAGAGTCTTTGCCAGAGCACTAATCATGCCTAGTGTGTCCACCTCTACATGTTACTTCACAATGGAAGGGATACTAACATGATCCACTTGTGGCTTACCAATTGGAACCCTAGGTGCATTAATGTCATGATGTGCCCCTGCTCTATCAAATTATTTAACGCATATTCTACCTTGAGAATCTAGAAAGTCAAAATAATTTGGCACCTCCTTGAGTACAAACTCACAATAGAGTTTCCTCAAGAAATATATAGGAACCTCATGATTGTTATAGGGAGGAGAATCAAAGACCATCCATGATCTCTCCCAAAAGTTGTTTTTAATTTCTTCATTCAAGCACCAATGAATTAGAAACCTCCTTGTTGTAGTTCTAAGAGTATCAGTGTCCCCTGGTTTTTTAAAGAGTTTGCAAATGACATCTTTTTTTATTTTTTTATTTTTTATGTCCTCATATGATAATTTATTTTCATAATATTTTTTTTCTTCTCTTTTATCATGTCATAAATTAAGTTGCCCACTAACTGAGCCTATGTGGGTCAAGATTGATTCCAATTATTTTGCAAGTCTTTGCCTTCAAGGATTTGTATGAATAGAATATTTTAACCTCCTAATTAAATATTTTAATTCTTTTTTCCCTCTTTCAATTTGGTTGATCAAATTTTCTTGTGTTTGAGGAGGAGGTTTCTCAATTGGTTGAGGGAGTTGAGGTTCATTTTCTTGGTTATTTTCTTCATGAGCAGATGGAGGGTTTGGTTGAGGGTTTTGTTCAGGGAGATCATTTCTTCCTAGCAATTAAAAAAACTAGATCATTTCTTCTAAGAAAATAAATTTTAACAAAACAAACTACTTCAAAACTAAAATTTCAATACAAATAAGAGGCATGGGTTGTACAAACACTTACCTCTTCTTCAGGATCGAGCTTGATGATGTCATCCAACCATTATTTATGAAAATTGATGGATGAATGAAATGGATTGAACAAGAAAAGATATTTTGTGTACATGCTTGGGAAGCCCTCTTTCGCTGCAAACACATGTTTGTGGAAAGAAAAATGGACTTTCCCAAATGAATAAAACACCTTATAGAATTTTGCAAAGTGCATGCACCCTATAGGGTGCACACACTATGGTTTGAATTGCTTAAGCCTAAGGCTTGGGCAACCCAAGCCATAATACATGCACCCTATATGACCCACACACTTTAGTGCATACACACTATGGTTTATGGGGGACCAAAAAGAAAAGTGGCACCTTTTTGGTCCCCCATCTTTATGCATATACCCAATATAAAGGATCTATCTCCATAATAGCTTCTCATGTTAGTAGGACCAATCAAATCAATATGCACCAAATATAGCAATCCATTTAAAGAATATATTTTATTCATAAAAGTAGATCTTGTCAGCTTACCCAATTGACACTCTTAGAAAATATTGTTAGGCTTCATCAACTTAGGTAAATATCTTACAACATTAGTGGTGCTAACCTTCACCATATTATCAAAGTTCACATGACAAAATCTTCTATGCCACAAAAAACTATCATTAATCTTAGCAAGCAAGAAGTTATTCTCGACATTTTTAAAATGAAATATATTACATGCATACTGTGTACAAAATGCAATTAGATTGTCTGTGCTTCTAATGATTTTTCATTTTTCTTTATGAATTTCAATCGGTAGCCCTTATCCATTAGTTGGCCATCACTCAACAAGCCATGTCTTAAAAGTGCAACATGCGGGACATCATTAGTACTATTCTTACCATTAAATGTGATAGATCATTTTCCCTTAATAAAATAAGGATTTTTATTACCAAATCTAACAATACTACCATCATAGTCTTCAAGCTTCATAGACTTATCTTTGTCACCAGTCATGTGATGTGAACACCCACTATCAAATGACCCATTCATTTATTTTGTCAACATGCAAAATGATTTATTTCTCTTCTTTAGGATTATGTTGTTAGTGTTAGGAATGGGAACACTGAGAGGCAGGGTGGGGTGAATCAGTCTTCACTATATTTTAACTTTTCACTTTAATCTTTGTACTGAACTTAAATGCTTAAGTACTGATTTAAACATTCACATAAACATGAAACATGAAAACAACACATTACACCAATATGGTTACGGGGAAACCAAAATAGGTAAAAACCCTAGTGGGAATTGATACCAACTAATATTTTGTACTAGTGTTTTGTGATCCATGTTAGAAGATCCTTAACCCTATTAGGAGTTTCTTTACAATGATTTAAGTATAGTAGACCTTGTCAAGGGTCAGACCCTGCTAGGAGTCTTTTACAATAGTCCCTATTAGGGGAGAGGACACACTATCCTAGAGCTCACTCCTTAAGTGCTGAAGGCTACAACCTTCTGATCTTAGATACACACTATATTTGCTGGATGAACTGTCACTATGACACTACTTGTCATATCAGCTCCTTTAATGCACTGATTCTTTGACCTCAAGAAAAGCTCTAATACATATTATAGTGTCTTCTCACACTCTTTCTCTACTTATTACAACTCTCTATCAACTTCCATACTAAATACAATGGGTGTATCTTATATTTATACGTGCATACAAAATAAACAACTAGGTCGGCCCTTAGACCTATTACATATAATGGTTCCAAATGAATTGGCTTAAGCGTGCTTAAAAAAAAACAAGTATACATGTTAGAAACATAAATATAATAGGCACATAGCCTTTACAACATTAATTATATCTGCAAACCAAAATATTATATGTCGGCTTCATGCTTTGTTCTTCTCTGACACTCACTGGCTGTGCAACTTCAACTGACTATAACTTTCTTATACTTGCACATCTGATCATGCACTCATAAACTAAGCAATAATATAGTCTAAAAACCTTAACTTCTAGGGTGCATACCATAAGTCATCCATACGCACATGCGTTGATGCTTTGAGTTGTAGGAACTTTGTACACTATCCTATCTTCAACACTTAATTAATTTATGATCTTCTAATCAAGTGCGTTGACTCCAAACTTCTATATGAATTTGTTTCCATACTGACAAAACTTTATCAAGTCATATACATCAAAATAGCCAACTTTCCAATAATCTCCCCCTTTGTCATTGATGGCAACAAAGGAATATGGCCAAGTTGCTAACTATCCTTAATACAAAAAACTTTGTCTTCTATACATATACTTATATCTCCCTATACATATTATGATTCATATTCTATACACAACTCCCCCTTTGACATTAATGAAAAAGGTGTTATAAAACTGTATCTATACATAATCACTAAGGGAAAACATCTAGATATGTAATCTTTAGGTTTTGGGTCTCCTTCTTCCAAAATGTGATCAAAGAGATTACTATCTGGAGATGGGCACATAATACATACTAAAGCTTCTCCATCTTCTTCAATTCTATGGAAGGACCTTGATCATAGGTTATCATGGTGGCATAAATATCTTTGATGTTTTGATTTAGAATGTCTAATGAGGGTGCAAGAGAATTCCTCAACTAAGTCTATCTAGCCCTTAACTTTGTCATCTCTTTTTCTACCTTCTCAATTTTTTCTATCTAACTTTGGTAGACATTATTGTACATGTTCAAATTTGTGGATGTGTCTTTCACTAAACTCTTCACTTTAGCAATCATAGCTTCAACCTCTTTTATTTTCTTGAAATGAGTATCGATGAGCTTATCTTGATCCATGCAATCTGTAATGATTCTTCTTCCTTGATCTACAAATTCTTTCAAGGATGCTTGACCAGTCTTGAGTGAGCTTACGTCAAGTGCAAAGTTGTTCACCAATTCAGTCAATCTTTTCTTCAGATACTTTTCTTCTACAACTAGGGATGCAGATTCTTCAAGGCTTGAGAAATTGCTTTTAAAATGTGAGATGATTGTACTCACATCATCAACAGAGTGTATCTTTGACACTTTCTTGTCCTCTGACAATAAATTGTTTAGAATGTTTACTGATTCTACCAAGAGGGGATTCCTCATTACTTGTTTTTCTTTGGCCTTCTCCATATCTAAGATGCTGAACTTAATTAGGTCTTCTTCTCTCCATGAGTCCAAACTAGATGTGTCAGGTGTCAAACTTGATAAAAATGTTGTTGAAGGAGTGATGGGAGTGTTGTCCAACACTTCTTTCTTTACTGACATTTCATCATTTTTCTCACTTTCTTTTATCTTTTCTTCTTCTTTCTTTTCTTCCTCTTTTTCTATTTCTTTTTATTTCATCTTTTGTTCTTCTTTCTTTTCTTCCTCTTTTTCTATTTCTTTTTCTTCTTCTTTCTCATCATCAATTAATACTTCTTCTTGATGAGTGGGAGGTGTGTTTCTGCATAACATTTCAGCTTCTTGTGTGCTCACAAAATCTTCCTCAAACTTGTCCAACTTAGTGTCAGTGGCTTCCATGGCTATCTCAACATTATCAATGATAATGGTGATATCCTTGAGTGACTTTGTCATGGGCACAAACTTATCTAACTTTGTTTGTGCTTCCTTTGTAGGTGCTGAATCCTAAAGACCTGTAGATTGTATCTTGATGGTCTCTGCTTCTTTGTCTTTCTCACTAGGTGCTTAAGTGATGGACATAGATTTAGGTTTCATGTGCTATTCTAATAATACCTTCACAAAGGCCTTTGTTTCCTTGGATATCAGCTCATAGTCTTTGTTCATGAGGTGTAGTGTTCTCATCTTTGTCCTTAAGTGCGGCTTCACCAAATTCAATAACAGTGACTTTCCTTCAACAGAACATACTGGAAGAGTGGAATCAAGTGTTTGTTCCCTGATTTTGAAGTCTTCTTTAGTGGCTTGTCTCTTCAAGGTATCCCTAATCTCCCATACCTTATTTGGGATAGTTGTCTTCAATTCAATAAATGTCTTCTTGAACTTTATCATGTGTTTGATCGGCATTTGATGAATCTCTGATTTAGCAATTTCATGATATTTGTCATAAAACTTGGCTATCTAATCTAGCCTTCCTTCTTCTACAACTGTAGTCCTTAACACTTGAAGACTAGGTATGAATCCTACTTCTGAAGGTGACTGGACATTTTTCAATTTGCTTCTTGTGGTTGGACTTATAGCTAAAGGATGATTTGTGGTGGTTTGTTTTCTCCTCTTGGGCATCTTAGGAGATTCATCTTTGGATTCAATATTAACTATAATAGTGGGTGCAGGACTGATATCATCAAATTTACCCTGTTTATCATTTGGATCATCAGTCTTCTCAATCTTTACCTTTTTCATATTAGGATCATCAGACTTAGCTTCCACTATGGATGGGCTCTCAATTTGCAAAAAAATATTTTCTTCCCTTGCTTTGTCTAGGTCTTCTTGTGTTAGTCCATGAATTTTGAGCATCTTAGATGTAATCTTAGAGGCTTTCCTCTTAGTTACTTCCTTGTTTAGTTTTGCATATATTTCTCTTGTCTTCTCCTCATAAGTTCCCCACCTAGGTTCATTAGGATCTTTGGGGGCTGAGAGTAGAACCTATGCATATGCTTCAAGGACATGTTCCTCTACCTCATAACCAAGTGGATGAATCCAATTATTTCTTGGATCAATAGCTTCCATACAAGTTGTGTCTGTCTCTACCATAAAGAAAATAGTATCCTTATATTTTTCCACATGCTCTCTAGAATTCTAAATGCCATTTGCATCTTGACCCTAAATGTCTTCAACTCCAATATTACATAATCTCTCAATGTACTCTTTGTGGATGCCTTGTTAGATATCTGTGGCATGGTTGGGATGGATTTGTCCAAATACAAATCTGATACTCTCCCAACTATATGAAGGTACATGTAAATGATCAAAGACCCAAAATTGAATATCAAGGTCTTGTCATGCTTGAATGCCTTGATGTTATCAATCAGCTGTGTGGGCAAAATCTCACACAAGTTGAACTCTGCATCTTCCTTTACAAGTCTAATGGATGCTAGAATTGTGCCCATAGATACACTATTCACCCTTTTGGTGTGATGAAACCTATATCCAAGTATCATAGACATCAATTTGATGCCAGCTTTCTCAATAGTTTTAATTGTCATCCTGTTCCTATCACTCCTTGACTTACAAGTTTTCTCAATAATTTTTCTAATATCCTTGCCTACTAGAACGATGACACCTATCTTAGATAGGCCTATCATCTCATATATTAAGTCATTGGTGATTCTTACCAGCACATCACCTATCTAGAATAAATCATCATGAATTCTCCTCAATAGTATCTTAATCCATTCAGTCTCATAAAAATCATATGTCATAGCATACTCAACTATAGGGTGATCATTCCACTTAACATATTCATCCATGATGTTTTTTCTAGTTTCAACATGGTCTGCATGTATGCCCTTAGCAATTAGTATGTGTGCTCTTCCATGAAGGTTCCTTTATACTCCAAAAGCTTAAGTCTAAAGGTGCATACTCTAAAAGTGAGTATACCAGCCACACAGGAGTAGCTCACCCTATGACCATGAGGGCCATTCATCCAGATGTAGAGGTTTTGTCTACTATGGATGCATCCAATACATTCCCATAAACTTTTTCCTTCTTTCCTTCTATCCAAATCAAGCTCTCATTCTCTGAGGCTTTCACAAACTTGACTTCTCCTTCAGGATCCAAAACTAGTTCTTTGGCATTTTTAGGGCTTTCCTGACCTTGCATCCTTGATCTATAGAACATTGAGATATGTCCAGCATTTTTACAAGAGTGACAAATGAATGGAGGTCTTATATTCCTTGGTGCATTGACATGAGTCACCAATCTACATTGTCTCACTGAGTGACCATTATAGTTACATATCTAACATGTAATATTCTGAGAATTTCTTACATTTGTCAGATTTTGATTTCTCTGATCATGTTGAATCCTGTTCTTCTTACTAGTCTTACAATTCATAGCTCTATGACCAAATTTATTACATGAATAACAGTAACCATTAAAAGGTCTTACCTCTATACAGTTCCTTGCAATGTGTCCATGCTTGTTACATGCAAAAAAAGTGTTGTCTATAGGCTTGCACTCATTCTTGGGTGGTTCACCATTATCTTTGGTTTGATCTTTAGTCTCCTTAGCATCAATAGAGTCTTTTTGTGTATCCTTTCTTGCTCACATGTCAATCTAATTTTATGCTTCATTGTATCCAATATAGCTAGTGTCTCCTTTGGCTCTTCTTGCATACAACTAAGATTCTATCAAATCAGAACTATTGTATAATTTTTCAATATGATTATTTTCTTCTTTCACTTCAAATTCCAAGATTTCTTTTCTTTTCCTTTGCTCCAAGATTTCCATGTTTTCTTTCCTTAGTTCTTCATTGAGTTGAAGGTTCTCTTTGACTTGTTCATTGTAGACTTCCTAATTGTTGATCGGCTTATCATCAAATTCTTCAAGTAGTTCTTTCATAGATGCATTTTCTTCATTCAACTTCTTGACCTTTGCTCCTAGATCAATGTTAGAGCATTCTTTCAAATCTTTTCTTAGCCTTTTGATAACCAATTGTGCATCACTGAATTTTTCTTTTAGTTCTTCAATTTCCCTTTCTGATTTGTCCAAGTCTTCAAGAGAAGATTCAAGATTTCTTTTCAAATGTTTCATTTCATCTTTGTCCATGATCTCCTCAAGTGGTTAAACTTATTTTCTAAGGACTAGAGCTCTGATACCAATTGTTAGGAATAGGAACACTGAGAGGAGGGGGGCTGAATTAGTGTTCACTGTATTTTAACTTTTCACTTTAATCTTTATACTGAACTTAAATGCTTAAGTACTAAACTAAACATTCACATAAACATGAAACATGAAATCAACACATTACACCAATATTGTTACGGGGAAACCCAAATAGGTGAAAACCTCAGTGGGAATTGACACCCACTAATATTTTATACTAGTGTTTTGTGATCCTTGTTAGAAGATCCTTAACCCTATTAGGAGTTGGTTTACAATACTTTAAGTATAGTAGACCTTGTCAAGGGTCAGACCCTATTAGGAGTCTTTTACAATAGTCCCCATTAGGGGAGAGGACACACTATCCTAGAGCTCACTTCTCAAGTGGTGAAGGTTACAACCTTCTGATCTTAGATACACACTATATCTATTGGATGAATTGTCACTATGACACTAGTTGTCATATCAGTTCCTTTGATGTGCTGATGCTTTGACCTCTAGAAAAGCTCTAATACATTTTATAGTGTCTTCGCACACTTTTGATATGCTTATTACAACTCTCTATCAACTTCCATACTAAATAAAATGGGCACATCTTATATTTATACGCGCATACAAAATAAACAACTAGGTTTGCCCTTAGACCTATTACATACAACGCTTCCAAATGAATTGGCTTAAGCATGCTTACAAAAAAAAAGTATACATGTTGGAAACCTAAATACAATAGGTGCATAGCATTTACAAGATTACATTATATCCCCAAACCAAAATACTATCTATCAGCTTCATGCTCTATTCTTGTCTGGCACTCACTGGCTGTGCAACTTTATTATACTTGCACATCTGATCATGCACTCATAGACTAAGAAATAATATAGTTAACAAACTTAACTTCTAGGGTGCATACCATAATTCATCTTTATGCATGTGCACTGATGCTCTAAGTTGTAGGAACTCTATACACTATCTTGTCTTCAACACTTAAGTGATTTCTGATCTTCTCATCAAGTGCACTGATTTCAAACTACTATATGACTTTGTTGCCATAATGACAACACTATATCAAGTCATATACATCAGTATAGCCAACTTGCCAATAGTTAAATAGAAAAAAAAATCTCTTCTTCATCATCAATCACACCTTCTTCAACATAAAAATATTTATGACCCTTAGAATGAAATTTATTAGATTCATTAGAAGCTTTATTATGACATCTACATGCAATGTGACCAACAATATTATAGTTAAATCATTTCAAAAGAAATATTCCTTCATATTTATCAGAGTGCTTACGTATTATTTTTGGAATCAAGGATTCAAGTTCATCAATCTTCCTTTCCTCTTCCATGATATTTTCCCATTGGTTAGCATTGATGTAGGAGCATCTCATGTCCTTGGCAATCCTATGTCACCAAAAAGATCTTTGAAGTTCTATGTATTGTTCGGTTCCTTCTTTCACTGAGTTGGTTTGGTGTTGCTTAGTTTTCTTTGGTTCAAGTTTTGGTCAGTTATCTCTTTGGTGCTTAGTGAATTTCCCTAGTGCTCACTGATGCTTGTCTGCCACTCAGTTTTCTTACTTACCAAGTTGTTTATTTTGGATTTCTATTGACGCCGACTTGTGCATTTAATTTGAGTCATAGATTTAATATTGGTATCTATCATTGGTAAGCATGTGGACCTAGATCTAGTCATTCCTTCCATTGATGGTGGATTTGAAGGCTAACTTGGTTTGGTAGCCTCTTGTATAAATGTAGTTGTTTGGTTAGAGTTTAGAGGTCAGCTTTTGGATAGAAGATAGAAGCTAGAAAATTAGAGATTGTTGGTAGATCCTCGCTTGTTGGAGGACTTCTATACTTGATTGTAATATTTTTCCTAAACTAGGAAGGTGTTACAGCCTGACATGTGTGAATCAAATTGAAGATAATATATTAAAGATCTGTATTCTCTTTCCCACCATTATGTGTTGTTGGTTCCACATTTGATCTCTTCAAGGTGGATCTGGTTAGGGTGTTCCTTTGGCCCCTCTCCCCATCCTCCCATGCATCATGTGGTATCACAGCGAGGTTAGATCTGGATCTAGGTTTGTGAATATAGGTTTGAGGCTTCCTTGTTGTCAACCCTAGTTGAATTGTTGTGGGGTAGCAGATTGTGATCTGGCCTAAAATTGCAGAGGGTTTCAAGATGGTTCATTGCTGCAGGAGCATCTCAGGTCCTTGGCAATCCTGTCTCACCAAAAAGAGAATTTGGAGTTTGTCTATGTTTCTTGGTTTCTACTTTGACCGAGTTGGTTAGTACATGGTCAATTTCCTTTGGTTACCAAGTGTGGTCAGTTCTCTCCTGGGTAGTTGGTTATTTCACTAGCGCTTGGCATAGCCTGTCTACTGCTCAGTTATCTTGCTTACCGATGGGTTCAGTTTTGTTTCCTGTTGTGGCCAACTTGTGAATTTATGTTAGATCATAGAATTAATGTTGGTATCCATAATTGGGAAGCATGTGGTCCTATATTTGACTGTTACTTCCGTTAATTATGGATCTGAAGGCCGACTCAGCTGGGTAGATTTTTGTATAATTATAGATGTTTGGTAGTAGTTTTGGGAGTTAGTTTTTGGTAGAGGATGGTAGACATTAGATTTAATATTTTTAATAGATCCTTGCATGTTTGAGGACTTTTGTAATCCATTTTAATATCAGGCTATAACTAGGAAGGCCTTATAGCCCAACATGTATGATTTCAATACAAGATAATATATGAAAGATCTGCCATTCTCTCTCATTGTTGTTTTTTGTTTCTTCTGCATGTGTGTTGTAGGCTTGGATCATTAGGGTATGCCATCCTTTGGCCCCTCTTTCATCCTTTCCCTTGTGTTAGGTGGTATCAGAGTGAGGTGATATGTCAATCTAGTTTGGCAGATCTAGGTTTGCAGGTTCCTCTTGAAGCCCTAGTTGATTGTGGGGTAGTAGTTTGTGATCTAACCTACAATTGTAGAGGCTTGTCAAGATGGTTTGTGGGAGGTGAGATTTAGATCGAGGATTGGTAGATATGCTAAGGTAGATTGATGCTAGATTAGAACTAGTAGAAATAGTCCAAAGAAGAGGCATACATCTTGATGATGTTAGTGATGATGAAATTGAAGAAGAACAGGTGAATGTAGAACCTGCTCCTATTATGGATCTAGGCAAAGAAAGATTTTTGAAGGCTTTGACAAGTATAAAGTCAACACCACATTTCAATCCTCTTGAGTATGGTGGAAAGCTAGATTCTAATGAATTGGTGGATTGGATCACCAAGATGGAAAAGTATTTTGAATATGAAAACATTCCTAAGGATAAGAAGGTGAAGATTGCAAGCACAAAGTTGAAAATTCATGCAACCTTATGGAGGGAACATCTACAATTGGATCAAAAAAGGAAAGGAAAGAACAAAATCAAGGTATGGAGTAAAATGGTCAATAAGTTGAAAGGAAAGTTCTTACCCTATGATTATTAGATTAACCTAGTTCAGAAAGCAAAGTTTGAGACATAAAGATAGCTTAGTAAAAGAGTATATTAAGGAATTCTATAGATTGGATATCAAGTCTAGACATGATGAAGATGATGTGGAAAGAATTGGTAGATACCTGAATGGTTTGAGAGTTTCCATCCAAGCGGAGATTTGTATGGTCAAGTTGGAGAACATTGAAGAGGCTTATCAATTTTCTTTGAAGGTCGAGGAGAAATTCAACAAAAGACATGAGCAAAGACAGAGAGGTCATGGTGGTAGATTCCCTAGAGGAAGAGGTAGATCTAATGGTGAAAATTGTAGATCTAAACTAGAAAAGACAAATTTGGACAAAGGGAAAACCGAGTGGAAAGGTGAAAGTTCAACTAGAGGAAGAGGTAGTAACTACCAAGGTGGTTATGGTAGAGGAATTTTCTGAGGAACTTGTTATAATTGTGGAGAAGAAGGACATAGATCTTTTGAATGTACACAAGCTAGTAAGAAGGCTGATAATAGTAGAAATGCTTTGGTGCAAGAAGAGCCATCGAATGAACTTGAGAAAGAAAATAACTTGATGGTAAGGAGAGCATTATGGAATGAAATCAAGAAGGAAGATCTGGTAAGGAAAAGTTTGTTCAAGACCAGATGTAGAGTTTTTAACAAATTTTGGAAGGTAATCATTAATAGTGGTAGCTTGAAGAACCTAGCATCTGAAGAGATGGTCACAAAATTGCAATTGGAAAGGTTGGTACATCCAAAGCCCTATTAGATTTCATGGATCAAAGATGAGCATACACTCCTGGTAAGTGAACAATGTTATGTGAATTTGAAGATTGGAAAATACTATGATAAGGTGTTGTGTGATATCATGCCTATGGATTGTTGTCATATTTTATTTGGTAGACCTTGGAAATATGATATACATGATATATATGATGGGAGATTGCATAAGTATACTATTGTGGTTGATGGAAAGAAACAAATCTTGTTACTATTGATGGAAGAACCTGTTAGTAATGTTTGCACATCTATGAAAGTTTGTTTGATGGAAGTGTTAGCACCTAAAATAATTTCCATGGCTTTACCAATTTTTTCTCTGGTCTTTTCATGTTTTTCCATGGTCTCTAGCTCAAACCCTAGTTCAAAATTTCATATTTCTAGCCGTTGAGTGAAAAAACCCTAGTTTGCCCTAGCCTTGTTCTAATTCTTCATTACCTTTTTGGGCCACTTAAGTTTCCTTTTGGCATGTGTGCATTTCTTTCCTCTATCGGTCGCTTGATCTCCTAATCATTTTAGCATATTCCCTTTTTATCTGGTGACTTTGCGCAATGGTTATCTTTCCTGGCAGTCACGTGTTATCCAAATCCTCAGGCGGTTATCCTTCTCATTCAATGATTGCTTGACTGTAGTGTTCTCATGTTCCCTTAATACCTGGCGGTTACATCTTATTGTCTAGCGACTTAGTGAATGAAGAAATGTCAGGTTATGTTTCCTTTTGGTTGTAGATTCTCTTAATGAAAAGATAGTGGTCAAAGTCTTTTGGTGATTGGGTGACTGAAGGTAGTCGCGTATTCTCAGGACTTAACCCTAGTAAAGATAATGATTTAGTGAATTGGAGAATGCTCTTGTTCATGTGATCTTAGGACATAACTCAAGGTCAAGGAAATATTAAGTGATTCAGTGAAAGCCTTTTGTTCACGTGTTTTCTGAGTTAGACCATAGTTAAGACAAGTATCTCACAATTGGGAGAATGCCTTAGTTGGGTATTCACTAAATGCTCAAAGGGTTAAGTGCTTTATAAAGGGTGGGTCCACGTGTCTAAGGTTGCTGAGGTGTTCTTTTCCTATTGGATGAGGTGTTGATGATATGGCAGTCATCAGTGGGACCTGTTGTCAAAGATTTTGATCAATGGTCAGTGTATGTTCACATGGAATATTCTTTCCCCATGTGATCATACGCCCGTCGTTTGATTAGATGCCAGTGTTTCTTAGTGGGTCCTGTGCCAAATGTCAAAGAGGATGTTGAAATGGTAGTTTTCATTGGTTGTAGGTTTGATGACTGAGATGGTGTCAGTGGGGCCTATCTCCTGGATGGATAAAGTACTGTAGAATCTCATGGCTATCATTACACTACTGGGGTAAGATGTGTGTCTTTTAAGTTAGCACTTTAGCGAAGACCATTGATTTTTCCTGGTGTCAGAAGTCTAAGGTTTGGTAGTTTTGACAATAATTTGGTGGCTCCGATAAATTACCCTTTTGTTTGCTTATTCTCATAATAAATGGTGATGCCCCAAATATTTTAGCAAATGGGTGAATGTCTGTGGTTGCTGAATCTCCAAATTGTTTAGCAGTGCCCTAAGTTCTTTCGTGAATGGGAGGTAGCCTTCAGTCACTGATTCTCCAAATAGTGACTTGGGTCAAGTGTTTTTCTTGTTCGCTAGTTCCCTGAGTAAAGCTTGAGTTAAGGAAAATGTCTCATGAATGAGGAATGCCATTGTCGTGTGCTTGCCAAATGTAACTAGGATTCCTATAGAGTTAAGTCATGAGGCCCAGGTAAAAGGAGAGGATCTAACAGTCATGTTTTAAAGTTGATCTCAGTTCAAATGTCAACCATTGATTTGTTGCTGGCACCATGAAACTAGCCATTTCTTTCAAATTCAAATTTTTAGAGGGTTTTCAATGATAGAAAGGACTGATTTTTAATGTTTTAGTAGTTGGGTTTGGTGAAATTGGTTTTGTCGACTGTTGTAGTGTGGTCCAGGGTGTTCTATGATTGTTTGCAGGGGTTTTTTGTACTCTGAACCAGTGCTCGAGGTGTGTTGCAGGTGGGTAATCAAATTGATTTGCATGGTATATACATGATCTTTGGTACTTTCTTAGAGATTTCTCATAATTGAAGATCACTCTTGGATCTTCTTTCTCCAGGCTTCTTGGTTTTTCCCCAAAAATGTATTAATTTCTAAGTAAATTTTGATTGGTTTGGTGGGTGAAACCCTAACCCTTGCCTCAATCATCCATAGCTTGTTGCATCCTGAATTTTTTGGGATTCCAAGGTGACTAATGGTATATATTGCAGCTATTTTTACCTTTCAGTGGTTGTTGATGGTTTATGTTGAGAGTCAATGTAAAAGGTTGAACAAGGAGAGCTTGGATTTTGTGTTTTGTTTCCTAACATTTTGTTATTCTGATAATGTATTGATCTTAAAGATTTTAATGAGAATGCACTTCAATTCCAATCTTAGTTTCTTGTTTGTCTTCTTATTCTGATCTTGGGCTCATATATGTTAATGTCACAAAGTGAGTTAACATATGGTAAATAAAGAGTATTGTGGAGTTGTCTTTGAGTTACTAACAAAGTTAGGATTAAAGTCCTTAAGGTGATTTCAGTGAGTTCATGGTTGGGTAAGAATTTGATGATCAGGTTTGGGAGTGAGAGGGATAATAGGAAAAGCACTAATCCTAAGTTTAAGAGTATTTGATTTAGGATTTTCAGTTGATTTATGTTATTTGGTGACTCTATGCCCTAGGTTAAGGCATTGATCCTTTCTCTAGAAGTAGTTCATCATCATCCACCATACATATAAATGATAAAATCTTTCAATTAGTTTGTAAAGGGTATAATGCATAACATTTTGTGATTCCTTTCAAGAAGTGAATCAAAGGTACACCTGCCTAAGCATCTAAGCTCAAAGTGTAGGAGGATCTCTTTGATCCTTGTTAATTGGTCCTTTTCCTTGTAGACTTTGGAGTGGTGATAGAGTCAGTGACATAAGATTTGTCAAATCATATTGTAAACCTACAAGTAGAAAGAGAAGGAACCAACAGTAAGGAAGGAAGTTTGTTAACTCTTTGAAGAGCAATGATGTATGTTTTGTTGTGATTCCTAATAAGCTGAGTAAGAAAATAGAGGATAATTTCCCTGAGGAGATTGATAAGTTACTCACCGAGTATAGTGATATCATTTTTGATAATGTACTTGATGGTTTGTCACCGAAAAGCAGCATTGATCATTATATGGATCTAATCCCTTGAGATAGTTTACTGAATAAGGCACCTCATCGGTTGACACCTACCAGGAATCAGGAATTGAACCGATAGATTCAAGAGTTGTTGGAGAAAGGTTTGATCAGAGAAAGTTTGAGTCCTTGTGCAGTACCTAATGTATTGGTACCAAAAAAGAATGGAGAATGGAGAATGTGTATTTATTCCAAAGAAATCAATAAGATAACAATGAAGTATAGGTTTCCTATACCGAGGATGGATGATATAATGGACAACTTGACTAGAGAAAAGTATTTCACAGAGATTGATTTGAAAAGTGGGTATCATTAGATCAAAATCAAAGAAGGTGATGAATGGAAGACTACTTTCAAGAAAAAAGAAGGTTTGTATGAGTGGTTGATTATGCCTTTTGGTTTAACTAATGCACCGAGTACTTTTATGAGGTTAATGAATGAGGTTTTGAAGAAATTCTTGGGTAAATTTGTGATTGTATATCTTGATGATATTCTGATATTTAGTAAGACTAGAGAAGAACATTTGTTGCATGTTAGACAAGTTTTGCAGAGATTGAAAGAGAAAAAGTTGGTGATAAATCTAAAAAAGTGTTCATTCATGAAAGAAGAGATTGTGTATTTGGGATTTGTTATTTCAATTGATGGTTTGAAGATGGATCCTGAAATGGTTGAAGCTATTTTGAATTGTCCTACACCTATGAATACTACTAAGCTAAGATCATTTCATGGTTTGGCAAGTTTTTATGAAAAGGTCATAAGGAATTTTAATTCAATTTGTAATGCTATGACTGAGACTATGAGAGGAGACACAAGAGAATTCAAGTGGACACATGGAGCTGACATAAGTTTTGAGACTTTGAAGCAGAAGGTTGCCGAATTACCTATTTTGGCATTAGCTAATTTCAGTAAGGTATTTGAAGTAGAATGTGATGCAAGTGGAAGTGCAATTGGAGCTGTGTTGAGTCAAGAAGGGAAACTTGTTACTTTCTTTAGTGAAAATTTGAATGATGCTAGAAGGAAATATTTTGTGTATGATCAAGAATTCTATGCTATTGTTCAAGCACTGAAGAAATGGAGGCATTATTTGATATTAAGTGAAGTTGTGTTGTATACTAATTATAAGGCTTTACCATATTTGTGTAGTCAGAATAAGTTGAATCAGAGACATATGAAATGGGTTGAATATTTGTAGAGCTACACATTTGTGATAAAGCATAAGAGTGCAGTCACTAATCGAGATGCTGATGCATTGAGTAGAAGAAGATCTTTGATGACCAAGATGAAAATTGAAATTCTTGGTTTTGATGAGATGAATGGTTTGTATGAAAATGACCCTGATTTTTCTGAGCCATGGAGAAAGTGCAGAGCACCTATTCAAGATCAACAAGATACTAAATGGGATGAATATTTTATTCATGAAGGTATGTTGTTTAAAGGTATTCATTTGTGTATACCGAGAGTGGTGATGAGATCTAATTTGATAAAAGAGAAACATAGTAGTGGTTTGGCTGGACATTTTTGCATTCATAAAACATGGAATTCACTTAAGGAGAAATAATTTTCACCACAGTTGTATAGAGATGTTCATAAATTTGTGAAAAGTTGTGGAATTTGTCAAGTTGCAAAAGGAGTAAGTCAAAATACTGGATTGTATACACCGATTGTTTTTCCTGAGAAACCTTGGATTGACATCAGTATGGATTTTGTTCTTGGCTTACCAAAGATAGTAAGAGGTAATGATTCAATATTTGTTGTTGTGGATAGATTTTCTAAGATGACACATTTTATACCTTGTAGAAAGAAATCAGATGCAGTACATGTAACAAATCTTTTCTTTAAGGAAATTGTCAGATTGCATGTATTACCGAGGAGTATTATCTCTTACTGAGATAATAATTTTGTTGGATACTTTTGGAAAACACTTTGGAAGAAATTTGGCACTAATTGAAATATAGTTCTACATTTCACCCACAAACTGATGGATAGACTAAAGTTGTGAAATTTTGGGAAATCTATTGAGATGTTTAGTTGGAGACACACCAAGTAATTGGGATTCTATGTTGGCATAAGAAGAGTTTGCATACAATAATTCAACAAATAGGAGTACTGGAAAGACATCATTTGAGATTATGAATGGTACACAATTGAGAGGAATATCTAATTTGAGAGACATTACTAATGAGAATAAGAAAAGTGTTGAAGGAGTAAAGTTTTCTAAGTACTTGAAAACATTGCATGAAGATGTGAAGATGAAGCTACAAGACAGTAACCAGAAATACAAAGACAAAGCTGATAGATCAAGAGGACATAAAAATTTTGATGTTGGTGATGAAGTGATGGTTTATTTGAATGTCGATTTCTTGTTAGAACATATGGGAAGCTGAACATGAAGAAGTTTGGACCTTACAAGATTCTGAAGAAATTTGACAGTGGAAATGCATATGAAATTGAGTTACGTAATGAAATGGATATATTACCTATTTTCAATATTTCTGATTTATATGAGTATCATGAACCTGATGAAGAAGTGATAGTACTGACAAAATATCCTAAGAAGTAGAATGATGAAGTTGAATATATTTTGAAGGAAAGAGTTGGCAAGAGCACAAGAGGAAAATAGTACATGGAATATCTAGTAAAGTGGAAGAATAGACTGATGGAAGACAGTTCATGGATTTCACAGTCTGAGTTGGATGCAGCTTGGATGAGACCTACCAAATGATTCAAAGAATCACTTCAAAATAACCCCAGGTGTCTAATGCAGGAGCATCTCGGGTCCTTGGCAATCCTGTGTCACCTAAAAGAGAATTTGGAGTTTTTCTGTGTTGCTTAGTTTCTACTTTGACAGAGTTGATCAGTAGATGGTCAATTTCCTTTGGTTACTAAGTGTGGTTGGTTCTCTCCTGGGTAGTCTGTTATTTCATTGGCACTCAGGATAGCCTATTTGCTACTCAATTATCTTGCTTACTGATGGGTTCAATTTTGTTTCCTATTTTGGTTGATTTGTGCATTTATATTGGATTATAGAATTAATGTTGGTATCCATCATTGGGAAGCATGTGGTCCTAGATTTGATCGTTACTTCTATCAATTATGAATCTGAAGGCCGACTTAGCTCGGTAGCTTCTTGTATAAATGTAGATGTTTGGTAATAGTTTTGGGAGTCAATTTTTTGTAGAAGATGGTAGACATTAGATTGAAGATTTGTAATAGATCCTCACATGTTTGAGGACTTCTATAATCCATTGTAATATCAGGCCATAACTGGGAAGGCCTTAGAGTCTGACATGTATGATTTCAATACAAGATAATATATGAAATATCTAGCATTCTCTCTCTCATAGTTGTCATTTGTTGCTTTTTCATGTGTGTTATAGGCTTGGATCATTAGGGTGCACCATCCTTTGGCCATATCAGTGACAATGCAATACCTAAATGAAGGATTTGAGTGTAGAAGATGGATACGAAATGAATGCAAATTTATTCTATATTTTTGTATTTTCTATGAAATTATAATGAAAGAAATTGATATGAAACTAGTCTAGAATGAAATTGATATGATATGCAATTGATCTAAAAATGATATGAATGCTCAAAAACAAAGGAAAATCTCACAATAGCTTGGATTCGCAAAACATGGGTTCTTTGATCACTAATTCACCAGCGTGAGGATGCAATTTTGTGGATCCTTTTAGAAGAGCTGAAGCCTTGATTTTATAGAAATCTGGGGCTTTGAGGGTGCATGAGAAAAGTCATAAATCACTCTTGATGAACTCGGGTTGATTTTTGAGTCAACAAGAAAATTTCTCCTTCTGACTATTCCTTCTGACTATTTGAAAATTTCTTGAAGTAATAGTAAAGACATAGCAAACACTCCCTCTTTGACAACATATGCCAAAGATAATTCACATATTACCAGTGAAAATTAATGTACCTCAAGTACTGATTCATATGCAATGATTCCTTTAATATGCTGCATCAACAAGTTGATTTTCAATCATGTTCTGGTTGATGCATCACTAAAAATGTATTTAGTGAGCCTCGGATAGGGGAATGACCCCTAACTTACCTCTTAGATACATAAATGCATCCTTAGGTAATGGTTTGGTAAAAATGTCTGCAATCTGTTCTTTTGTATGAATATATTCTAATCTGATTACCTTGTCCTGCACCAATTCTCTGACAAAGTGATATTTAATAGCAATGTGCTTGGTTTTGGAGTGCATCACTAGATTCTTAGAAATGTTTATTGCACTGGTATTGTCACAAAATATAACAACTGGTTCTTTGATTTCAACCTTCATTCCTTCTAATAGCTGTTTAAACCAAACAATATTTGAACAGTTTACTGCAGCAGCAACATATTCTGCTTCAGCTGTGGATTGAGATGTGCAATTCTGCTTTTTACTAGTCCAGGATACCAGTCTTTTTCCAAGAAAAAATGCTCCACCACTTGTGCTTTTTCTGTCATCAATGTTTCCTGCCCAATCAGCATCAGTAAACACTTTCAAGTCTAGATTGCCTCCAAATTTATACCACAAACCATACTCTTCAGTTCCTTTTAAGTATCTTAAGATTCTTTTGATTGCCATCATGTGATTTTCCTTAGGTTTTGCTGAGAATCTAGCTACTATACCGACTGCTAAGGCAATATCAGGTCTTGTATGTACCACATACTGTAATTTTCCAATCATAGATCGGTATAGGGTCTGATCAACTTCTTTTGAATCATCATTTTTGGTAAGTTTCAGTCCAATACACATGGGTGTACCAACTGGTTTTGAATCTTCCATTCCAAACTTCTTAAGTATCTCCTTAATGTATTTTGATTGAGTAATGTATATACCATTTTTGCTTTGCTAAATTTGAAGACCAACAAAGAATTTTATTAAACCAAACATAGACATTTCAAATTCTCTGTTCATTTGTTCTGAAAATTCTTTGCACTGATCCTCATTCCCTGTAAATATAGTATCATCCACAAATATTTCTGCCAGTACAATTTTGTCATCCGGTCCTTCTTTAATATACAGATTGCTGTTATCATTAGCTCTTTTGAAATTAATCTGAATCAAATAGTTATGGAGTCTTTCATACCATGCTCTAGGAGCTTGTTTTAAACCATACAATGCTTTGTGTAACCTGCAGACCATGTCCCTTTTGTCTGGATCAACAAAACCTTCAGGTTGTTCAATGTAGACTTCTTCATCAAGAATTCCATTGAGAAATGCAGATTTTATATCCATCTGATATACCTTAAATCCTTTGTGTGCTGCATAAGCAAGTAGAGTTCTTACACCTTCTAATCTTGCAACAGGAGCAAAAGTTTCTCCATAATCTATACCTTCTTCTTGAGAGTAACCTTTACATACCAGTCTAGCTTTGTTTCTAGATACTTGACCATCTTCATTCAGTTTATTTCTGAATACCCATTTTGTTCCAATTACATTCTTATCTTTAGGTCTAGGTACAAGAGTCCAAGTTTTGTTCTTTTGTATTTGTTCTAATTCTTCATTCATTGCTTCAATCCAACTTTCATTCTCTAATGCATCTTTGATATTTCTAGGTTCAAAATCAGTAAGTAGACATGTACCTTTTAGCTTGCTTCTTGTCATAGTACCATCTGATTTGTTTCCAATGATTTGATCTGGTGTATGATGTCTTCTGACATATTTGGCTAGTATAGGTTCCTTGCCTTTTGAATGAATCATGCTGTTGTCTTCTAGGATCTCTTCTTCAGGTTGCTCGGACTCGGTAGATATTTTCTCGGTAACTTCAGGCTGAGACTCGGTCTGAATTTCTTCCTGTGACTCGGTTTGAACTTCTTCCTGTGACTCGGTAACTGTGCTTGGCTCGGTAGATATAGCTTCCTTATTAATAGTTGTGTCTGTCAATGTTTCAAGTTCAATGTAAATGAATCTTCTGTAGTTCTCAGGTTCCCTTTTGCTTTCTTCCTCAGTCTTTTCTGCAAACTCATCAAATTTCACATGTATACTTTCTATGACTTTGTGAGTAGATAAGTTCAGACATTTGTATGCCTTGCTTTTGCTAGAATATCCTAGGAATATTCCTTCATCACTCTTCACATCAAATTTATTTCTTCTGGATTCCTTTAAGATATAACACTTGCTACCAAATATTTTCATGTAACTTACATTAGGTTTATAGCCATACCATAATTCATAAGGAGTTTTGAATGTGTCTTTCTTCAGTTGTACTCGGTTCAAGGTATGAACTGCAGTGCTGATAGCTTCCTTCCAGTACTTTATAGCAATGTTCTTTTCTATCATTAGAGTCCTTGCACAATCCATAATAGATCTGTTTCTTCTTTCTGCTATTCCATTCTGCTCAGGAGTTCTAGGAGCTGATACCTGTCTTTTGATTCCTCTTTCAATGCAGAAGTTGTTAAAATCATGGGAGATGAATTCACCACCTCTGTCTGATCTTAAGCATTTCAATCTTTTCCCTGTTTCTTTTTCTACTCTTGCTAAGTACCATTTGAACTTTTCAAATGCCTCTGATTTTTCTCTTAAATACATAACAGTCATCATTCTAGAATAGTCATCAACGAAAAGAATAAAGAATTTATCTCCAGTATAGCTTTGTATTCCAATAGGTCCACATAAATCAGTATGCACAATTTCCAAAATTTCTTTAGACTGATAGTTCTTACTTTTGAAACTAGTTTTACTCATTTTGCCAATCTGACAATTCTTACATAGACCAGTGTCAGGTTTCTTCAAAGTAGGAATGCCTCTAACCTTCTTGAATTTGCTTATTTTTATCATGTTATCAAAATTCACATGACACAACCTTTTGTGCCATAGCCAACTTTCTTCTATTTGAGCAATAAGGCATGAATATTCATTGAGATCAAGATAAAATAGGTTAACTTTTGTTTGTTTGCCTGATCCAATGAGTTTTCCTTTTTCATCCAGCAGTCTTGCTTGACCATTCATGAATTCAACCTTGAAACCAGTGTTGATTAGCTGTGCTACACTTAGAAGATTATGTTTTAGTCCTTCAACCCAGTAAGCATTATCACATATGAGTTCTTTGGTTAATGAGATTCTTCCTTTTCCTTTTATACAAAAAGGTTCATTGTTTCCAAATCTTACATTACCATTGTCACAGTCTTCTAGATATTCAAATTTTGTCTTATCACCAGTCATGTGGTGTGAACATCTGCTGTCTATTATCCATATATCATCCTTGCTTATATGAGAAATAAGTGCTATCTTATCTTCATCATCATCAGATTCATCTTTTATAGCAATAAAGACAATTTCTTCTTCACTATCATCAGAATCTTTAGCCATAAAACATGATTTCTTACCTTTATCCTTGTATGATTTGAAATTCTTTTTGCCATAGTACTTGTGACTTCTCTTTTCTTCCTTGACTTGCTTGTTTGGGCACCTAGCTGCAATATGTCCAATTTCTTCGCATGAAAAATAGATTAAAGGAGTTTTACCTTTATATTTACCTTTCCCTCTGGAGTACTTCTTTGCAAGTAATGCTTCTACAATTTCAAGATCACTATCAGAACTTTCTTCTGATTCCTCTTCACTGTCTGTCTGAACTTCTTTAATTTTCTTGTTTTTCTTTAGTGAAACCTTGGCCTCAAATGCTGATTCAATACTTTTGGAACTAGGAACATAGTTGTCATAATTGTCTAATTCAAAAGCTGTCAATCTTCCAACTAAAGCATCCAAGGTTATACTGTGGTTTGCTTCACATCTTCTTTCTTGAATAGCTGATACTCTTATTGCATAGATAGGGAGTAGTGTTCTGAGTACCTTACTTATAACAGTCTCATCTGAGATTGTTCCTCCAGAAGCTCTGATTGCACTTACACTTGCTTTGATTTTTTCAACATATTTTGCAATGTTTTCATCTTCCTTCATATTCATCTTGTCAAACTGTCCTCTTAGGCTTTCTGCTTTGGCTCTCTTCACATTTGCATCACCACCATATATTTTCTTCAGTGCCACCCACATTTCATATGCAGTAGTGCAGTCTTTAATATCATCAAATTCTTCATAGCTGAGAGCAGATGCAATGTCTATCATCATGGTGTTGTGAGTCTTTTTATCTGCAATGTCTTCAACAGTTAATGCGCCATTAGGAATTGTGTATTCTTCATCAATGTATTTGCATCCTGAATCACCAATGGAAGCCAGATGAAGTCGTATGAGACCTTGCCATGCTGAAAAGTTATCTTTGTTAAGCTTTGGAATTTCCCTCTTGTAAGACATCCTGATCTTTGGCTTAGGTCTTTGAAACCTTTCCTGCAAGCACCAACAGCTCTGATACCAATTGATAGAATATGGATGAAGTGACTGAGAGGGGGGGGGGGGGTGAATCAGTCAACCATAAATCTTGATTATTAATTCTTTGTAGATCCCTTAGGATATCTTAACACTGTTATTTGTTTTGGCACTCGGTAAATAGATTGCAGTAACTTTGAAGATGCAGAAAGTATTATCAATATTATCTTTAGATATTCATCAAAACATGTATATGATTGTGAAAGCAATTAAGAACACAGGAGACACAAGATTTAACGTGGAAACCCAATATGGGAAAAACCACCAATGTATCTAGATACTGATTTTCACTTTTCTGAAGTGATGCCCGGTTAGAAGCCAACCCGGTGAAAGGTTACAAAACACACTGTTAGGTGTGACCTTGTTAGAGGATTTAAAACACCCTGCTAGGAGTGGCCTGGTAAGAGGTCTTGAAAACAATTCAATGGAATTGTCACCTTGTTAGAGGATTTATATTATGGCTGTTAAACCAACTCGGTTAAGAGATTTAGAATTCACTGTTACAATGATAAGAAGGTAACAATGAAAAAGTGACCTGTATAATAATGCAACTGTCTTGCTGATTACAGATCTCTGTTCTGCATAATTCTGATCCTTTCTGATCGAATAAATCGCTGCTGCTCCTCAAGGATATCTGAACATCCTTCACAAGTTCGCATATACCTTTCCTTCTTTTCTTCTGTAAATCTTCTGCTGTATTGTTATTTACTTTTCACTTTTGACCTTTTATTTATATGATTTTGGATTAGTCAAATCGACATTATTTAGTATAACAGTCGGCTGAATTAAGTAAACTCTATTTGCAAAAATCCTTCAAGGGCCGACAGTGCTCGGTGATCATATCTTTCTATAATCTTTCGGTGACCGAGGGAACTCGGTAAACACCGACAATTCTTTACCTTGATAACCGACTGAACTCGGTAAACACTATCTTTTCTTCGGCAACCGAGTGAACTCGGTAAACACTATCTTTTCTTCGGCAACCGAGTGAACTCGGTAAACACTATCTTTTCTTCGGCAACCGAGTGAACTCGGTAAACACTAAATATTACTGACTGGTAGACCGACTGAGCTCGGTAGAGGCTGATTGCTGCGGACTATGACATAGTGTGACATCAAAGACAATACATAATTGAGTAGCAATTTCCTTCAGACAATTGTTTCCAACATATCATACTCGCATCTACTAGAAGGTAGTAAATCACCTGGTTAGCTTAGTTTCCATTTCATTGCACGATTTTGATTTTTGCTAACCTCTAATGTTTTACTTAAGTGTTGTATCTATATCTAGGTACAATATTCACACACACATTTCAGGTGCCCACCGTGGGGACCTGAAACATGTTTCCATTCAATTTCTATCAATTTCTTGTCATTTTCTGGTTAAAACTGTGATCTTTTATTTTTTGTCCGTACATTTTCCATACAACTTTTTGACAAAAGTCATACTAGGATGTACACACTATCGTATGATAGTAAATTCTATCGAGGCTTGTATTAGAAGGTACACATTGTCATTTGGGAGCTCTATTATCATATCAAAAGATACCCACTGTTGTATGAGTTTCCCGACTGTCGTCTGGGAGGTAACCCACTATCGTATGAGTTTTGACACTAGAATTCAATTATCATTTTAGAATTTTTGGCAATTTTTTAGATTTGATTTTTAGATTTGGACTAATAGCTAACCCTAACAATTGTGATTTTCTATTTCTGACTGGTATCTGTTGATTTTGATTGGGAAAAGTGTGAGAAAAATTACTAAACCAGGTAAAAATCTACTAAGCACATTACGAGCAATTTAGGTATTCTCCTCAAGCTGATAACATTTTGATTTGGTTAAAATGAACTCTCATGTGTCAAGCTTGTGTGAGTTTTCTTACTTTCATATCACAAACTTCATTTTGGGCTATAAAATGAACGTAGATTTTCTTTTTGCATATTTGTTACACATAGTAAATAGGCCCTATGAACACTATTTGTGGATGATCTCAAGAGAGTTGGCTTCTTCCACTTGTTCATGCATGTGAAGCTCTTCTTGATGAAGGATCCCCTTGTAGGTAGGGAGGTTACTGAGAGAGTCTCAGGTTCTACTAGATTTGTGCGTCTTCAACTTTTGATTGATACATTCTCTCTCTGGAGAGGTTGATAGATCATAAGTTGTTGAAATCATAGATCTTTATGAGATAATCTTGGTCTTAGCATGTCGGATTAATCTATCTACTTTGTTTTGGTCAAAAGTGAAAAGGCTAGACGACTATGCTTTACTCCCTTTTTGGGTAGTATCAGAAACTTAGATCCTTGAATCTGGAACCAATCTCCATGTGGTATCTTTTGGGAGTCAACTTTAGAGAGAGTTAACCATAGTGGACATTCCCTTAATTAGGTCAACTACGTGGATAGAATCTCAAGCGATAATAGCCATTTTCAGCATGGTAGCAACACCGCTATATAAATGTCCTTATGGAAGAGATCTTCATAGGTGTGGTCTCTTGTTGGGATGTCAAATCTCTGTAGCAACTCCTGATTGATTAAATTCTTAGATTGTGTCAAAACCCCAATGTGCCTAGATTGGAATTCGCCCTCTTGAGATCACAAAAATTGCAGAGTCAGACCATTACTACAAACCCTAGTGAGGCAAAATTTTCATTTTTCTAGGAATATGTACATTATTGAAAACCTTTTTGGAACATACACAATTAGCACTCCTAGGGATTAGCACATTCAGTCACTTGAATGTTCATGCATAGGGTTCCTTTGTCCCCTGTTCATTGTTTTTAGACGTGCTTGGAATCAGTTGCTTGTTGTTTTGTGAGCTTGTTTATCTATTTGGTTACTAAAAATGAATGATCCCAGAATAATCTTCAAACCTAGATAGAAAAATTTGTGAACAATCTGAAACTGAAAACCTAAAATTTGCAAAATCTAAAGTAGAATTCCTTTCTAGAGTAAAAAGTCATCCCACAAGGTTAGAAAGTCATACAAGTTTTGGCAATTGTCATTTCAGAACCCTTGTATTGTCATATAATAGCTTGTATAGTGTCGTACAAGTTTTTCCACCACTCAAAAGAAAAAAGTCAAAATCCTACTATCAATTGTCATGCGAGCTTAGTAATTGTCATACGAGTTTTGTCAACTGTCATTTCAAAGCATACCCACTATTGTATGATCCTGCAGAAAGTCATTTGAGAAATTTTGAAAAAAATTATTAGAAAGTTGTCAAAATTGTTAGACCCAGTTTTTACAGCCTATTTCTAGAATATGTCAAACAAATCACTGTGTTAGGAATAGAGAAGAAACTAGAAAAAATTCATTCATTTTCCTCAAGTGAGCTCTTAAGTTTGATTTTGTCTTTTGATTTATCGATTTGAGTCTTTTTCATCTTGTGTCAAAACCTTATCAAAATTATCTTCAAATTCAATCTTCTTACTAAAATGGCTAAGTGTTGTGAGCTTGTGCTCACCATCTATTGGGCATCTACCCACACTACTGTGGCATAGTATTCTTCATTTACGTATGATCTAATCTTCAATCAATGCAATCTTGACAAGGTTGCATCATTCGATCTTCTTGAATCAGGTCATTCTTCAGTTGTCTTCATCTTGCTTTCTTGCTTCACCCAAGGTTAATGATGGAAACTAGAGCTTCCTCACATAAGAAATCTAGAGAAGCATTCAACACCATACCTTTGACTACTCACAAGTGTCCCACTCTTGAGCAACTCTACAATTCTGGTCTTTACGAAGATGACAGTCTTGGCAATGTTTGATTGAAAATTGGTTATATATCCCCTCCATCAACTCATAGAGGAAATCAACAAACTCCTCCTCACACTATCCCAGGGATTCCTAAAACTCCTAACATGTCTCACGAAGGAACATAACATGGGTCTCAAGGACCTCATTCTCAACATCGTGTGGATCAAGAACCTACACCTTCTAAAATTGCTTGATATCAAAACGATGATGACTTCAAGAAAATGATGAGGCATTTCTTGAAAGAAGATAGAGAGGCATATTTTCTAGAGTTATCTCATCAAGGAACTAAACTTCCTCCCAACTTTAATATTGAAAATATCATTACACACGAGGAAGAAATTCCAATCATAACTATGATGAAACAGATGCATGCCATGCAAGTCAAACTCAACAAACTAGAAAAATAAAAGGAACCTAAGGAGTTCTCCATGGAGGCCCTATGTCCTTTTCCATTTGATAAAGACTTGTACATGCCACCATTCTCTAAAAGGGTGGAGATGCCTAAATATTATAAGTATGATGGAAACTCTAACCCTCAAGATCATGTCAGAGAATTTTGTACTCAATCCATGGAGTTCATGCACAAACCAACTTACTTAATGCATCTTTTCCCTCGATCTCTAGGAGGGTCAGCCATTCATTGGTTCTCTAGAATGCCTCCTACTATCAAAAATTTTGAGGAGTTAATCAAACTATTTTATCAACAATAATCCTACAATATTCAACATCTAGTCACCATGATCGACATCTGCAATCTGAAACAATATCCAGGTGAACCATTCCTGACATTTCTCAAGAGATGGAGGAAGAAATTTTCTCTATATGTTAGACCCTTTCCAAAAACTGAGAAGCTAGAAATCTTCATCAATAATCTTGTTCCAAAAATCAACTACCCTTTACAAATGCAAAATCATATATCTTTTGATAAGATGGTAGATAATGCAATCAAAATTGAGAAAGTACATGTGAAAAAAGGAGACATCACACTTCAAAAGGACAAGTATGAATCTGGATCTAGTTCCAAGGACAAGAACAAAAACTAGAACAAGAATAAAGGTGTTGTCACAAATGGTGTTGTTGATAATATTTGTTCCCCATCTAAGCCACCTACTTTCAATCTCACTATTGGTACCCAAGCCATCAAAGCTTCCAAAGCTAAAGCAATGGAGTCCAACAAAAAGTCATCTGATTACAAACCTTAGGCTATAAATCCTAATTGCAAATTCACTCCTCTTGGAGAATCCTTGGAATCTACCATGAAAACTCTATTGGCCAAAAACATCATCTACTTGCCTGAGATAAAAGTCTTTGATCTTGAACCTAAACTAAAATGGTGGAGAGAGAATGACTTCTGTGAATTCCATCGCAATAAAGGACACAAGACTAATAACTGTGTTCTCTTGAAGCACATCATACAAGACAAAATTGATAATGGAGAAATCATGATTGACAATCATAAGAGCAATAATGATCATACAACATTCACAAAACTATTTCCTAAACATGGTAAAGAAGATTCTTCTTCTTAGCCTAATATGGGTGCTAAAGTCAATTATGCCTACTCTGGAAACAATGCTGTCATCAATATGGTTGAACCATGCCTATCCGAGCGTTGCAATGTCATCACAATTGTGAGAAAAGATAGAGAAAATCAATCAGCTAATGCAGTTACTGGATCACAAGCTTAGGGGCATCTGCAAGGAAAAATCCCAGATTCATCAAATGTCCCTAAGGTGCCTTTCAATCTCTCTTCTGCTTCTAATCAAAAGGCTACACCTAAATCTTCAATTCCTAAAGACATGAGACCTACTTCATACAGTATAGTCCAACAACTCCAGCATACAAATGAAAAAATCTCCATGTTTGAGTTTCTTTAGATATCCCCATCTCATAGAGCCATTCTAGACAAAGCTCTACTCAGATCCAATGTTCTTGATAACCTTGATTTAGATAGATTCTAGACTATGGTTGGTTATCTTACGTCTCCGTAGTATATTTCCTTTTCAGAGGAAGATAATTACTCATTGAGTCATCCACATAACCAGTCCTTGCATATTGAAGTCTTGATCCAAAACCATCATGTCAAACGTGTGTTGATAGATGGGGGTGCTAGTCTAAACATTTGTTCTTTCAACTTGATTACACAATTGGGATTTTTAGAAATGGCCATTGATCCTAGAAAGAAGATAACTATAAAAGCATATGATGAGCAAGAAAGGTCTTCCAAAGGAATAATTGTCTTACCTATCAGAGCGGGTCCAATTATCAGAGATACTATATGCCAAGTTCTTGATCTACCTTTGGCTTACAACATCCTTCTAGGAAGACCCTGGATACAAGAGATGAAAGCTATTCCTTCTACATATCATCAATGTTTGAAATTTCCTTATGAAGGAGTAGAGGTGATGATTCCAGCTGATCTATATACAACTTGTAATGCATTGAAAGAGAGTTCTGATAAACTTGTTCCTAATAATAGAGAATCTTCCACTAAGCAGCTAGATGTTGGTTCAACATCCAAGATGGAAGATATTGCTAAAGAGCTTAAAATCAAAGAAAATGGTATGGGAGAATATACTATAGAGCCAGTCCTATCTTTGACATCTCTCCCTATCTCACCTAAGTCTTATGGACAAACTCTAAAACAGCCTAAAAAGGAGTGTAAAGAACCTCTTGAAGCATATAAAAGAAATTTTGTTGTAGAACAAGTATCTAAACAAGAGTTTGAAGAGGATGCAGCTATACTCATATGACTATACAAAGATGAATCCCAATCTCAAGTTGTTAAAAAATGTGATGCTGAAACACCTAAGATCCCTTATAAGTCATAGGGCCTAGGGGACAAATTGATCACAAAAATGGGATATACTGGAAAAGGACCTCTAGGACTACAAGGTAAAGGTCTGCTATCACCTCTTGACCTTTGTGGTCAAGAAAACAAGAATAAAATAGGTCTAGGCTATAAGAAGAATCCTTTCTATCTTAGCAAGAACTCCCCACATGTCTTAGAATAGATTGAGCCATCCACAACAAATCAACTAAAGGATGAAACAACAGAACAATCTTATAGTGATGATTCAGACACCACTGAAGATCTTATTCCTTATGAGCATTTTCCTAAAGAAATAAAAGACCTCCTTGAAGCTAAAGATGATCCAATAAAAATAATTAATGTAGTAGAAACACAAGAGCCTACTATAGAGCAAGGGATAGTTGCACCACAAGAACCAACTAATCTTGAAGACAATCAAATAGACAAAGAGGATGGTGGTAGTTATTCTAAGACAGATTCCCATGAGTATGAATTCAAATCAGAATTTGAGGGTAACCCTTCTTGGGGCATTCATCCTAACTTTACTCATGTTCTTAGATTTCCTAGATGTATAGATGAAGAATCTAATGACTATGAATGGGGAGCCATTCCAGAAGAAGATGAGCTTATTATAGAGAAACATGTTGATGTTATTCACCAATATGCACCTAAACCCAACATAAGTCTAGAGCAAGATGATGAAATTATTGAGTTTGATCCACTGATGGCTAAAGTGGACTCCCATAATGACATTGAGCCTATTCATGATTTGAATGTCTTAAGTTGTAATATCACCTTTGAACTCGAGTGTGGGGTTAGGACCAATTTTGATAGATCCATATCCATCAACACTATCTCCCAATCTTTTCCCACTTTGACTATCCAACATCCTGACCTTCTAGACCAAACTTCCACGAATTTGAGCCAAGGTATCTATACCTTTCCAAATGACTATGCCCTTGATTGCTACCTAAATGCAATTGAGCCTATGAGGACTTCCATCAGTGAACCAAGCATTAGCATGATAGATTCAGACATCGAGTATCTTAGTCAAAAAAATAAATAGAAAAGGAGTTCAGAGCGTGAGAACCACTTTGTGGCAGTCTTAGAACCTACAAAAGTAAAAATAAAAGATGTATCCGAATGTGAAAACCTCTTTGAGGCACCTAAGGATGAGATATTTGATGTCCTTCTGAGTTATTTATAGGAGAGATCTCCATTTCTAATTGAGCCCACTCAATCTATCAACTTGGGAACAACATAAGAACCACAGTTGATCAATGTAGCACAATCCTTATCAGAAGAAGAAAAGAAAAAATTTACAACATTCTTAACAAAGAAAAAGATCAACTTTGCATGGAAATATTCATATATGCCAGGGTTGGATCTTGATCTTATAATGCACCATTTATCTATAGCTCCAAACATCAAACTTGTTAATAAAAAATTGAGAAAGATGGATCCACATGTTGCACTCTTGGTAAAAGATGAATTAGAGAAGCTACTAAAAGCCGAATTCATCTATGTTATTGACTATGCTAAATGGATCTCTAATATTGTACCTATTTCTAAACCAAATAAATCAATCATGGTGTGCATATACTTTAGATATGTGAACAAAGCATGCCCTAAGGATGATTTTCCATTACCTAACATTGATATGATAGTGGACATGACTACAGGCTTTGAGATGTATTCTTTAATAGATGGTTTTTCTGGATATAATCAAATAAAAATTACTCTAGAGGATCAAGAGAAAATTTATTTCACATGTGCATGGGGTACCTTCTATTGGAATGTCATTCCATTTGGGCTTAAGAATGCTGGTGCTACATATCAGAGAGCTATGACATCTATTTTTCATGACATGATGCATCAAATCATGGAAGATTATGTTGATGATACTTTAGCAGAATATATGGTTAGAGCTAAACATCTAAATGACTTGAACAAGATACTAGATAGAATGGAAAAAATTAGTCTTGGACTGAACCCTAAGAAGTGTGCTTTTGGTGTCACTTCTAGAAAGCTCTTAGGATACATAGTTTCAAAGAAAGGAAATGATTTTGATCCAGCAAAAGTTAAAGCTATCATGGAGATGAAACCTCCCAATAACATCAGTCAAATGAGAACATTGCAAGGGAGAGTTCAATCTATCAGACACTTCATATCTCAACTACGAACATATCAAAACCTTTTACAAAGACATTACATAAAGGTGTGATCTTTGCATGGAATGAGGAATGTGAGAATAAATTTAATTGTATCAAGAAATATCTATCAAATCCTCCTATCTTGATGCCTCCTATTCAATGAAAGGCTTTGATCTTATATGTCTCCACTACAAATACATCACTGGGGGCATCGCTTGCACAACATGATGAGAACAAGAAGGAAAGAGAGCTATATACTATATCGGTAGAACATTGGTGGCATATTAAAAGAACTATTCTATGATTGAAAAGGCTTGTCTAGCTATGATCTTTGTGTCATAGAAACTAAGACATTATATGTTGGTTCATACCATGCATTTAGTAGCTAAGATTGATCCATTAAAGTACCTGCTAAGCAAAGCTGCCCTCACGGGTAGATTAGACAAATGGGTCATGCTCTTAAGTGAATTTGACATTGAATATGTTGAAAGAAAAGCTATTAAAGGCCATGTTATTGCTGATCAATTAGCAGATGCACCTTTGTTCGATGACACACCAATGCAAATGGAATTTCCATATTCCTCTATCATGAATCTTTCTTCTAGAGAATGGCAATTGTTCTTTGACGGGTCCTATACATAGAATGGATCTGGAGCAGGAATTTTGTTTATCACTCCTTAGGGAATCTCCATTCATAAAGCATTCAGAATCAAATTTCCTTGTACAAACAATATTTTTGAATATGAAGCCCTTTTAAATGGTATGAAAATAGCAATTGAGTGGAGAGTGATAGAGATACACATTCATGGAGACTCCCAACTTGTTGTCTATCGAGTCAATGATGTGTATCAAATGAAAGATGAAAAGATCATTTCATACAAGAGAATGGTAGATGATCTCAAGAAATAATTCATATCTATCACCTTTGAGAAAATACCTAGAACAAAGAACAAGGTTGCCAATGAAATGGCAATGCTATCTACTTTATTGCAGCAGCCTGAACATGAGCTACGCTATGAGTTCTTGGTGGAAGCACTATCTTATCCTACATATGATTCCCCTAAAACCCACATGATTTTCACTATTGTAGGTCATGATTCATCTAGATACAAAAACCTATTCTCCCATCTCAAAGACCAAATCATTCTCGATACCTTTAACTGCCATGAAAGGAGATACCTTATCTGAAATGCCTCTCGATATGTCATCATTGGTCATGATATGTACAAATGAGGTCTAGATGGTACACTACTTAGATGTTTAGAATGGGAAGAGTCTCAACGTGTGTTAGAGGAAGTCCATGATGGTATTTGTGGGTCACACTCGAATGGTTTAACACTAGCCCAAAAACTTATTAGGGTCAGATATTGTTAGCCAGAAATGGAGAAAGAGTCTATCAAGTTTGCTAAGAACTGTCAAAAGTGCCAAGTGCATGGTAATTTAATTCATGCTCCAGGGAGAGATCTAATTACCTTTACTACACAATGGCATTTTCACTAATGGGCATTTGATCTTATAGGAGGCATACATCCTCATTCTTCTAATGGACATACCCATATAATCACAGCTATAGATTATTTCACAAAATAGGTAGAAGCAGTCCCTTTGACATAAGAAACTAGAAAACAAATATCTATGTTCATCTTGAACTACATCATATGTCGGTATGGTATTACACATTCTATAGTCATAGATAATGGTGGATAATTCAAAAATAAAGACCTAGATAATTTATGTGCTAAATTCAAGATTACACAACATTGGTCATCTATCTACTATCCTCAAGGGAATGGACAAGTAGAGGCCTCTAACAAGAATCTATTGAAAATATTGCACTATACAGTTAATAAGACATGAAGACACTAGCATCTCATGATCAATCAAGCTCTCTGGGCCTATAGAAAAAATATCATAGTGCCCACTGGGGCTACACCTTTTGCTTTAGTTTATGGGTCTGAAGCGGTACTGCCTATTGAGGTTGAAATCCCATCACTAAGAATTAGAATGCATGGTCTAGTAAATGATGATGACTATAGAGTGTCTAGGTTGTAAGAACCTGAACTACTAGATGAGCACAGAGAAGAAACATACGATCATCTCAGAGTGTATCAAAAAAGAATGTCTAGAGGCTACCACAAGAAAGTCAGACACAAAGAATTTTAGGTTGGCGATCTAGTCCTGAGAGAGAATCCTAAAAATCAATCACACCAAGAATGCAAGTGGAAGTTTTAACCCAACTGGCTGGGTCCCTTTGTAATCACTGCTACTTTTGGCTCTAGAGCCTATCAACTCTCAACAACTGAAGGAAAACATCTCCAAGAACCAATCAATGTTCTCCATCTGAAGAAATTCTATGCTTAAGGAATTCAATGTATGGTAAAATGTCCTAAAACAAATCTTTAAAATTGGAAAAAGTCCTCGAAAAATGAACATCTTGGTGAAAACCTAGCAATAGGTGCCTTGATGATTCACAAAAAAATAAAAAAATACCAAAAATATCAAAAAAATTGGAAAAATGAGAAATACAAAAAAATGGGAAAAAGAAAAAGTGCCTTGATGAAAACTTGGAAACGGGCGCCTTGGTAGCAAAAATAGAATCTATGCCAAGATGGTGAAAACCTAGCAAATGGGTGCCACTTGTTCAAAATGCTCCATCTATCAACGCAATCTTGGTATTTCCTAGCTTTCTATCTTGCTTTAGTTTGTACATATCTCTTGGTTTGTTTTCGCATATCTTTGTTTCAATAAAGTTAGTCTGTACACCAATTAGCTCAAGCGTCTATATCCTATCAATGTTTCAAACTTGGGTGCAATCAATGTCATATCCTATGGTCTCTAGTATACCTCAGACAAGTCTGATCTAGTTAGAGTCCTTTGAAGCTTCATTCAAGTCAGTCTATCTGTCTCCTCTCTAGAAAGGATTTTGCATCTACAACAACACAATCAAACATCAACACAAACTAAAAACAATCTATGCTTTTTACATTCTTTTATCTCCTTGTATGCTTACTGATTCACATTGAGATTTTTGAATATTGTGTCCTTTGAGCTCTTAGATGATGTCCTTTACATGATTTAGGGAGTGATGACTGGGGGCATAATATTTTCTTTATTTTCTGGTTCTATGTGAAAATCTAACAACTTTGGAAATTCTGGATTGAAATGGTGTCCGTCTGTAAGAGCCTCTATCTCTAATTGGATGACAATGAGTACCTTGACCATTGATACCTAGAAAATTCAAGGAAGTTTGATCTAACTATTGTCTTTTTGAGTGAGTTCTTTCTCCTACTGTGAAATGCAATCTTGTCTAAGGATGTGAATGATATACAAGGTCACTACGGGTAATTCACTCTGGATTTAGAATGCTCTCTTGGCTATTTGATGTGCTTGAATGCAAGGTGTATTTAGGTCATCATGACATTTATATTTTGATGCTTATACAAATTCCTATATCAAAATGGACATGATATTTAGGTCATCATGTTGTTTGTGCCTTGGTGCTTATATCTAATCCGATATTCCAAAAATAAAATCAATATTCATATGTCCATGGTTGCCTAACCAGTGGGTGTTGTATTGATTCTTATGCATACAAATCGATATTCATATGTCTATGGTTTCCTAGCTAGTGGGCATTGTATTGATTTATTTGGTTACCCAAAAATTCAATGATGACAAATGACTGACACATGATCAGTGACTAGGTCCTAGGTCTTAGGTTGCATTTCATTCTACATGTCTCTTTACATTTTACATGTTTGCATGATCTCACAATGGTTGGATAAACTTCAATACTTAAACAATTCTTCAATCACATCTTCAAATCTAACAAAGAGCTGAAACCTAACACTAAGGTCTCTTCATCAAACTGCAGTAGTTACCATCCTAGGTTAAATAACCTTTTTGACATAAGACTGGGTACTTGTCTTCATCAATACCTGCAAAACATATCATGTGTATCGTTGCATTTACATTACATATTCATAATCATTCATTCCATTTATTGCATAAATACATTTCCATACATACACTTTCCATAATCAATCACATTTACATAACATTCATACATTTGAAAGAAACCATTGCATTTCATAAATCCATACATACATTCTACTCTACTCATGGCATTTACATCACATGATATCATCATAAATCAAAAACATGACAAGTACACATGAAGTCACAACAAAAAATATCAATCTCATATCATAAAACTCAAAATAGTCAGGGGTGCACTAATGGCATAGTGTACAAAAGAATGAGCTCATGTGAGCTATCAGAAGTTAGAACAATATCAATATCAAAAGAGCAAAAATATCAGAACATATCATGACAGATTAGTTGTCTACCTGATCCTTTGCATCTGGTGGAGGTGGTGGTGGTGCATTTGGTACTATCTTGGCCCTGGGTGCCCTGGCTCCCTCTGATACTATCATATACTGAGAGTACGTAGGAACTCTCTAAGAAACTATGACAACAACATAGTATGTAGAAACATAATAGGCAGCTCGTGAGGTCTGATGTGTCAACTCTATCTGTAATCTACAAACCTCCTCATGAAGCTCAAACTACTATCTATCTACCTCAAGAAATCTCTCCTCCTAGCGAGCACTCCATACCTTTAGGTCCCTGACCTATAATCTGAGTCTCCTAATGACCTCCTATGGAGTAAGTGGTACACTAGGATCAGTATTGGCTATCAGCATCTTAGTATCTACCACTGGCTACTTTGTGGTCTCTGCTCTCTGTGCCTTATGACGTCTCACCTCAGTGCCTAAATCAAAATCAGTGTCACCCTATAATGGATCAAGACCATCACCACCTACAACCTACTCAGCTACAAGCACATCATCTATTGTGCCCACACTACCCAAAGTTCCACTCTCTCCTCTAGTGTGTCTCCTAGAAGTACCCGCTGGTCTTCCTGCTAAAGAACTAGTCGAATGAGGAGGTGGTCTAGTATGTCCAGCTAGTCTCTATGGTGTCACCACTACTCTTAGACTAGGAGGTGTAGGCTAGGGCATATGTGCTTGTGCATGCCTCTGTCCTCAACCTGTTGGGGCACTTGTAACATCCATGGCCTCCTCCATGGAAGGAATCAACTCTATCAGATTTGAGACCCTATATATCAGGTTCTTTGTAAGCCATGTAATAAAACCATCTGTGATGCCAGCATCTAACACATTTTCTCTATAATCCCAGTCTCTGTCGACAATACCACTATACTCCTATGTACATAGAGCATATGATAGCTGAGGGCCCCATCCTAATCCAAGCTCTCTCAAAATCCATGCATAGGCAATGTGCTCCTGTGGTGCATCCTGGATGATGCCATACTGCCTCCATACCCTGGTAATAAAGAAGCACTCTATAACAGATGTGGCTCACCCAATAAATACATTTCTCTGACAAAAATAACTGAACTACTCTCTGGTAGTAAGCAAGGCCTCTATAAGAAGATATGGTCTACATACTACAAAATTCATATCATCTAGGCACCACCTGAAATACTTTGTGTGGCCCATGCAGACCTGTGTAAGATAGCCTGAATAAGTATAAATCACATGCTCATGTGGCTGGCATTGTGACTGACAGACTAGTCTACAAACTAGGATGTGCTCCCAGGACCATATCTGAAGAACTAGTGCACTGGAAGAAAAAGGCTTTCCCTCCTAATACACAATCTTGTGCATCTTAGAGAACATATGTGCAAGCATGCACTGACCCCAAGCTAACTCAGAAGGAGTAGCCATCAACCGTGCCACCATCAGGGCCCAACCCATCAATAGACCATTCTGCTAACGATTGAATATAATGATGCCTCCTATCATCCTAGCAATAATGCAGTCTAGTCTATGGGTCTGCCCATAGTGCTATACCAAGGTGTCACAAGAAATAGAAGTAGTCAATTGTGTATCATCTCTGAAAAGATGTCTGAAGGCTAGTAGACCTGAGTTCCCCAAACTCACGTGATCAGGATGTTGACCCTAGAACGGTATACGTAGAATCCTATACACATCCTCAGGTGTGATAGTGATCTCTCCATTTGGCAAGTGGAAAGTCTGGGTCTCAAAATGAAACCTCTCTATCAGGGCAGTCAATAGTCCATGGTTTACCCTAATCTCAGGTAACCAGATTAGATACTCAAACCCGCAAGAAGCAAGATGTACCCTCATAGGGTCAGGAGGTGATACACAAAGTCTCTAAGTACAAGGATGAGAAATGCACACATGAACATCAGGATATGTAACCTACATAGCATAGAAATAGGGAATCCTATCAGTAATTTGGTTGAAAAATAGGCTAATAGTATAGAAATTGAACAATTCACTATCTCAGAAGGTACATTCAAAGCTCAACAATTGGCTTAAGAAATCAGAAAATAAAAAATTTTAACCTAAGATGGAGTTTTAAGCTCACTATTTCCCATATGATAATTTAGAATGGCACTGAAACTTGTATGAGTTTCTACAGGGTATCATACGATAAACCATAGTGATACGACTTTCTAAGGCTTCCTGTACAACAAAGAAGGGACCCAATGAAATGTCATATGACTCCTGGGTCCCTCTCATATGAGTCTTGGGGGGTTCTCATATGACAAATGAAATGAAATTGGAAATTTGTATGAATCACAGATGACATTTGTACGAGATTTCATAAATTTGAGATTTCAAAATTAAAAACGTACAAAAAATGACCTAAATATGCTACAAACATGCAAAAATTGAATTTTAAGAGAGGCACAAAGGTCCACCTACTAGATGTCCATACCGTCAAGGTCTTTGTTATCTGAGGCTACACTCAAATCAATGGGAACTGATAGGTACCTTCATTTTTTCCATTTTCTTACTCAGAGGGCTCCACAAGGTTTCAAAAGTCAACAGTGAATAATGAATTGAAAATCACCCTTATGGCCTTTATATAACTTTTGACATAGATTTCAAAAGTGCCTCATTTTTCACAAAAATTGCACCCCTGGCTAATTTCGACATTCTGAACCCATTTTTGGGATCAAAATTGAAATCTAAGATTGTTTACTATGTCAAAATCATGATTTAAAATTTTCAGACCTAAGATGTCTGACTGCTTGCATAATCGACCTTCAATCATCACAAAAATCCATTTTTTGACTTAACTGATTATCTTACATCAAACTATCAAACTTTCAACTATGGTAAACTATGGTCAACTCATAGTCAAACCTAGTCAAACTTGGTCTTCAAGACCTCTAAATGATGCAAAACGTGTTCCTAGATGTGCACAACCACTTCTCAAATCAATTAACATGCTTCTAAACTATAACATTGACTTTTCTTGTCAGATTTGAATTTTAATCCCGAAGGGGGCATGGTATTACACATCATTCAAAGTCTATAAATCTAAATTTGAAAATCAAATCTTTCCTCAGTGATCAAGACAACAACCATGTCTAGTTACTGACTCATCTAAAGTCCTCATCGCTTGGGGAAAATCAATTATCTCTTGGGGGATATCAGATTCATCAAGATCCATATCAATCTGGTATCCTAAATCTATCTTGTAAACTATATCAAATTTTCATAACCAACGGTTCATTTGTGTCATTTCCTTGTTTCTTCGTAACTGATGGATTCAGGATGTGATACCAATATAATTCATACAAGGACATTTAGGTCTAGAATCTATCACTCACTTCTTCACAATCATAAGGTTCAGAATTAGGTGTTTTGGCACTTTTTCGTAATCACCGGTTCATTGTTGTTGTAGTTAACATTATCTCTGGTCATTCAGGACCTAAATGTTAAATCTTGAATCTTTAAATCTTTCAATCGATTTATGTCTTGAAATCGGTTAATCTTTCACATCAAATTACTCTCATACATCTTTATCATACACAAGCTATCTTTAAATCATTACGCTTTGCACAGTAATTCAAAGAGGGGAAAAATGTAATACCCCAAAAATGGGCTATAGGTTCATTAACCTCCTACATCTTCAAAGTGAATGAAATCGATACAAAAGTTCTAACCTAAGGCACATCTACACATTATTGAATTTAATTGATTATCCTAAATTCTGCATCAGGGGATATTCTTAGAAATATTTCTATTTATTTTAATTATCTTTAATTTAATGATTATTTGGTGATAAAGCAAATTTATCCTAAAGTTTGAATAATTAAATATTCTAAATATTTAGTTAACTAGATTTAATACTACCACTTAATTATTTAATTAAATTTAATGACATTTATTCCTAAATTGTATTATTTAATTCTGACAATAAATCAAAAATCTTATGACTAATTGATTGAATTCTTATTTAATTAATTAAAGTCAGTTGTTAAATTTAATGATATAGTTTTCAAATAAAAGTTTGGTTTAATAATTGATTAACCCATAAATTAATTATTTTAATTCAAAAATCAGTTAAGTTGAGAATAAATCACTTTGTTTAATTAATTCATAATTAATTGTGCACATTCAAAGAGCAGTTAAACTCAAAATCAGGAAATTAATGCAAGTTGTTAACTTTTGGAAACTCAACATCTATTTTGAGTTCAAAGCTGATCTAAACTTCTGATTTTAAGTTAAAAAGCTATTCTTGGATGATTTTGCATAATTATGTGAGTTAATCATCTCTGATTTCTTTTTGACTCAAAAATCAACCTGAGTTCATCAAGAGTGATTTATGACTTTTCTCATGCACCCTCAAAGCCCTGGATTTCTATAAAATCAAGGCTTCAACTCTTCTAAAAGGATCCACAAAATTGCATCCTCACACTGGCCAATTGGTGATCGAAGAATCCATGTTTTGTGAATCCAAGCTATCGTGAGATTTTCCTTTGTTTGTGAGCATTCATATCATTTTTAGATCAATTTCATATCATATCAGTTTCATTCTAAACTAGTTTCATTTCAGTTTCTTTCATTATAATTGCATAGAAAATACAAAAATATAGAATAAATCTGCATTCATTTCGTATCCATCTTCTACATTCAAATCCTTCATTTCGGTGTTGGATTGTCACTAGTCTCAGTCTAATATGAGAATATCATACTCGCATCTACTAGAAGGTAGTAAATCACTTGGTTAGCTTAATTTCCATTTCATTGCACGATTTTGATTTTTCCTAACCTCTAATGTTTTACTGAAGTGTTGTGTCTACAGCTAGGTACACAATTCACACATAGAGCAGTAGGATAGAAAGAGGAAAGGCAAAGACAAAATCAAGGTATGGAATAAAATAGTGAATAAATTGAAATGAAGTTCTTACCTTGTGATTATCTGATTAACCTAGTTAGGCGAATGCAAAGTTTGAAGAAGAGAGATAGCTTGGTAAAAGAATATACTAATGAATTCTATAGACTAGATATCAGATCTGGACATGATGAAGATGAGGTAGAAAGAATTGCTAGATACCTAGATGTTTTGAGAGTTTCCATCCAAGAAGAAATCAGTTTGGTCAAATTGGAGAACATTGAATAGGCTTATCAATTTGCATTGAAAGATGAGGAATAATTGAACAAGAGACATGAGAAAAGACAAAGAGGTAGAGGTGGTTGATTCCCTAGAAGAAGAGGTAGATCTTATGGTGAAAATAGTAGATCTAAACCTGAAAAGACAACTCTAGATAAGTGGAAAGGTGAAATTTCATCTAGAGGCAAAGGCAATAACTACCAAGTTGGTTATAACAGAGGTGGTTTTTGATAAACTTGTTAAAATTGTGGAGAAGAAGGACATAGATCATTTGAGTGTACACATGCAATTAAGAAGGTCGGTAATAGTAGAAATGCTTTGGTGCAAGAAGAGTCACCGAATGAACCTAAGAAGGAAAATAACTTGATGGTAAGGAGAGGACTTTGGAGTGAAAGTATTAAGAAAATTTTGGTAAGGAAAAGTTTGTTCAAGACCAGATGTAGAGTTTTTGATCAATTTTGGAGGGTAATCATTGATAGTGGTAGCTTGGAGAATCTGGCATCTAAGGAAATGGTCACAAAGTTGTAGTTGAAAGGGTTGAAACATCTGAATCCCTATCAGATTTCATGGATCAAAGATGAGCATACACTCTTAGTAAGTGAACAATGTTATGTGAATTTGAAAATTAGAAAGTACTATGATAAGGTGTTATGTGATATCGTGCCTATGGATTTTTGTCATATTTTATTGGGTAGACCTTGGCAATATGATAGACATGCTATATATGATGGGAGATTGCATAAATATACTATTTGGGCTGATGGGAGAAGACAAATCTTGTTACCTTTGATTGAAGAACCTATTTGTTACCTTTAATTGAAGAACCTATTAGTAATGTTTATACATCTGTGAAAGTAATCTTGATGGAAGGGAGAAAGTTTTTTAAGGATTTGAAGAAGAATAATGTATGTTTTGTTATGATTCCTAACAAACTGTGTAATAAAATAGAGGATAGTGTCCATGAGGATATGGATAAGTTACTCATCGAGTATAGTGAAATCATTTTTGATAATGTACCTAATGGTTTTCCAATAAAGAGAAGCATTCATCATTGCATGGATCTTATCCCTGGAGCTATTTTACAGAATAAGGTACCACATCGGTTGACACCTAACGAGAATTAGGAATTGAACTAAAAGATTTAAAAATTGTTGCAGAAAGGTTTGATCAGTGAAAGTTGGAGTCCTGGTGGAGTACCTATTGTATTAGCACCTAAGAAGAATGGTGAATGGTGAATGTGTACTGATTCCAGAGAAATTAACAAGATAATAGTGAAATATAGGTTTCCTATACCGAGAATGGATGACATAATGGAAAGTTTGACTAGAGAAAAGTATTTTACCAAAATTGAATTGAAAAGTGGATATCATCATATCAAAATCAGAGAAGGTGATGAATGGAAGATTGCTTTCAAGACCAAAGAAGGTTTTTATGAGTGGTTGGTTATACCTTTTGGTTTAACTAATGCACCAAGTACTTTTATGAGATTGATGAATGAATTTTTGAAGAAATTTTTGGGAAATTTTTTTATTGTATATCATGATGATATATGATATTTAGTAAGACAAGAGAAGAACAATTTTTGCATGTTAAACAAGTATTGCAGAGATTGAAAGAAGAAAAGTTGTTGATAAATTTGAAAAAGTGTTCATTCATGAAAGATGAGATTGTGTATTTGGGATTTGTGATTTCAGATGATGGTTTGAAAATGGATCCTAAAAAGGTTGAAGCTATTTTGAAATGGCCTACACCTGAGAATGCTAGTGAGGTAAGATCATTTCATGGTTTCGCAAGTTTTTATCAAAAGTTCATTAGGAATTTCAGTTCAATATGTAATGCTATGACTAAGACTATGAGAGGAGATAAAAGAGAATTCAAGTGGACACATGGAGATGATAAAAGTTTTGAGACTTTGAAGTAGAAGGTTGTTGAATTTCCTATTTTGGCATTGCCTAATTGCAATAAGGTATTTCAAGTGGAATGTGATGCAAGTGGAAGGGCAATTGGAGATGTATTGAGTCAAGAAGGTAAACCTGTTGCTTTCTTTAATGAAAAGTTGAATGATGCGAAAAGGAAATATTTTGTGTATGATCAAGAATTCTATGATATTGTTCAAGCATTGAAGAAATGGAGACATTATTTGATACTGAGAAAATTTGTGTTGTATACCAATCATAAGGATTTACTGTATTTGGATAGTCAGAATAAGTTGAATCAGAGACACATGAAATGGGTTGAGTATTTGTAGAGTTATAAATTTGTGATAAAGCATTAGAGTGGAGTCACTAACATAGTTGTTGATGCATTGAGTAGAAGGAGATCTTTGATGACCAAGATGAAAATTGAAGTTCTTGGCTTTGATGACATGAGAGATTCTTATGAATTTGATCCTAATTTTTCTGAACCGTGGAGAAAGTGCAGAGCACCTATTCAAGATCAACCGAGTACTAAATGGGATGAATATTCCATGCAAGGAGTTATTTTATTTAAGGTTATTCAACTATGTATAATGAGAGGAGCAATGAGAACTAATTTGATAAAGGAGAAACATACTAGTGGTTTGGCTGGACATTTTGGAGTTGATAAGACATTGAATTTTCTTGAGAGATACTTTTGGCCATAGTTGTATAAAGATGTTCAAAAATTTGTGAAAAGCTATGGAATTTGTCAAGTTGCAAAAGGAGTAAGTCAAAATACTAGATTGTATACAATGATTTATGTTCCTAAGAAACCTTGGAGTGACATTAGTATGGATTTTGTTCTTGGCTTACCAAAGAAAGTAAGAGGTAATGATTCTGTATTTGTTTTTGTGGATAGATTTTCTAAAATGGCACATTTTATACCTTGTATAAAGACATTGGATGTAGTATAGATAGCATATCTTTTCTTTAAGGAAAATATCAGATTGCATGGATTATCGAGGAGTATTATCTCTGACTGAGAGAGTAAATTTGTTGGATACTTTTGGAAGACCCTTTGGAGAAAGTTTGGCACCGAGTTGAAATATAGTTCTACATTTCACCCACAATTTGATGGATAGACAAAAGTTGTGAATAGAAGTTTGGGAAATCTTCTGAGATTTTTAGTTGGAGACACACCAAGTAATTAGGATTTTGTGTTGGCACAAGTAGAGTTTTCATACAATAATTTATTGAATAGGAGTACTAGAAAAACACCTTTTGAGATTGTAAATGGTATACAACCGAGAGGCATATCTGATATGAGGGATATTGCTGATGAAAGAAAGAGAAGTGTTGAAGGAGTAAAGTTTGTTGAGTACATGAAGACATTACATGAAGATGTGAAACATAAGTTGGAAGTAAGTAATCATAAATACAAAGACAAAACTGATAGTTCAAGAAGACATGAGACTTTTGCAGTTGGTGATGAAGTAATGGTTCATTTGAAGAAAGGTTGATTTCTCGTTGGAACATATGGGAAGCTAAAAAATGAAGAAATTTGGACCTTAATATTGGAAAGTTAGCTATACTGGTGTTTATGACTTAGTATAGTGTTGTCATTAAGACAAAAATGTCATATAATAGTTTGGAGTCAGCGCACTTGATGAGAAGATCAAAAATTGGCCAAGTGTTGAAGACTGGACAATGTACAGTATATTTGAAGCTCAGAGCATCAACACACATGTGTACGACTGACTTATGGTATATGAACTAGAAGATAAGTTGGTTAGAGTATGTTCATGCTTAGTCTATGAATGCATGATTAGATATGCAAGTATGACAAAGTTATAGATAGTTGAAGTTACACAGCTAGTGTTTGCTAGAGAAGAATAGAGTAAGCAACCAACTATTGGCATTTTGATTTGTGGTTATATTATTATGATGTAAAGGCCATGCGCCTATTGTAATTAGGTTTCTGACATGTAATTATATTTTTTTGTAAACATGCTTGAGCCAATTCAATTGGAAGTGTTGTATGTAATTAGTTAAAGGGCTGACCTAGTTATTTTTTTTGTATGTGCATATAAATATAAGATGCACCCATTCTAATTGGTATGATAGTGGATATTGAGTTGAGATAATTAGAGAAGAAGTGTGCGAAGAGTCTATAAGATGTATTAGAGCTTTGCAAGAGGTCAAAGCATCAGTGCATCAAAGGAACTAATTAGACAAGCAATGTCATGGTAACAGTTCATCCTACAGATATAGTGTGTATTTGAGATTAGAAGGTTGCAGCCTTCACCACTTGAGCAATGAGCTCTAAGAGAGTTAGTCCACACCCCTAACATGATTTATTGTAAAAGATTCCTAACAAAGTCTGACCCTTGACAAGGTCTACTGTACTTAATAAATTTTAAAGCAACTTGTAACAAGGTTAAGGATTTTCTAACAAGGATTATAAAACACTAGTACAAAATATTAGTGGGTGTCAATTCCCACCGGGGTTTTTACCTATTTGGGTTTCCCCATAACCATATTGGTGTTATGTGTTTATTTCAAGTTTTATGTTTATGTGGATGTTCATTTTAGTACTTAAGTATTTAATTTCAGTTTGAGGTTAAGTAAAAAGATAAAATATAGTGAACACTAATTCACCCCCCCTCTCAGTGTTCCCTTTCCTAACACTTGCAAGATACTGAGAAAATTTGATAGTGGAAATGCATATGAGATTGATTTACTTGATGACATGGATATATCACCTATATTCAACATTGTTGATTTGTATGAGTATCATGAACCTACTGAAGGCATGATAGTACTAATGGATTATCCTAAGAAAAAGATGGAAGAAGTTGAGAAGATTTTGGAACAAAGAATCGATAGAAGTACAAGAGGAAAAAAATATATGGAATATCTGGTAAAGTGGAAGAATAGACCAATTGAAGACAATGCATGGATTTCATAATCTAAGTTGGATGCAGCTTAGATCATACCTATTTCATGATTCAGAGAATCATTTCAAATAACCCTAGGTGTCTGATGTAGGAGCATTTTGGGTCCTTGGCAATCCTATGTCACCAGAAAGATGTTTGAGGTTTTCTATGTTGCTTGGTTCCTTCTTTGACCAAGTTGGTTTGGTGTTTTTTAGTTTCCTTTGTTTACCATTGTTGGTTGATTATCTCTTTTTCGCTTGGTGAATTTATCTCACGCTCAATGATTCTTATCTAGCGCTTAGTTTCCTTTCTTACCAAGTTGTTTATTTTGGATTTATATTGAGGCCGACTTGTGCATTTAATTTGGGTCATGAATTTAATATTGGTATCTATCATTGGGAAGTATGTGGACCTATATTTGGTCATTCCTACCATTGATGGTGGATTTGAAGGCCGACTTGGTTCAGTAACCTCTTGTATAAATGTAGTTGTTTGGTTAGAGTTTAGAGGTCATCTTTTGGATAGAAGATGGAAGATAGAAAACTAGAGATTGTTGGCAGATCCTCGCATGTTGAAGGAATTATGTACTTGATTTTAATATTTTTCCTAAGCCAGGAAGGCCTTACAGCCCAACATGTATGAAGTAAATTGAAGATAATATATGAAAGATCAACATTCTCTCTCTCACCGTTGTGTGCTTTTGCTTCTGCATGTGATCTTTGGAAGGTGGATATGGTTAGGGTGTCTTTGGCCCCTCTCCCCATCCTCCCTTGCATCAAGAATAGTAGTTGAAGTTTTCTTTTGGAGAGTTCTCTCCCTGGTGATGCTTAGTCACACTAGATTTAAATGTAGTTCAACCTTCAGAATCTCCTTACTAAGAGTATTCATCTCATGAGCACAAATTCTATCTAGTGATATATTTGTGGGTATCATCCCCACCGAGGTTTTCCCCTTGATACGGTTTTCATGAAATGTAAATGATCTAGTGTTATAATTTTATGTGTGAGGGTATGTGCAGGATCATGGTATGCCAAACTAGGCCCTTAAGTGGCAATGAAAATTCAAAAAATTAGGTTTACGAAAGTTGACATAAAAAAATGAACAAGTTATAAATATTATATCAAAAATATGTAAGAAGAGAATCTATAGAAAATTGAATTTAATTTCTAAGATACTAGGCTTTTTTTGAAAAACAATTATTCTATATGTTGAAAATTTGAAATTTCAATGTAATAGTATGAAAATTTGAGGAAAAAATAAGAAGTAGGTGTATGTCTGACCACCTTAAACATAATCAAATGATAAATTTTTTTTACAAGATTATAGATATAAGTAGCAGACTCATGTCTAGATGTGACACATATTTTTTGTAATTTATTTCCAAGTAACTAATTAATTATGATTTTTCTTTTACAACTTTTCCAGAATACAAAAACTCTCATGTCTGACCACATTAACTTAGTCTAAACTTTATCAAATTGAATTTTTTTTTCTTGTAGTAGGAAAATCATAGAATGTGACATATGTTTTGTATTTCAAAAATGTTATGCAGTTTGAAAGTTATAGCAACTTTTCAATAAGTCTATCAATTAGGACTAGAAAGATAGTGAGTAGGTGTATGTCTGACCACTTTAAACAAAATCAAATGATAATATTTTTTCATAATATTCTAGATAAAAGTAGCAGGCTCATGTACGAGTGTGATATATATATTTTTCTATTTTATTCCAACTAAATAATTAATTATGATTTTTCTACTATAAATGTTCTTGAATATAAAAACTCTCGTGTCTGACCACCTTAACTTAGTCTAAACTTCATCAAATTGAAAGAATTATTTATTATTATTGTATTAGGTGAAGCATAGAATGTGATGAATATTTTAGATTTAAAAAATGTTATATTTTTTAAAAGTTATAGTTGTTTTTCAAAGATTCTATCAAACAAAACTTCTTTTTCACATTGCCACTTTTTGGCATACCATGATCCTTCACATACCCGTGATCATTATATTTTTTTTAGTTGTCTATTATTTCAATTTTTTATATTGGTTTAATAAATTTGTTAATAATACTTCTACACTGATTGATACCCCATGCCCCCTTCTCGTCATTGTGCTTCCTAATCTTAAAAATTGGTATCAAAGCCTAGTTTTTTGGAGAAAGTTTAACAACTTGAGGAAGATCCCTATGGAAGCATCTAGAAGTATTTATGAGAAGCTTTTCATTTCATCTTAAGATCTTGAAAAATCCAATACTGACGTCCTTGATTTGGAAGAAAAGATGAAAGAAGTTGATAAATTCATTGCTAGTTTGAAAGAGTAGATGAGGCATTCCAGAGATAAGAGGAAAGAACTTGTGGATTATCTATCACACAAAGCAAGTGACTCTAAACCACCTAGAGAAGAAAAACCTAAAGAATATTGATGCAGGAGCATCCTGGGTGTAAGAGAAATCTTGCATCACCCAAAAATATTTTTGTTTTTGTATTCAATAAGGGCTATCTTGTGCAGAGCTACTATTTATGGAAACTTGCTATTTTTTTAGTAAGTTGGTCATAAATCTCAGAATGTTCTAATTTCTACATGTGGAGGTTCATCTCGGTCATATCAGCCTGCCAGTAAAGTTTCATGGCTAGATTAGGTCTAGTTTTGAAGATATTGAAGATTTTCAGAATTGGCTGCAGGGTACAGAAACTTTGAACTCAGTTTTGAAGGCTTTAGAGGTCCTGGATGAGGTCAAAAATTTGGGTGATAGGAACTTACATCGGTCAAGCCTGTAGAGCGCTTCGTGACATTTCTAAAATGGGGTTATAATAGTCAATCGGGTCAACTAGTGATGACTTATGGTCTTCGGAAGTTGGGTCACCTGAAATGGCAGAAAATAATTTTCCTTCAAAATTTCTGTTTGGGTTTCAAAAGTTATTTTGAGGCGACTTTGATGCAATAAATTGAAAAATAAAATAATTCTAAGTTTGGTTGGCCCTTAGGGATAAATTTCTGGAACCTTCTCGGGCGGTGGAAAATGCCTATATAAAGAAGGCCCGCAGTGTTGTCTAGGGTAGTTCTGGGTAGTAGATTTGGGTATTGATTCGAGACTTTGTCCTATAGAATATTGTAAGGGAATGCCCATGTGGCTTTACATATTGTAATTTTGAAAGTTTGCAATTCCACATTTGTGGAGATAATAAGAAGCTAATTTTTTGTTCTTGCATATTATTGTTGTTGCTTCTCTATTTTTGTTATGTGTTTGTGGTATTAAGGGAGCACCCTTCATCAAGTGGTATCAGAGCCAGAGTTCTTGAGTGTGTAAATAGATCACCGACTGTGAGAAAGTTTGCACCAGGACTGTGGTTAGGGTTTTAGCATGCATCGCAAAAATGCCTCCATGAAGAGAACGTGGCGGAAGAGCTGGTGCTATGACACCTAAGGTTAGAGAGCTACAGAGACAAGTGCAAGCATTGCAAGAAGAGATTCACAGAGGAATGAATCTTAATGTCAGAGATGAAAGCGAGGATGAAGCCGAAGAAGAATATCAAGAAGGAGAAGCTGAAATTGTGAACTAGGAGGAAGAAAGACTTTTTCGGGCGATTTCTAAGATTGGGAAAAGACCTAAGATTGAGGTTCTTACATTTTTTGGAAATCTTAACCTAGAGGAATTGATCGACTGGATCAATGAATGTGAGGAATATTTTGAGTATGAAGATGTTGAGGATCCTCATAGGGTCAAATTTGCGAAGGCCAGACTAAAAGGTCATGCGAAGATCTGGTGGCAAGAAATTCAATTGGAGCGAAATAGAAGAGGGAAAGATAAAATCACAAGATGGGATCAGATGGTGGATAAATTGAAGTGACAGTTCATTCCTGTTGATTATGATCTTGACCTACTAAAGAAAATGCAAAGTTTGAAGCAAGCAGGAAGATCTGTTCAGGAGTATACAGAGGAGTTCTATCGACTCCTCATCAGAATAGGCCATGTAGAAGCTGATAAGGAGAAAGTTGCCTGATACCTTAATGGGTTAAGGCCAAGCATTCAGGAGGAGTTGAATCTAGTTCGAATGAACAGTATTGAGGAGGCATACTAGTTTGCCCTAAAAGTAGAGGAAAAGCTAAACAAGAAGTTTGAGAGCAGACAAAATGGAAGAGGTCGTGGTGGAAGATCTGGTGGATGATCATATGGTGGCTGAAATGAAGATCCGAAAAAGAAGGATGAGGCCAGTAGCAGCCAGAATCAAAGAGGAAACAATTCCAATCATTTTCAGGATCAGAGTAATAGAGATTAGAGAGGAAGAGGAAGAGGACAAGGATCTGGAAGAGGAGGCTTTCGTTGAACATGTTTTCATTTTGGAGAAGAAGGTCATAGGGCATTTGAATGTCCTCAGCACCAAGGTAGAATAGACAAGAGAAATGAAGGCCAGGCCAGAGTTGCACATGTAGATGAAGATGCTAGATCATCAAATTTTAAAGATGTTGAAAGAGGAGAAACACTAACTAACAGAAGAGTCTTGCTGAGTGGTGAGAATGAACCTGAACAAAGGAGGAGCCTGTTTTGCACTAGATGCAAGTGTGAGGGTAAATGATGTGATGTGATTATCGATAGTGGAAGCAATGACAATTTGGTGTCAGAAGAGATGGTGACAAAGTTGAAGCTCAAGAGACAGAAACACTCACATCCATATCAGATTGCCTGGGTGTAGAATGACCACAAGGTCATGGTCAGTGAACAATGCCTGGTAAAGTTCAAGATCGGCGGGTACCAGGATGAGGTACTATGTGATATCATCCCTATGGATGCATGTCATATGTTGTTGGGTAGACCATGGCAGTTTGAAAAATGTGCTGTACAGAATGGCTGTGCGAATACCTATTCCCTGATAAAGGATGGAGTGCGACATAAGCTAAAGCCATTGAAGGAGACCAAAGAAAAGGTATGTGGTAGTGCAAGAATAACATTTGTTGATGGAAGAAAATTCCTAGATGGTATGAGGCATGAGCATGTGTGTTTTGCTTTAATTTCAAAAGCTAGTAAAGAAGAAGTAGAGGATGTACCTGTAGAGGTTGCAGATTTGTTGAATGAGTTTCAAGATATTATATCTGATAATGTACCTGATGGATTACCACCGCTAAGGAAGATTAGTCATCAGATGGATTTGATTCCAGGAGCCAGTTTGCTGAACAAGGCAGCACATAGAATGACACCAGCAGAAAGTGAAGAGTTGAATAGACAAGTACATGAGTTGTTACAGAAGGGATTGATTTGGGAGAGCTTGAGTCCACGTGCTATACCAGTAGTATTAGCACCAAAGAAGAATGGAGAATGGAGGATGTGTATAGATTCCAGAGCAATAAACAAGATCACAATCAAGTATAGGTTTCCATTACCACGAATGGATGATATTATGGATTGTTTGAGTGGAGCTGTGTATTTTTCAAAGATAGATCTGAAGAGTGGATATCACCAAATTTGGATCAGAGAAGGAGATGAATGGAAGAATTCTTTCAAGACAAAGGAAGGACTATATGAGTGGTTAGTCATGCCTTTTGGGCTAACCAATGCACCGAGCACTTTCATGCGGCTCATGAACGAGGTTCTGAAAGAATTTCTGGGTAAGTTTGTCATTGTTTACCTAGATGATATTTTGATTTTTAGCAAGACATTGGAGGAACATATGATGCATATTCATATGGTGTTTGAGAAGTTGAGAGATAAGAAATTTTTGATTAATTTGAAGAAGTGCAGTTTTGTGAAGAAAGAGTTAGTGTATTTGGGATTTGTAGTTTTAGCAGAAGGTCTAAAAATGGACCCAGAGAAGGTACAAGCTATCCTTGAATGGCCTACTACAAGGAGTGCTACTGAGGTAAGATCTTTTCATGGTCTAGCTAGTTTTTACAGAAAGTTTATCAAAAATTTTAGCAGTATTTGTGGTCCCTTGACTGAGACAATGAGAAGGGATAGAAAAGAGTTTAGGTGGACTAACAGGGCAGAAAAGAGTTTTCAATTGTTGAAACAAAAAGTTACAGAACAACCTATTTTAGCACTTCCAGATTTTAATAAGGTGTTTCAAGTAGATTGTGATGCTAGTGGTACTGCAATAGGAGCTGTTATGAGCCAAGAAGGTAAACCTGTTGCTTATTTTAGTGAGAAGTTAAATGATGCCAAGAGGAAGTATTCTGTTTATGATTAGGAATTTTATGCTATAGTTCAGGCATTAAAGAAGTGGAGACATTATCTACTTCCTAAGGAGTTTGTTTTGTATACTGATCATCAAGCTTTTCAATATTTGAATAGTCAAGGAAAGTTGAATCAGAGGCATTTGAAATGGGTTGAGTTTTTTGCAGAGTTATACATTTGTTTTGAAACACAGGAGTGGAAAGTCTAATAGGGTTGTAGATGCTCTTAGTAGAAGGAAACTATTGCTGACATAAATGTAGATTGAAGTGGTTGGGTTCAACGAACTCAAGAATTTTTATCTAGAGGATCCTAATTTTGGTGAAGCTTGGAAAGCTTGTAAAGAACCTGTTACTCTAGACAGAATGAAGTGGTTGGATTTCATCATTCAGGATGATATGCTATTCAGAGGGAGTCAGTTGTGCATTCCTCAAAGCTCTATGAGGGAGAATCTCATCAAGGAGAAGCATAGCAGAGGATTGGCTGGACATTTTGGTCGAGATAAAACTCTTGCTTTGGTTAGTGAAAATTATTATTGGCCATAATTGCAGCAAGATGTGAAGAAGTTTGTACAGAGTTGCAGAGTATGTCAGATGGAAAAAGGAGTGAAGTAGAATACAGGGTTATATTAGCCATTACCTGTACCAGAGAAGCCTTGGGAGGATATCAATATGGACTTTGTTCTTGGTTTGCCAAGGACACAGTGGGGACATGATTCAATTTTTGTGGTAGTTAACAGATTTTCAAAGATGACACATTTTATTCCCTGCAAGAAGACTAATGATGTTGTTCATGTAGTAGAATTGTTTTTCAGAGAAGTAGTGAGACTACATGGTTTGCCAAAGACTATAGTTTCAGATAGAGACACTAAGTTCATTGGATATTTCTGGCGTACATTGTAGAAAAAGTTGAAGACAGATTTGAAGTTTAGTTCATCACATCATCCACAAACTGATGGACAGACAGAGGTGGTGAATAGGAGTTTGGGAAATTTGTTGAGATGTTTGGTTGGAGATAAGCCAACAGGACGGGATTTGATTTTACCACAGGCAGAATTTGCATACAATAATTCTATCAATAGGAGCACTGGTAAATAACCATTCCAAATTGTATATGGGAGTAGTCCAAGAAATGCATCTGAATTAAGAAAGATAGATAAAAGAGAAATAAGTAGTACTGAAGCTGAGGATTTTGCAGAACATTTGAAGAATATCCATGAGGAAGTGAGGAAGCACATTACCAAGATGAATGCACAGTATAAGGCTAAGGCGGATGTGAAAAGGAGGCATAAGGAATTTCAGGTTGGAGATGAAGTCATGGTTCATTTGTGAAAGGAGCAGTTTCCGGTTGGTACATATAACAAGTTGAAAATGAAGAAGTTTGAGCCATGTAAGATACTGAAGAAGCATGATTCAGGAAATGCATATGAGGTAGAATTGCCTACTGGGCTGAATATTTCACCAGTGTTTAACATTTCAGATTTGACAGAGTATCATGAAGGAGGTGTTGAAGATGAGGTTGCAGCAGCACAGTGCAGTATTCCAGCAACCGGTTCAGATATCAAGGACATTGAAGACATACTGGATAGTCATGTTGGCAGAAGCACAAGGAACATGACATATGAAGAGTATTTGGTCAAATGGAAAGGATGACCTATTGAAGATTCATCATGGCTAACAAAGGAGGAGGTTAACCATCTTGGTTTTCCTCTGCACACTTGAGTCGTGACAGGGTCACTTCTCAAATTACCCCGCGTGTCTGATGCAGGAGCATCCTGGGTGTAAGAGCAATCTTGCATCACCCAAAAATATTTCTATTTTTGTATTCAATAAGGGCTATCTTGTGCAGAGCTGCTATTTATTGAAATTTGCTATTTTTTTAGTAAGTTGGTCATAAATCTCAGAATGTTCTAATTTCTACATGTGGAGGTTCATCTCGGTCATATCAGCCTGCCAAAAAGTTTCATGGCTAGATCAGGTCTAGTTTTGAAGATATTGAAGATTTTTGGTATTGGCAGTAGGGTACAAAAACTTTGAACTCAGTTTTGAAGGCTTTAGAGGCTCCAGATGAGGTCAAAAATTTGGGTGATGGGTGCTTGCACCAGTCAAGCCTGTAGAGCGCTTCGTGGCATTTCTCAAATGGGGTTATAATAGTCAATCAGGTCAACTAGTGATGACTTATGGTCTCCGGAAGTTGGGTCACCTGAAATGGAGAAAAATAATTTTCTTTCAAAATTTCTGTTCGGGTTTCAAAAGTTATTTTGAGCTGACTTTAATGCAATAAATTGAAAAATAAAATAATTCTAAGTTTGGTCAGCCCTTAGGGCTAAATTTTTGGAACCTTCTCGGGCGGTGGAAAATGCTTATATAAAGAAGACCCGCAGTGTTGTCTAGGGCAGTTCTGGGTAGTAGATTTGCATATTGATTCAAGGCTTTGTCTTATAGAATATTATAAGGGAATGCTCATGTGGCTTTACATATTGTAATTCTGAAAGTTTGTAATTCCACATTTGTGGAGATAATAAGAAGCCAATTTTCTGTTCTTGCATATTATTGTTGTTGCTTCTCTATTTCAGTTATGTGTTTGTGGTATTAAGGGGAGCACCTTTCATCAAATATGATCTAGATGTGAAAGAAGGAGACAACCTAAAGAATGGGATGGAAGCCATGGATAGAAAGATGACTGAGGAGATAGAAGAAAATAAGACTCTTCAAAAATCCTTACAAGCTAAAACTGAATAATGTCACAAGATAACTAGTGAAGTTGGACAATCGTAAGTTTTCTTTGAAGAATATAAACATAATGTGTAAGAATTGGAAAGAGTTAATAAGATACTGAGAAGAGATCTTGTTGAGGCTAGAGAGATTCAAGAAAAGTTCAGATCTAGCTAGCAGATCAAAGCTTGATGAATAAATTTCAAATTAAAGAGCACCTAGTGAAAAGTAAGGTTTGGGATATGAAAAAGGAGAATGTTCCAAAACTAATGAAGAGTCTTAGATTGAGAAACCTAAGGATTCACCTAAAAGGAAATAAAATGGATAGAGATGTTGGCAATTTGGCTGAGTTTGTTACATAGATATTGTCATTATGGAAACATATGATCTACACGAAGATCACACAGGTTAGAGAACTAGTATGTCAGAGCACAATACAAATTGTCTAAGTATGAGACAATGTGTTTTTACCAATGAACTTGATGATAGTTTTTATTTGCGATGTTGATTGGGGTAATTTCATTGCTTGTGCACTTGAACATAGACTCTATGGTGACTATTGAAGACTCACCTCAGAGTGCAAGTCAGTACAACATGTACATAATAATTTATAATAGTTTTATTAAAGATGGTGTTAAGCCGACAGGATAGAAAATGAAGACATAATAGATAAAGAGTTAAGAGATTATTTTGTTTATCAAAATAATGACTTAACAATTTAAAGGGATGACATCCTAAATGTTAACCCTTGGATAAATATATTTTGTAATATGATAGCTAATTGGAAAGCTATTAATCTTAATAACTTGTATAAAGATATGTAAAGATGTAATTGTAAAAAGAGAAGTAACGAATGTATGTAATAGTGATAGTGAAAGAGCAATGAAGAGATATTGATGCAAGTAGTATAAGGTTATGTACCTTGACCTATTTTTATAATCAATAAATATTGTATATTACTTGTTTGGGTAGTGGGCTCATCTAGTAATCACGTTTTGTATTGCCAACTCCTAATAGGGTTGAGGCTTCTAACAAGGCTTATAGTCCTTGAATCAGGACTGAGACACTATATGCATGTAATAGACTCCTAATAGGGTCAACATCCTTAATAAGATACTTTTGATTAGTGGATCTTTGTGGGTACCATCCCCACCGGAGTTTTCCCTTGGCCAGGGTTTCCTTGAGAGCAAATAATGTGTTATGAGTTCTTTAGTTTTATTGCTATGCATGTTGTTTAACTTCCTATGTTATGCATGTGTTAAGATAATCTATTATATCTATAATTGGGTAAAAGTTAAAGTTTGTAGAATATTGATTCACCCCCCCCCCCCTCCCCTCTTAGTATTCCTTATTTCTAACAATTGGTATCAAAGCTTAGTTACTCAGAAAAGAATCATTCAAGGAAAGCCTAACAACTCGAGTAAGATCTCTATAGATATGGATCAGCTACAAAAGAATCTTGAAGAAGCTCTTAAATAGATTGATATGCTTACTAAAGAAAGAGATACTCTGAAAGGAAAATATGATGATGGAAAGAACCTCATTAAGAAACTAAAAAACAAGTTGGAAGATCTAAAATCTAAAAAGGAATCTGAAATTCATATTGAAGATTATGATGACAACTTATTAAAAGAAAATGAGATCCTTAAACATGAACTAAAGATAGAAAATTTGAAGCTAAGTCTGAAAGATGGAAATGGCAAGAATGAAGCAAATCTGAAATCTAAAAATGAAAATCTTAAGCTTGAAAATGGAGAGCTAAAATCTAAACTTGGTAAAGTAACATCTGAACTTGAGAAAGGCAATTTGCAGTATGCTGAACTTGAGAAATACAATGCAATTGTGAAAGGAGAACTGACTCAATCTAAGCAGTGAGTTGAAAGACTATATTCAACCAGTGAGAAGATTGATGAACAAATATCTTATCAAAAACCATTCTATGATAAGACTGGTCTTGGATTCAACACTTTTAAAGAAAATGAAGAAAGAAAGGAACCAGATCTGAAGATATCTGAAAGTATAGATGAGAAGAAGTCTGATGAGATTAACAAATCTGAAGATACACCTACGGAAGAAGAACCACCAAAGCAAGAGGAATCACCTAAAGGTATGCAAAGAGAATTCAAAGGTAGATGTTTTTCTTGTAATATTGTTTTTCATATGAAGAGAGATTGCACAGGTAAGCAATTTAAACCTCTTAATGGTTATTGTTATAATTGTCATGGTTTTGGGCATAGAGCTATTGGATGCAGAAAAACCTAAATTTGTTGAGAATAAAAATAATAGTAGAATGTCTAGAAATAATAACCATGCAGATAAGAAACCTACTGAAGATATGAAGAGAAGAAATGGAGTAGTTTGTTATAGATGCAACAATGTTGGACACATTGCTAGAAATTGTAGATCATGGATCAATCAACCTAGACCAAGATATCGAAACAATGGAATAGTTTGTCATATATGCAATAAGATTGGACACACAACAAGGTTTTGTAGAATGAACATTAGAGTTTTTCATAACAATCCTAATCCTATAAGTCATGCAAGAAGAAATGAAGATGGAAGCAACAATCAGAAAGGATGTTGTAGTAACTAAGATGAAGTGAAGTTTGTTGAAAGCATAGATCAAGGAAACATATTCAGCATTGAAGGCAGTCAGAAAGGTGAAGTATTAAATGGTAAGAATGAATCTTTACCTAACCCATCTCAAAGTACTTAATTCATGAAAATTACAGTAAAATAGGAACTTAGATTAGTGTAGAAGTTGATATATGATGAATTGAGTCTTGTGTAGTTAATGCAAGGTATTATATGATGTTCTAATGCTATGGTTAAGAGCACAAAGAAAAATATTATGTTTTGCGAGATCGTAAGAAGTTTTAAGTTTTGTAGGTTGATAGAATCAAGTTTTTGGAAAGAAGTGGCAAAAGAATTGAATGCAATGTCGGATCTAAGTGAGATTGAATTAATAAAAGGTCATGGATGGTGTTATTTGTTCATCAAAGTGAATGCAAGTGTTAAGGAGATCAAAGAGTAGTAATTGGAAGCATTTTTTCCTTGTAAAATAGGATCTTAAAAAAAGTAGTTGTATTTGTCGTTTAGTCAAATACAATACAAATAATGGGTGTACAATGAGAATTGGGTATACTTACTTTTCTTGGTTTTGGTTGTATTTTGTGAAGGCCTTTGAATCAAATCTGGGAGGGTTCTCTCAGTAAACCATGTTTCCCTCCATTTACTTTTGCTGAAAAAAAAATTACCCATAGAAGAAGTTGTTGGAAAAGAGTGAAGGATCAAGGTGGACGTGTTCACAACAAATAAAAAATAATAAAAATTGGGTGAGACTTGAAGCGGCAAGTGGAAAAACCTATTGGCTAACTAAAATTGTCTTTGTATTAATAATTATTAATGTATGTATTATTGTGTATATATTTATATATTTTTATTTTTATAGATCTTTGTGTATATGTTTATATAAGTATTAATATTTCTATATATAAAATTGTCTATATATATACCTACTAGTATTGGTGTGCACTTATGTATAATTATCTATATATTTATCTATTTCATGTTTCTATATTCTTTTTATTATATTTCATAATATATATGCTAACACAATAGGGAAATCAAACTAGTTTCAAATCATAGTTACAAACATTAATAATTCATTAACATTATGAGTAATAAAAGTTAAAGAATATAAATGTTAATTTTTTTTATAAAATATGTGAAGGCCTTAAGACTACACTGAGAGGCAATAGGTATTTTTAGTGCACCAAACAACCTAGGCAGTGAAATAATTTTATCACTTAATAATTTTTATATTTTTAATATATTTTTATTTTATTTTATTTTTTAAATAAGTTTGAATTGTAAAATAATATTATTGAAATGATGAGATTATAACCCATTTTATTAATACTGTTTATAATGATGAAATATAGAAAAGAAGTGCCTTTTAATGTTGAATCAAAGAGAGATTGAAAACTTTTTCACTGTACCTAGTGTTAGGAGATGTTTAAATTGGTTTCAAACCATTTGGAAACATGTGGAGGGTATCTAGAAAGTTGTTTGTTAATGATAGAAAGAGAGCACCTTTTAATTAGTAATGTATTAAACATTAAAAAAATATAACAATCAATATATTTAATAATATTTAAAAATTTGATAATTATAATCTATATTTTCTATTAATTTTATTTTTTAAATTTTTTTTCAAATGCTGCTCTATTGGATAATGTCATTTAGTAAAGCAACTTGGTCTTTCTCATCGAGCAAACTTTGAGTCAAATTATGATATTAATGCTATAGGATTCAACTTGTAGTTTTTCAGTAAAATTCATTGACCCTGTTTCATACCATTGACTTCATAACAAGGTTTTTATAAAAAAGAGAGCACACATAGAATAGTAAGATCCTAGTTGATGTCTTTTGACACTACCCCTTTCAAACACAAGTTGTAAGTATAAAGGTGAATAGATTCTATGAATCAAATTCAATAAAGATAATTTCATGTTCACGGTTTAGCAAAGATCCTAGCTAATGGATTTTGACACTACTCCTTTCAAACACAAGTTCCAAGATCATGTCAATTCTACTAGTGGGAGATCCAGTAGCAAAACTAGCAGTAGAGCAAGCACCAATATCAAAAGACTCCATTACTTTTTTCAAGCATTGGATCCCGCCCAACTTACTTCAATCTATCATATTGGTGAATAAACATTACTGTTGAAATGCAACTTCTAAGTATATAAGTCTATGATATTACTGAATGTTAGTATAAAAAAGTAATAATCATTCATTTAATCATTTTTTAGGGGTGACTAATTATTTAGTCATTTATTTGGTCATTTATTTAGTCATTTGTGTGGTCATTTATTTAGTCATTTATTTGGTCATTTATTTAGTCATTTATTTGGTCATTTATACTTGTGAATTGTAAAAAATGAGTAGAATATGATCAGTTTTAGTCATGTAGTCATTTATTTGCTAAATTCTACTAGTGTTTGCTATGCATTGCCTTTGAAGTTTTTAATGTAACCATCAAAGAGCCAAAATTCCTACCTTAGAAGACCTTGCAAAAGATGATGCTACTAACATACAAAATGAATTATTTCATCATAATGCTATTGATAAAGAATCCCTTATTAGTGCCCTATCTGATGGTGAATTTTTAGAAGTAAAAAAGGTAGGTACAACCCATAAAATATGGAAGCACCTAGAAGAAACATTTGAAGGAGACAAACAAGAAAAGGATGCATGTAGAAAGACATGGAAGAAAAGGTACAATGCATTAGAGATGCTACCTGAAGAAAACATCAGAGCTTACAATCAGAGGATTAATAAAGCAGTTGCTCGAATCAGGAACAATGGTGGAGAGATTTCAGAGGAGGACATTATGGATAAGTTGATGACTACTCTTACTCCTGAATATGAAATCAAGATCAATGTCCTTGATGAGACCATGAAGCTTACATCAAATTTCAAGAGAGAGACCTTGATCAGCAAGATCTCAACTTTTGAGATTTCAAGATTAAAGATAGAACCAAAGAGTGAAACAACTTTCAAAGCAATAATTCATGGTAAGAAATCAGCAAACACTTTTGGTAATTTTGATGATGATGATGAAGATAAAGATAAAACACTAGATTATTTTATTGCTATGGTTGAACAAAGAGAAAAGAAAGGAAAAGGAAAATATGAAGGTCAATTACCATTTAAGTGCTTTTCATGTAATAAGATTGGTCACTTTGCATCTAAGTGTCCCACTAGAGCTAGAAAGTTCAAAAAGGATTACAAGCCTAAGTATTCTAAGGAATGCTACTATGTTGGAGATGGAGTTTCAGATGAAGAATATGGTGAAGAAGAAATTGGATTCATTGCTATTGTAGAAAAAATGAATAACAAGATAGTACATGTAGACAAGAAAGAGAATCAAGAACTAGCATTGATTTCACAAGCTGAAATAAGGACGAACTGGATTATAGATAGTGGTTGTTCGTGCATCACATGAAGGGTGATAAAGGAAGGTTTGTTCATTTGGGAAAATACAATGGAGGTATGGTCAGATTTGGAGACAACACTCCGAAACCTATAGGTGGTAGAGGAGCCATCACTTTGGATGGAAAGAACAATATTGATGATGTTCTTTATGTTGATGGTTTGAAACATAACCTTCTTAGTGTTGGATAGTTACTTGGAAAAGGATATCAGTTGGAATTCAAAGATGACAAATGCATCATTAAAAAATGATGCAGGAGCATCCTGGGTGTAAGAGCAATCTTGCATCACCCAAAAATATTTATGTTTTTATTCAATAAGGGTTATTTTGTGCAGAGCTTCTATTTATGGAAAGTTACTATTTTTGGTAATTTTCGTATGTGCTCAGAATGATCTTATTTCTTTCTTGGAGGTTCATTTTGGTCATATAAGTTTGCCAGTAAAGTTTCATTGCCTGATCAAGTGTATATTGGAAGATATTGAAGATTTTCGGTATTGGCAGCAGGGTACAGAAACTTTGAACTCAATTTTGAAGGCTTTAGAGGCCCCGGATGAGGTCAAAAATTTGGGTGACCGGTGCTTGCGCCAGTCAAGCCTGTAGAGCGCTTCGTGGTATTTCTAAAATGGGGTTATAATAGCCGAGCGGGTCAACTGGTGATGACTTATGGTCTTCGAAAGTTGGGCCACCTGAAATGGCGGAAAATAATTTTCTTCAAAATTTTTGTTCGGGTTTCAAAGGTTATCTTGAGCCGACTATGATGTAATAAAATGTAAAATAAAACAATTCTAAGTTGGTCGGCCTTATTGGCTAAAATTCTGGAACCTTCCTAGGCGGTGGAAAATTGTCTATATAAGGAAGGCTGTATTATTGTCTTAGGCAGTTCAGAATAGTTCTGGGTAGTAGATCTGGGTAATAGTTCGAGGCTTTGTCCTACAGAATATTGTAAGGGAATGCCCATGTGGCTTTGCATATTGTAATTCTGAAAGTTTGTAATTCCACATTTGTGGAGATAATAAGAAGCCAATTTTCTGTTCTTGCATATTGTTGTTGTTTCTCTATATCTATTATGTGTTTGTGGTATTAAGGGGAGCACCCTTCATCAAAAAAATATGATGGTCTTATGATTGAATTAGGCACAAAGACAAGAGGTAATGTTTTTCAACTCAATTCAGAAGCAAGTTGTTTTGTTGGTAAAGTTGATGACAGTTGGCTGTGGCATAAAAGACTATGTCATATCAATTTTGATAACATAGTCAAGATAAGAAATGTAAAGGGAGTAAGAGATCTACCTAGCATAGCAAAGCCAGTTGATACTATATGCAGGGAATGTTTGATGGGGAAGCATGTGAGAAATTCATTCAGGAGCAAGCAGAATTCAGTAGAGAACAAGTTGGATTTGATTGATATAGACCTATGTGGTCCAACACAAACAAGATCATACTATGGTGAAAGGTATTTCATTTTGTTTGTTGATGATTATACTAGGATGATGTGGGTTGCCTTCTTAAAAGATAAGTTAGAAGCTTTTGAGAAGTTCAAAATATTCAAAGCTATGGTTGAGAATGAATCTAGACTAAAGATAAAATGTTTGAGGTTAGATAGAGGAGGAGAGTTCACCTCTGATAGATTTTATGAGTACTACAAAGAACATGGCATAAAGAGACAATTAAGTTCACCTAGAACCCCTCAGCAAAAAGGAATTGAAGAGAGAAGGAATAGGATCATCCTTGATACAGTGCACACCATTATGATAGAAGGAAAAGTTGCACACACCTATTGGATAGATGCAGTCAATACAATAGTTTTTACCATCAATATAATTCAATTGAGGCCAGGCACTGACAAAACACCATATGAGCTATGGTTTGGTAATGTTCCCACAGTAAAATACTTTAGAATCTTTGGATGAAAGTGCTACATCAAGAGGGATGAAGCAGTAGGCAAGTTTGATGCAAGAAGTGATGAAGGTATTTTTCTCAGTTACTCTACTAAAAGTAAAGCTTATAGATGTTTCAATTTAAGATTGAAAAAGATCATTGAAAGCGCTCATGTAAAGATTGATGAAAAGTTTATGATTCAAGAAAGATATCATGATTACTCACTCATGATTGAAGAAGAACCTAGAACCTCTAATACTGAGACATTTATTGAAGAAATGTTTGACAGTATTGATGTGTTATTCAATGACACTAAGACAAGTGAAGAAAATACTCCTATGGATGATGAATTAGTATCACCTAAAGTTCCGAAGTTTACATCAAGAAATCATTGCAAGGGAGACATCATTAGAGATCAGAGCGACAAAGTATTAACTAGATCACAAGCAAAGAACTCAGCCAATAGTGAAGCGGTATGTTTACCATCTCAGATTGAGGCTTTAAGTATTGAAGTTGCCAATAATGATTTAGATTGGCATGATGCTATGAAAGAAGAACTTGATCAGATTATTAAGAATGCCACTTGGGAACTAGTCCCAAGACCTAGTGATAAGAATGTGATTGGAACAAAATGGATATTAAAAAATAAGATCAATGAAGATGGTACAGTAGTAAGAAATAAAGCAAGCTTAGTATGTAAGGGTTATGCGCAAAGATAAGGCATTGACTATTCAGCCATATTTGCACCTGTGAGTAGATTAGAAGCTATTAAGTTATTTCTAGCCTATGCTACAGTTAAAAAATTCAAAGTTTACCAGATGGATGTCAAGTTAGAATTCCTGAATGGAGATTTGAAAGAAGAAGTATACATTGAGTAGCTAGAAGGATTCACCTTACCTGATATGGTATGCAGATTGAAGAAATCCCTCTATGGACTTAAGAAAGCCACTATAACATGGTATGGGAGACTAGATGGATACTTAACTAAGATTGGATTGAAGAAAGGAGCAACAGATTGTAATCTATTCATTAGAGAGACATCTGAAGGTTTACTACTTGTAGTTATATTTGTTGATGACATTATCTTTGGAGGTAATGACAAACTTAGTGTTGAATTCACCAAATAAATGTAGAGTGAGTTTGAGATGAGTATGATTGGTCCTATCAAATACTTTTTGGGACTAAATGTGCAATAGATAGAAAAAGAAATTTTCATAAATCAATCAAAGTATGTGAAAGAGATACTGAAGAAATTCAAGATGGATGATTGCAAGCCAGTAGGAACCCCTATGATCACTATATGCAAACTTACAAAAGAAGATGACTCAACAACAGTAGATACAACATTGTATAAGTCTATGATCGGTAAACTCGTATATCTAACTCAGACTAGACCTGATATTTGCAATGCAATTGGTATAGTTGGAAGATTTGGAGCAGAGCCTAAACAAAGTCACCTCATGGAAGTAAAGATAATATTCAAATACTTACAGGGCACTATATATTATGGTCCATGGTATCCTAATTCAGAAAATGTTGAGCTTCATGTGTACACTGATGCAGATTGGGCAGGATGTGTTGATGACAGAAAGAGTACTTTAGGTGGAGCAATGTTTCTTGGTGATAGACTTGTCACTTGGACAAGCAAGAAAAAAAATTGTATTTCCTAGTCAACAGCAAAAGCAGAGTATGTTGCACCAGCCTTCAATTATTCTACAATTGTTTGGATGAAGTAGAAGATAAAGAATTTTGGAATTCAGATTGATAATCCTATTTTTATTCACTGTGATAACACTAGCACTATCAATATGTCAAAAAACCTTGTGATGCATGCAAAGACAAAGCACATTGAGATCAAGTATCACTTCCTAAGAGAGAAAGTGGAAAAGAAAGAAGTCAAGTTGGACTATGTGACTACTAAAGATCATTTGGAAGATATATTCACAAAGCCCTTTCCTAAGGATACTTTTGATTATCTCAGGGAGAAGTTGGGAATCATTCCCTTTCCTGATTCCTCTTAGAAAAAGAAATAAAGGCATCAGTCCTCAGGGATTGGTGGAAGGTTGACTACTCTATCTCAGGAGTAGTACCAGTGCTTAAAATGAGTGGCGGCCTTTTCCATTGATGTAAAAGGGGGAGTATATATAGAGTCATGAAAAATAGAAGTAAAAGGAGGAGTAATATACTAAGGGGGAGCAGCATTTAGTTATGATAGTAGTACAGTTGAGGAAATGGAGAATATTAGAAAATATTGCAGCAGTTGGAAGATTCATCTTTGGGGGAGTTTTGAATAGGAAATGGAGAATGTTATAAAATAAATGTTCATTTGGGTTCATGGTAATTTTTAATTCCACATGTTGCCATCTATGCCAAAGGGGGAGATTGTTGAAGATTTGCCAGTAGGCTAGTATTGACTCTACGTTTGTCATTGATGATAACATATGGAAAGTAGCATGCGTGGAAGTCTTATATAGTAAGCTTTTAGTATATGTAGCATGGACATGATATAAGCATGATATCATGGGCGCAGAGGTTAACTATTAGTATACACAATTATATAGAAGCTAGTGTCAGTTGTGTTCCTAACAAAGTAATAGACAGTATTCTGTGTATGGTTGTCCATACAGTTATTATGAATCCTTGCATGCTTGGATATATGTTGAAGACATGTTATTGATGTTTTAGTTATGGACACATAGTCTGGTGATGAACGTAGGTGAAGTTATGCAGTCGCTATTCGCCAGTAGTAGTTTCATGTGTTTGTTCAGAAGAGCCGACAGAGATTTTATTGGTTCTTGAGTTGCACCTATCTTTAGGGTATACACCCTTGGAGTTAAGCTTGGAGAAGTGTTATTAATGTTTGGTTAAGAGAACATGAATTAATTTAGCTTACAGAGAAAGTTCCTGTTGTTTTGGTAGAGCCGACAATGTCTAGCGTATGTCTACAATTATCATATTAGACAGGTCCCAGAATGAGTTGCGTGCAAAGTAGAGTCGATAGAATATTTATTAGAGTTTTTTATGGTTTCTCTAATATGATTTCAGGGTGGTTCTAATAGGCCAACTTGCTGATATCATTTGGAGGGAAGATATTTATAGGCATTCATTTGTGATTTCTTGATTGTGGTTCATGGTTGATTAAGAAGAGCAGAGTAGAGTGTGTGAATTATTGAGCCCTTAGAAGAAGGTCTAGGTGACCAAGTAGAGTACTTGTGCTATTTATTGGAACTAATCCAGACAACAGGTCAAAGTGCAATTCACCAAGATCTAGATATAGTGTGTATCTATTATTTAGAAGGTTGAAGCCTTCACCCATTTGAGCAGTGAGCTCTCGGACAATGCATCCTCTCCACTAACAAGGACAATTGTAAATGACACCTAACAGGGTTTTACCCTTGACCAGGTCTACTGTACTTAATATATTGTAAAGCTACTCCTAACAGGGTAAATGATCTTCTAATAAGGATCATTATACACTAGTACAAAATATTAGTGGGTATCAAGTCCCACCAGGGTTTTTACCTATTTGGGTTTCCCCGTAACCAAAATATTGGTGTTATTTTCATGTGTTCTTTCATTGTGTTTATGCTTTATGTTTAAGTATACTTAATTGGATAAAGAATTGAATCTTGTAGTTAACTGATTCACCCCCCACCCCTATCAGTTATCTCTTGGGACTATTCCTAACAATTGGTATCAAAGCCAAGTGCCTCAGAGAGAAATTTTAACAGCTTGAGGTTGATCAAATGGAATACTTCGGGAAAGAAATTCCTAAGTTCGATGGAGAGAATTATCTTGATTAGAAGAACAAGATGGTAACTCATTTGCAGTGCATTGCTTTTGAAGTTTTTAATGTAACCATCAAAGCAGCCAATATTCCTACCTTAGAGGACCTTGCAAAAGATAATGCTACTAACAAACAAAAGAAATTGATTCATCATAATGCTATTTATAAAGAAGCCCTTATCAACACCTTATCTGATGGTGTATTTTCAAAAGTAAAAATGGTAGATACAACCCATAAAATATGGAAGCACCTAGAAGACACATTTGAAGGAGACAAACAAGAAAAGGATGCACGTAGAAAGACATGGAAGAAAAGGTAGAATGCATTAGAGATGCTTCCTAAAGAAAATATCAGAGCTTACAATTAGAGGATTAATGAAGTAGTTGTTGGAATTAGGAACAATCATGGAGATATTTTAGAGGAGGACATTATGGATAAGTTGATGACTACTCTTACTCTTGAATATGAAAGAAAGATCAACGTCCTTGATGAAACCATGTAGCTTACATCAAATTTCAAGAGAGAGGCCTTGATCAGAAAGATCTCAACTTTTGAGATTTCAAGATTGAAGATAGAACCAAAGAGTGAAACAGCTTTCAAAGCAACAGTTCATGGTAAGAAATCTACAAACACTTCTAGTAATTTTGATGATGATGATGATGAAGATAAAACACTAGATGATTTTATTGCTATCGTTGCCAAAATAGAAAAGAAAGGAAAAGGAAAATATGAAGGTCAATTACCATTTAAGTGCTTTTCATGTAATACGATTGGTGACTTTGAATCTAAGTGTCCCACTAGAGCTAGAAAGTTCAAAAAGGATTACAAGCCTAAGTATTCTAAGGAATGCTACAATGCTGGAGATGGAGTTTCAGATAAAGAATCAAGTGAAGAAGAAATTGGATTCATTTCTATTATAGATAAAATGAATAACAAGACAGTACATGTAGACAAGAAAGAGAATCAAGACCTAGCATTGATTTCACAGGCCGACATAAGTACAGACTGGATTATAGAGAGCGGTTGTTCACATCACATGACAGGTGATAAAGGAAGGTTTGCTAATTTGGAAAAATACAATGCAGGTATGTTCAGATTTGGAGACAAAACTCCTAAACCTATAGTTGGTAGAGGAGCCATCACCTTGGATGGAAGGAATAGTACTGATGATGTTCTTTATGTTGATGATTTGAAACACAACCTTCACGGTGTTGGATAGTTACTTGGAAAAGGATATCAGTTGGAATTCAAAGATGAAAAATTCATCATTAACAACAAAGATGGTGTTATGATTGCATCAGGCACAAATACAAGAGGTAATATTTTTCAACTCAATTTAGAAGCAAGTTGTTTTGTTGTTAAAGTTGATGATAGTTGGTTGTGGCATAAAAGACTATGTCATATCAATTTTGATAACATAGTGAAGATAAGAAATGTAAAGGAACTAAGAGATCTACCTATCATAGCAAAGCCAGTTGATACTATATGTAGGGAATGTGTGATGGGGTAGCATGTGAGAAATTCATTCAGGAGCAAGCACAATTCAACAGAGAACAAGTTGGATCTGATTCATATAGACCTATGTGGTCCAACTCAAACAAGATCATACTATGGTGGAAGGTATTTCATTTTGTTTTTTGATTATTATACTAGGATGATGTGGGTTGCGTTCTTAAAAGATAAGTCGGAAGCTTTTGAGAAGTTCAAAATATTCAAAGCTAAGGTTGAGAATGAATCTAGACTAAAGATAAAATGTTTGAGGTTGGATAGAGGAGGAGAATTCACCTCTGACAGATTTTATGAGTACTGTGAAGAAAATGGCATAAAGAGACAATTAAGGGCACCTAGAACCCCTTAGCAGAATGGAATTGTAGAGAGAAGGAATAGGATCATCCTTGATATAGCGTGCACCATTATGATAGAAGGAAAAGTTGCACACACCTATTGGAGAGATGTGGTTGATCCAATAGTTTATACCATCAATAGAATTCAATTGAGGCCAGACACTGACAAAAGACCATATGAGCTATGGTTTGGTAATGTTCCCAAAGTAAAATACTTCAAAATCTTTGGAAGCAAGTGCTACATCAAGAGGGATGAAGCAGTAGGCAAGTTTGATGCAAGAAGTGATGAAGGTATTTTTCTTGGTTACTCTACTAAAATTCAAGCTTATAGATGTTTGAATTTAAGATTGAAAAAGATCATTGAAAGCACTCATGTAAAGATTGATGAAAATTTTATGATTTAAGAAAGATATCATGATTACTCACCCATGATTGAAGAAGAACCTAGACCCTCTAATAGTGAAATAGTTATTGAAGAAATGTTTGATAGTATTGATGTGTTATTCAATGACCCTGAGACAAGTCAATAAAATAATCCTAAGGCTGATGAATCAACATCACCTAAGTTCCAAAGTTTACATCAAGAAATCATTCTAAGGTAGACATCATTGGAGATCAGAGCGGAAAAGTATTAACTAGATCACAAGCAACTGAGCTAGCAGTGAAGCGGTATGTTTACTATCTCAGATTAAGCCTTTAACTATTGAAGATAATTATAATGATTCAGATTGGCATGATGCTATGAAAGAAGAACTTGATTAGATTATTAAGAATGCCACTTGGGAATTGGTCCCAAGTCCTAGTGATAAGAATGTGATTGGAACAAAATGGATATTCAGAAATAAGATGAATGAAGATGGTACAGTAGTAAGAAATAAAGCAAGATTAATATGTAAGGGTTATATGCAAAGAGAAGGCATTGATTATTCAGACACATTTACACCTATGAGTAGATTAGAAGGTATTAAGTTGTTTCTAGCCTATGCTACAGTTAAAAACTTCAAAGTTTATCAGATGGATGTCAAGTCAGCATTGCTGAATGGAGATTTGAAAGAAGAAGTATACATTGAGTAGCCGGAAGGATTCACCTTATCAAACAGACCTGATATGGTATGCAGATTGAAGAAATCCCTCTATGGACTTAAGCAAGCCCCTAGAGCACCGTATGAGAGACTAGATGGATACTTAACAAATGTTAGATTCAAGAAAGGAGTAGTAGATTGTAATCTATTCATTAGAGAGACATGTGAAGGTTTACTACTTGTAGTTATATTTGTTGATGACATTATCTTTGGAGGTAATGACAAACTCAGTGCTGAATTTGCCAAAGAAATACATAATGAGGTTCAGATGAGTATGATTGGTCCTATCAAATACTTTTTGGGACTAAATGTGCAGCAGATAGAAAAATGAATTTTCATAAATCAATCAAAGTATGTGAAAGAGATACTGAAGAAATTCAAGATGGATGATTGCAAGCCAGTAGGAACCCCTATGATCACTGGATGCAAACTTACAAAAGAAGATGACTCAACAGTAGTAGATACAACATTGTATAAGTCTATGATTGGTAAACTCATATATCTTACTCAGACTAGACCTGATATTTCCAATGCAGTTGGTATAGTTGGAAGATTTGCATCAGAGCCTAAAAAAGGTCACCTCATGGCATTAGAGAGAATATTCAAATACTTGCAGGGCACTATAGATTATGGTCTAGGGTATCCTAATTCAAAAAATGTTAAGCTGCATGTGTACATTGATGCAGATTGGGCAGGATGTGTTGATGAGAGAAAGAGTACTTTAGGTGGAGCAGTGTTTCTTGGTGATAGACTTTTCACTTGGAGAAGCAAGAAACAAAATTGTATTTCTCAGCCAATAGCAGAAGTGGAGTATGTTGCAGCAGTCTTGAATTGTTCTACAATTGTTTGGATTAAGAAGATGATAAAGCATTTTGGAATTCAGATTGATTATCCTATTGTTATTCACTGTGATAATAATAGCACTATCAATATGTCAAAAAATGTTGTGATGCATGCAAAGACAAAGATCATTAAGATCAAGTATCACTTCCTAAGAGAGAAAGTGGCAGAGAAAAAAGTCAAGCTGGACCATGTGAGTACTAAAGATCAGTTGGTAGATATATTCACAAAACCCTTGCCTAAGGATACTTTTGAGTATCTCAGGGAGATGTTGGGAGTCATTCCCTTCCCCGATTCTGCTTATAAAAAGAAGGAAAGGCATCAGTCCTCAGGGACTGGTGGAAGGTTGACTACTCTACCTCAGGAGTAGTACCGGTGCTTAAAATGAGTGGCACCCTTTTCCATTGATGTCAAAGGGGGAGTATACATAGAGTCATGAAAAATAGAAGTAAAAAGAGGAGTAATATACTAAGGGGGAGCAACATTCAATTATGACAGTAGTACAGTTGATGAAATGGAGAATATTAGAAAATATTGTAGGAGTTGGAGGATTCATCTTTGGGGGAGTTTTGAAGAGGAAATGGAGAATGTTATAAAATAAATGTTCATTTGGGTTGATCGTGATTTTTCATTCCACATGTTGCAATCAATTCCAAAGGGGGAGATTGTTGGAGATTTTCCAGTAGGCCAGTACTGACTATATGTTTGTCATTGATGAAAACATATGGAAAGTAGCATGCATGGAAGTCTTATATAGTAAGGTTTTAGTATATGTAGCATGGACATGATATCAACATGATATCATGGGTGCGAGGGTTAACTATTAGTACAGATAGTTATATAGCAGCCAGTGTCACCAGTGTTCCTGAAAGAGTAACAGACAGTGTTCTATGTATAGTTTTTTGTACAGTTATCATGAAGCCTTGTGTGCTTGGATATATTTTGAAGACATGTTATTGATATTTTAGTTATGGACGCATAGTCTGGTGATGAACGCAAGTAAAGTTATGCAGTCACTATTCACTAGTATTAGTTTCTTGTGTTTGTTCAGAAGAGACGATGAACATTTTATTGGTTCTTGAGTTGTGCCTATCTTGAGGGTATGCGCCCTTGGAGTTATTCTTGGAGAAGTGTTATTAATGTTTGGTTAAGAGTGCATGAGTTAATTCAGCTTACAAAGAAAGTTCTAGTTGTTTTGGTATAGCCAATAGTGTGTAGCATGCGTCTACAATTATCTTATTCGACAGGTTCCAGAATGAGTTGCGTGCATAATAGAGCTGACATATTGTTTATTGGTGTTTGTTATGGTTTCTCTAATATGATTTCAAGGTGGTTCTAATAGGCTGAATTGATGATATCATTTGGAGGAAAGATATTTATAGGCATTCATTTGTGATTGCTTGAGTGTTGTTCATGGTTGATTAAGAAGAGAAGAGCAGAGTGTGTGAAGTGTTGAGCCATCAGAAGAAGGTCTATGTGACCAAGTAAAGTACTTGTGCTATTCATTGGAACTGATCTAGATAGTAGGTCAAAGTATAGTTCACCAAGATCCAGATATAGTGTGTATCTGTTATTCAGAAGGTTGTAGCCTTCACCCATTTGAGTAGTGAGCTCTCGGACAGTGCGTCCTCTCCCCTAGTAGGGAAAATTGTAAAAGACTCCTAATAGGGTCCAACCCTTGACCATGTCTATTGTACTTAATATATTGTAAAGCTACTCGTAACAGGGTAAAGGATCTTCTAACAAGGATCATTATACACTAGTACAAAATATTAGTGGGTATCAAGTCCCACTGAGGTTTTTACCTATTTGGGTTTCCCCGTAACTAAAATATTGGTGTTGTGCTCATGTGTTCTTTCATTATGTTTATGCTTTATGTTTAAGTATACTTAATTGGATAAATAATTGAATCTTGTAGATAATTGATTCACCTTCCCCCCTTCTTAGTTATCTCTTGGGACTATTCCTAACAATAGTTACCATCCAAGAGTTAACCAATCCACTGATATGACCAATCTAGGGTAACAACACTAACTCTCACCTCCACTTGACTCCACGTCATTAAAATTATCTCTTCTCCCATGATCTCACAATGGTAATTCCATCCACACTTGTCCCTCTCCTAATTCCTTGCAGGAGTCGAGGGCTCTTTTCTATTCTATTCACTCACTGAACACCTCTTCTTGACTAGTCTCATTGTCATCTCTCTTGACTTAGTTATCAACATCTCCTACAAGTTATTTTTTACTACTCTTCCCTAGTTGGACTATAGCCAAGCTCACCTAGGGAAAGAGAGTTTCATTTTCTGTATTCCTACTAGAAAAATAACAAACAAAAAATACGTTGGCTCTATTTTCTCAATGCATAAAGACAACTAGAAAATATCAAATCAAGACATTATTTACAGCTTGGTTTTTCCTCAAAATTCAACCAGGTACAAGATTATATTTACATAAAAAAAACCTACAAAAATAGAATGAGCACACACAGTAACTAAAAAGTGGAATTTTATTAACTTCACCTAGAATTTACACATTGCACAATCAAATCTACTTCTATTCCTCTATCTCCACTATCTATCACACCATTATGTAACCTCTATCTAACTTTTGTCTAACCCCACAACCCAAAAATCCAAAAGGATTATATTGGCCTTCGATCGGTTACAAAAGAAAATAAAAAAAAAAAATTGTTTATTTCACTCTGCGTACATTTGGCAGAACTTACTCATTGGTTACAAAATGAACAAGAACCAAATGGCTCCATCTTATGAACATTTGGAAAATTTTACTCATCGATGTAACCTAGCCCGATGATGGGATCAGGGATTGGTCTAACTCATTCCTAGTTGCTTCGCTATTACTTTATTTTCTGATGATCGATATATCCTATCTTGATGCCTCAAATTGGGTTAGTCATTCATCAAAAAAAATTCTTCTAATGCCTTCAATTTAGTCAATCATCCATCTTTTCACAAGACATACTTTGACAATCTCATCGGAGGTCAGTCTAACTAGTTACTGGCTTCTCTGATGGTTGGTCATCCATCGGTCTAGCTTGTGTCGATGAAGTCATCATGGGTCGGTCTAACCCAATTATCACTCCTCCGCTAGTGTAAGTCACACTGATAAGACTTTCTGGCATGATGCCACTTGATGTCCATTTTAGCATGACTCTACTTGATGACTCCTTTTTCCATTGGTCTGACTCAAAACTCCCTTCACCACTAATTTAAGTTACTCTGATGGCTCTGCTTAATGTAGCTCTACCCGATGTCTATGTTTTTGGGACTTAACCCAAAATATCATCAGGCATCAGTCTTATATAAAATGAGCTCCACCACTAGTGTGCATATGATCGGTATCGCTAAGCCAATTATTATATCAGTATATGCTATACGGATGGTTCAACTTTCACATGCTATTTGATCAGCCTATGTCAATCCAATACACTTGAGGAATCACTCCTTTTGGCTATCTTCTTTGATGACTCATCTCCTAAGCACAGAGACACATCCTATCTACATTCTTCTATAAAACAAAATTTGGGACAAATTAGCTAACTCCTAGGTGTTTTCACACCACTTTTCTACCTGAATTTCCAATATATAAAAGACTCAAGAAGGTCTTATTTCTAAAATGGGTTAAATTTTCATAAGTAGGACCTCGTTCCTAAAATTTTAAAATTTTCCCTCTCAAATTGCTTTGGGCTTAGCTCTTGGATATACCTAGTCAACTGACCCATAGCTTTGGATCTAATTTGACCTAAACCTTGGAGGCCATCACAATCTACAGACCTAAAACACACATTGGCCACAAATTGAAATAATTTTTTTGTAGAATTTTTTCGACAAAAAACTAGTTATAGATTAGATAGTAGAGATTCCAAATCTATAATTTTCTTTTAAACTTGATTATTTTTTCTATTTTTCATTGAATTTATACTAAAACAAGTCTACAAACTAGAGAAAACATCCTTTCTTGTTATTTTAATAAGTTTTTTATTTGAAAGTTTCTTGCAAAAAAAATCATATGATGCTAAACTAGAGAAAATTCTACACATTTGAAAAAAAATTAAAAATATATGCTTTTTGTCAAACTATGCTTTCTGTACATGAGAGGTTTTAAAAATACAAATTATGCTCAATAAAAAATTAATTAAAAATTATTCAATTAAAAATATAGAAAAATATTTTCATCAATCTTAATTGTTTATATACTATTCCCCAAAAGGATTCAGAGAATATTTTCATTTAGGTCAAATTTTTCTTGTTGTACGTGGGAATTGTATGGTCTTGAAATAGGGACTTTTAAAATGTGATTTTATTAATGCCTATTGAAAATGAAATTTTATCATCTAGGTATTAAAAAAAAAATACATATTTGGAAAGTAGACTTTGAGTACTACAACTTCTATTAATAAATTCTTTACAAATAAAATCTCTAAGTGCTTCAAATATTTAGGTCAAATGGGATGAATTTGAAAAAATAGGAAATAGAGTACAACTTTTTGGCCAAAAAGTGTAGTCAACTTCTTTCTAGCACCCATAAAGTCAACCCTACAAGTAAAAATCAACATATTAATGAGGATTTAATAGAATAAAGACTTTAAAAGGTATAATAATTTAATTTTTTATCTATCCTCTACTACATTATAACATGCTTTCATTTCTAATATAAATTATTTCATTTTCAAGGTTAATTAATGAAATAGGATTTCGCCGAGTCAAACCCCCATAAGCCCAAAAAATTTCCTTAGCTTTCTATGTGTAGGTGAAAAGCTATGAAGGTACAATCTCAATTTCAAACTAAGAAGAAAATGAGCTATTGATCTACCTTTTGCAAGTCCACAAAAGAAAGTTCAAGGTTTCCCTAGTTAACATTGGAGCTAACATTTTCGACAAAATTTTTGAGGAATCTTCTAAGTAGCTTCCTAATTCTAAATCATCTCATTTTACCTGAATTTGGTGCTCTAAAGTCATATTAAACCCACATGATGTTGTCCATCAAATTTAGGTTATGATTTTGGCTACAGGTTCCTCTTTGTCTGTCATTCCTATTTCTACTTTTGTAATTTTGTATGTGTTGAAAACCCTCATTTTCCCACTTGTAGCCCTATATTTCAAAAATATTTTCCATAATTCAAAGATCATTTTCAACTCCCAATGTGGGAATATTGAAACCATAGTTTTCATGCATAAGTTAGTAAAACCTTTTTCTTAGATGTCATCATTTAATATAGTGTATCTAAATTAAATATTTGTTCTAGAGCATAGTGCTACCTACTCCCTCCTAGCTTTTCTATATAAGGAATCTCTTCTATACATTTGTAAATCATCAATACATATAATAAAATTTTAAGTTATTATAGAGTGTTGAATCTAATTGTTCTTCATCGAAGAAGTTGTAACATTCATTTATGGCTTATAGTTTCTTAATTCATTCCCTTGAAGTTTGTAGCTTCATGATGGGTTTCTAATCTCTCCAACATGGTACCAAAGCTTTGTTTAGGAAAATTACCTTCCCAATTAGGGAATTGAGTTGTTGATTAGAAATCCAATATTTTTTCCTAGAGTCATGTTTTCATATTCAACATCATTTTAGCATGGAAATTATTGAAAGTGTTAATAAGAATCCTTCATGAGTCCATTGTAATAATTTTGGTCATTTTATTTACATTTTGGACTATTTTAGTG